>JAWWEW010000112.1:3618293-3681103 GCA_035583185.1 Anabacerthia variegaticeps | reverse complement strand
CTGCAGCACGTGTGCAGTCTCTTGTTTAATAAAAACAATCACACAAACCTCCCCAGAACACCCAGCACCCGAGTCTCTGACTTTTCACAAGCCTGACACTCAATCATGAAAACCATGCCTGGTGCTCTAAGTCAGGGCAACTTTACACCTTACACAGGAAACAACAAGGAATATTTGTTTATTTTACAAGGAGGTTTAAAAAGGATGCAGATACATCAAGTCATAGAAGACAGTGAAACATGTACAAGGTTAACTGTACCTGACAGATTTTTTCCCAAATTTCATCACAGCCAGCTTTTTCTTGAAAACTCAGTGCTAAATCATAGTTCTCTGCTTCTGACCAAACAATCAGGGTGTCCTGGTTAAGATAAATAAGAGAAAAGAATTATTTCTGAAACAGGCCTGCACTGCCTAATGATCTCTATCTCCTCACAGCCAATGTTTACAGAAGAAATAGTTTTAATGAAAGTTACACTTGTAAAAAAAAGAATGTATGACGCTAAAATGTTCAATCACCTGTTCTGCCATAAGGATCATCAGTTTTCTTTTTTGCTGTTTTATGACCACTACCTTACATTGAATATATCTAAATATACTACTTTTCGTATCTTATAATGGCACTTTTCTGCAAGATGCTTCTTGAGCCAACACTCTTGAAATGGGAATGCACACACTGGAGATTAAGCAAACTAGCAATAAAACAATTAAAGTATTTTTCTATTTAGTAAAGTAGAAACCAAACCCTAAGTTTTCAGTTTCCTTCTCAGAAAGGGTTTAAGACAGCCCTAGCAATGAGAGAAGTAATGCCTAGGTGATGCTCAGATACTTGTGTGAGTGAAAAGACATACAGCCTGAGGAACACAAAACTCCCGAGTTCTGACTGAAGTCACAAGCAGCCAGTGCCATTGGAGAAAGTGTTTTTTCCTCTGTCACTGTCTCCATCAATTCCATCTGTGCACAGGAGCTCTGGGAGTTTCCCTGGAGTGTCTGAATGGACTAAGAAGGTTTTGTGGGAGGTGTTATTAGGACACTTGCTGCTGTACTGCAAGGAGTGTAGGCCTGGACTTTGACACGTAAATACAGAGCTGCTGTGCTTTAACCCCAGTGAAGGCCCACACAGCTGCTCCCTCACCTCCCCTGAAGCAGAGGGATGGCAGAGAACTGGAAAAGGTGAACCCCAGGGCTGGACATACCAACAGTATAGTACAGGTAATAAAGGAAAATATCACAAGTCATTATAAGAACAGCAATGAAAAGGAACATGAAGAGAGGAATAAAACGCAAGAGAGACAAGTGGTGCACAATATGGTTTCTCAGCCTCCCCGAGCAGTGATCAGCCTCTCCCAGCCAATCCCCCCAGTTTATCCACTGCCCATGTTGTCCCGTGGACTGGAATATCCCTTTGGTCACCTCAGCTGTCCTGGCCATGCTGCCTCCCAGCTCCTTGTGCAGCCCCTCACCTGCAGGGCATGGGAAACTCAACAGGCCTTGATTCAGGGCAAGCACTGCTCAGCAAAACCCAAAACATCCCTGTGCTGTCAGTGTTATTCCCATCCTACACCCAAACCACAGCACCCACTAATAGGAAGGAAATTAACTCTATCCCAGCTGAAACCAGGACAACAGTTCAACATCCTGCAGCAAACTCCTCTCATGTTAAAATGTCCAAACCGATCAGCTCTCTGCTAACTCTGCACTACATCTGATGGGCTCAAGCAAAACAGTTCAACATTCCATCCACTTTGCTGACTTCCTGAACTGTTAGCACAGTTTTTTAAAGACTAAAATGCTTTTTAAAAACTAGCAAGCCCTTGCTTAATGGTCAGTAAGGTCATTTACTTCCCACATTCACAGTGTTCAATATTCAGCAGCAGTTCAGCAAGGCTTGTGAAGTCTTTCCCTTATGCACCCTTTTTTTTGGAGACAAACCATTCCAAGTGGTATCTAAGCTCAGCAATGAAACCCAAAGAACCTCCTGAATGGCAGGAAATGACAAGCTAATGGGTTACCATCTGCAGGGTGGTCATTTTGCTCAAAGGTCAACCAAGACATGGGCTGGCACATCAGACAACTCTCTGGGCACCGAGCTTCACTTACTTGCCACAGCCAGAGGGACAAAATCACAGTCCCCAAGTGATCAGCACCACCCTTGAACACACTGCCACTGAAGATTCCTCAGTCATTTCCCATCCAAATCAGTTTAGCCAGCCCTTTGTCAGTGCAGTTGTGTGGGCTCACCCAGGCCAGGGAGCACTCCTGGCTGCAGCTGTGAGGGCACTACCATGTGGGACACACATCAGGAAACCCCTCCATCAGCACACCTTTGGAAAACACACATCTGCCTCAACAAACACAGCTCACCAGCTGCTACAATTACCACTCCAGAGCACGAACTAACATCAGCAGTGCTGATACAGCATTAATTCTTCACTTCATGTCTTAATCTCCCAATACCCACAGGTGGTTGTGTATTTTGGGGGGTTTGTCTTTGCCTTCTTTCTTTTCTTAAAAAAAAAAAAAAGTTTAGCATAACACCATTGTGGACAAATGCCTGCCAACAGATCAGTTTCCTTCTCCCAAAACATTGCCACGGGCCACACTGAAACAACAGTATTTACACACACTCAATTTTTTTCTTTCTTACCAATTTTTAAATATTTCTTTAAAAGAAAAAAAAAGTTTTCCCCCTCTGTAAAGAATTGGGCTCAATGCACTATGGTTTTAGTGGTGCTCATGAGTTGTTTATCTACACTTGGGTGTCCTGTGTTACACTTGCTCTTCTATCCCCCAGCCACAAATATTCCTAGGGAGCCCCCCTGCTTTTGGGCCCTGACTCACATGACAGGGGCTTCACTTCCAGCTGTCCCCCCTCATCCCCAGCTCACAGACAGCTGGATCTCTGGGTTTGCTGTGGGCCCTGTGACAGACCTGGGCTCCAAGGGAAAAACACTGGCAGCTGCAGGCACTGAAAAGCCTGATCAGCTCCCTGATCTGGTTCTCTTTCAGAGATGAACCAAACAGTAAGAATGACTTAGTACAGTTTCAGAGGTGTTACAAAATTCCAAATCTGAAACGTTTATCTTGAAACATTCTGTGAAATTGCTGATGCCCTGACACTCAGAATCAATGCACTTGCAGGTGAGCTAAGGCTCAGAGGTGCTTCACTGAACAAAGAAGGACACCCACGTTCAGCAGGCCTATTCATAGCCCAGGAGGATTCCAGTAAGAGAATTAGCTCAGGAACTTAAAATGCCTTCGTGCCTCCATAAGCACTGCAGTCAGGCACTGGTGAGAATGCTCGAGTTCCTGAATGGTGCTCCTTACAATCTGTCCTGCCCACACAAAGCACGAGTTATGTAAGTTCTTCCAAAAATATTTCAGAAAGACTGAAGGATGGTTTCTTCAGAAAATGATTGTCCAATACCAATATAAAATGATGTGGCACACACTTTCTGCATGACCTCAGACAACCTCCACAGAGCACTGTGGTGCTGTGCTAGGCATGTCATATACCCATATTGCTGCTCAGCCAATGAGCAAGAGCTACGCTCTTCAGTCCACTCAGACACCACAGGAAAATTAAAAAAAACCAACTGAACAAAAACTGAAGCTCAGAGCAGTTCAAGCCCCAATTCAGTGCTGGTCTGCACAAGGTGTGCTGCTCCCCCTCTCCTTGCTCTTGCTCTGGCCCCTCACCCCTGTGCTGCACAGGCAATCAGGTGGAGGAGCACATGCTGATCGAAATTAATGCAGCAACAAGACTCACTCAGCTCCCACATCTGACCTGCCACACAGTTCCCTGGATACACCAAGAAACAGGAGTGAAGAAGCCCTCTGGCAACTGCCTCAGCAGCCCCCTGCAAATGTGTTAAATCCCAGCCTCAAGTAATGCTGATTTTGCCTCAAGCAAACGGCTCTGCTGTCACAGGAGTGATGGCAACTCTGGCAAAAGACAGCATTTGCACACATTGTTCATCCTGGAGCTGAAAACCTCCAGAGAGACCTGAAAGCAAGCTAACAAACTGGGCACAATGGGAAATCACAGTCCAAGAGTTAACTACCCTGGCAGTCCCTCCATGTCATTTACACGAAGACAGATATGTAAGCAGGGCATGTTTCCCTTCCATCACCAACCAACCTGTCCCTGGAAGTCATCAATCATTATTCCTCTTGAAAAAAGCAACCCCAAACTTCTTCAGAAGAGGGTACAGTGAAGCAAACCCTTTCTGCCACAAGGACACAAAAGCACTAGAATCAGGAGCAAAAGCCAACCAAAACAAACCTCAGCTGGAGTTTCTCTAAACTATGACCTACCTTTTCCACACGAGAAATGACAACCAGAGCTACTTAAGTCTCTTGAAACTTTGCTACCAATTAAGGGAGAAAGGCTTTCAACTAATCACTTGTATGAAGTTTCAGGAAACAGGGTGCAAAAGGAAGCATTTCAAAATTCTACAGTAACATAATCTGCAGTTGTGTTTCCTTAGGTATTGGTTTCCTCCAGTAAACAGGAAGCAGTTCCAGGCTCTTGATTTCTGGAGCTCAAGAGCTAACAAAGTTTCTTTCTCAAATTCTCACAATGTAACAAACCCACACTCATTAAAGATGTGTCTTTTCATGACTTAGGAAGAACGAAATGACGGTTTTCTAGTGCTGAAACCCTTCTGGGTGCCACAATGACGAAGAACAGGATCAAACACTGAACAAAAGGAACAGAGAATCTACTGCAGGACAAAGGAACAGACAGAAAAAAATCCAGAAAACCCAAGAGAACAACGTAGGCAGAGCCACCAAAAATTAAAGCTGAAAAAGGGCAAACAATAAAAGTGATAAAAGCAGTAGACTCAGTCAGTTGAATTAACAGAGCTCCCAACTGTGTCACTGCTTTGTTTTGCAGGTTTTCCCCAAGGAAAGGGAACCACACAGGTAAATGTCACCAAGGCTTGTAGCCTTCCCCAGGACAGCACAAGTTTTCAGGACTTAAAATCTAAGCAGCAACAACAATGAAAGAAGTGCCACAAAGAGAGATTCCTTTATCTTACTTCCAGAAGTAAATAAATACACTTTAACAGAGCTGGCTGAAGTCTGGCTTCCTAATTCAGCAATTATTTCAGACAGCTTGGGGTGGGAGACAAAAGTCAAACACGTGTGTTTCCAACTATTTTTCCTGTAAGGAGTTCAATATTTACCCAACTTTCACATTACCTTGAAATCCTGAAGTCTAAGATATTTTTTCTTAGAACACACATTTTAATTTCTAGAATGTGAAGTGTTATAGCCCCTACAAGCTTCTAAGGAAGTTTTTCACCTCTATAAAAAGCACCATCAACAATTCCATGTCATCCTGTTTTCCTTTTCTCCTGAAAAATACAATTACTTCGAGGAAATGCAATTCCCCAGCATCAGCAGTCAGAAAAAACAAAGCCCAGCAATAATACTTGCCTGCTGTTTCTGATATGCAGTATTTGGATTTATCTTCGATTCCAACAGTAGTGAACCTGAAAAAGGTACAAAGAGACATGTACTGAGTTCAAGAAAACAAACATCTCCCAGCACTGCCCATGTCCCAGCCAGCACACACTCAGCTTAATCCCAATCTTACAGAAAATCCGGGAGAACAAGCTTCTTTAAATACAACTCCCTAAAATAAGCCACGTAAGGCAAAATTCAACAGAAATATCCACGTTAAAACGTAGTTTGCTCTTCTAGTTCAGTGCAAAATCCTCTGCAGCACTCTCTTCTCCCCCAGCCTGGTGCAGGAACCAGCTCCTTCAAAGGCCATTTCCCAGCCCGCAGAGCAGGCAAGGTGCTGCCCAGCACAAGAGTGCTTTTAGCCACGTGGGCCATTTGCCTTTATTCCTTTCAGCTGCCCTTCAGATACACAAGCGCGGGCACTCTCTCCTGTGTGTATGAGCAGTGTGTGTCTCCTGGCAACACGATCCGTGCCACTCTCAGGTGGTTCATTCAGCAGCTGGCACCGCCGGCCGGCCGGGGCGGTGGCAGCGCGGACCTCCCACCCCAAAAAAGAGCCCCTTAAGGTGCCTTTAAAGTGCGATAAAACACGGGGAGCGCCACACGGCTCGAGTACAGTCAGTGAAGTCCTGGGGGAGAAGGAGCAAGGAGCAAACAACTTTTTACAGCAGCAAGGAGGGGGGATAAAAAAAAGCACTTGAAAAGCAAAGAAAATCATTGTGAAAGCGAACAAAACGTCGTCACATGTACGGACAGGAGCTCCGCGCCGGCGGAGGGGCAGGGCGGCTGCAGGGGGCTGAGGCGGGCCGGGGGAGCCTGGGTGTGAGGGGAGGTGGGTTTGGGGGGGAGGCAGGCTGGTTTAAGGGGAAGCCTGGGTTTTGGGGGGAGGTTGGTTAGGAGGGGAGGCAGGCTGGTTTGGGGGGGAGGTTGGTTTCGGGGGGAGGCGGGTTTTAGGGGGAGGCAGGCTGGTTTTAGTGGGAGGTTGGTTTGGGGGGGAGGCAGGCCGGTTTAAGGGGGAACCTGGGTTTTGGGGGAGGTTGGGTTGGGGGGGAGGCAGCCTGGTTTGAGGGGGAGGTTGGTCCCGGGGGCCAGGCCCGAACATTGGTGGCAAGGGAAGCTCTGGGGCCAGCGCAGCCAACACGGCTGCGGGGGTCAGGGAACCACGCAGGGAGCCCCAGGGGAGGGCAGGAGAGGGGCAGGCGGCCACACAGCAACAATACCGCGGCCCGGAGGAGGGCAGGGCAGGCCCGGCCCCGTCCGTGGGCCCAGCCGCGCTCTCACCGTCCGACTCGGCGCGCACCAGCAGCGACATCCCCTTCAGCCGCTCCACGTAGCTGGAGGAGACGTGCCCCGTGCCCCTGTCGTCCCATTGCCGATCCTCGTTGAGCGTGTAGACCTTCACCCGCCGGCGGGGGTCCGACCGGGCGCGGCGCCGGGACCGCGGCCGGCCCGCCGGGGCTGCTGCGGCTCGGGGCGGCCGGCGGGGCCAGCCGGCTCAGGGGCCCGGCCGGCTCTCGGCCCGGCCGGCTGAGGGACCGGCCGACTCAGGGGCGGCGCGGGGCGCGCAGCTCGCCGCCGTCCATGGCTGCGCTGCCCTGCCCGGCCCGGCCCGGCCCGCCCGGGCCTCGCTGCTCGGCCGCTCCGCCTGGGCCGCTACCACAGCGGCAGCGCCGCCGCCATCTTGCGCCGCGGCCGGGGCCGCCTTTCTCTTCCTTCCCCGCCCGCGCACGGGCTCCCCTCGCAGGGGCTACGGCGGCCGCCCGGGGCCAGCAGGGCGGCGGGGACGGGCGGGGAGGGACCCGGAGGGGACAGGGAGGGACAGCGGGGAGGGACGAGGGGCGAGGCGGGGCCGCGCCCGCCCCATCCCGACCCCGGCGCCCACAAAATGGCGGCCGCCCTCGTGAGGGCGCCGTGCCCGCACCGCGGGGTGCTTCGCGTGTACCCCCCCCCAAAACACTTTAAAACAAATGTATTTTGTTTGTTTTTAAAGCTTGTGTAAAAGCCGAGCGGAGCGCGCGCCTCGCCAAGTGCCACCCGGCCCGCCGAGACGCGAAATGACGGGCGAGCCCCGCGGGCCGGCCACGGTGAGTTCAAACCGCACAGAACCACAGAGCGGTGCTTTGGAGGGCCAAAAGCCGCCCCCTGTGTCCCAAAGCAGCACAGAGGCAGCAGGGGCACCGCCTGGCACACACGTGTGGAGGCGCCGAGAGCTGTGCCGAGCTGGGCCTCCCTCACACTGTGCAGCACTCAGTACACCCCACAGAGCCTCTAAAGCTCAGCTTTCCACACCAAACAGCAGTGCACTTCTCTGTGCTGCTAGTACAAAATCACAGAATCAGCCGCGTTGGAAGAGATCTCTGAGACCATCAAGGCCAGCCCTTGATCCAACACCACTGTGATTACCAGCTCGTGGCACTGATGCCACAGCCAGGCTTATCTTAAAACCCCTCAGGGATGGTGAACCCACCACCTCTGCAGGCAGGCCATTCCAATACTGATCACTCTGTTAAAAATCTCCTCCTAATGTCCAGCCTAAACCTCCCCTGGCACAGTTTAAGCCCACGCCCTCTTTGTACTAAATACATGTACGTCATTTGTGTAGGAACAGGGGAAAAGGACACAAAACCAGGCAAGAAGTCTAGCTGTGTGAAACAACAGGAACTTTGGGGAGGAGGAGAAGTTCAGAAGCGTCTCAGAACCGATTTTGGAGGCAGATCTGTCAGGAAAGGCAGAGGAGGGCCAGAGTGTGCCCGCTCCCAGCCACAGCCTGGGAAAGGGGTCACGCCAGGACAGCCCCTGCCCTGGAGCTGAGCCAAGGAAGGGGCTCACAACAGAACAGCCACTCCAGGTAACTGTGCACAACTCTCCCATAGGTTAAAACACGCTCTCCAGGCAGATTCAGAAAACGTGGATCTGTGTAATGTTTAATCTCAGCTTTTGTTTTGATGTGCCTTGGAACAGGCCTGTGAGATGGATTTTCTTTGCAGAGGGTGGTAAGATACACCTCAGAACTACCATTACGCTCACCTTGAGCTGTATGTGAACATACTTTAGGGTATGTGCATCATTATGGGTAAATAAGTCAGTAACTACACAAAAGACCATGTTACACCAGTAATTCCACCAAAAATGATTTGAGAGTCACACTAAAGTTTCCAAGGAGGAAGCCTTCCCCTCTGTGTGCCAGTGGCTTTTCCCACATTACACAGACTGATCCTATCAAGGTTTTACACACTGGGCATATTTCTGCCTTAGTAAAAGCCCAACAAATAGAAAACTAAACTAAACACGAACTAAAAGCCCAATGGCCACAGCACACTGCTGCCTCAGGACCCTACCACTCATAAACTCCCTCTCCCCTCTGCACAACCTCTATATGTGCTTTGTAGCTCTTCAAGCCAAATGCACAAAAATAAAGCATGGCTTCTACTCATGAGTAAACGCAGTACTTCTCCAGATACAAAAAACAACAAGAAACCACAGCAGAATATTCCGGAGCAAATTCTTATCTATCATGGTGAGCAGCTATAGAAGATACATGAGCCAGAATTGACATGAAAAACTATTTCTCCTGTTAAACTGTGAAATAAATCCATGATGTCTCCAGGCACAAAATCAATGACCTCTGTGGAAAAACATCACTCCAGAGCACACACGGATTGTGTTCACTCAGATGTGGGGCTGCTTCTTGCACAAACCAGCACCCAGGGGTTATGAACCCAGCATGGCCCTGCCATCTCTACCCACAACCAGCAAGGCAATTCTGGGAGCTGTGCCTGGAGAAGACATGCCATACGTGCCCCAACAGCTCTCCTGTATCAGATTTAAGAGCAGGGTGAGACCAGGAATGCCATACCTCTGAATCTCTGCACTCCAAGATGCACAGAAAGCAAGGCAGCACGTCCCACTGTGGTGCTGCACCTGCCAGCAGCTCAGCCCTCCCCATCACCACCATCAAGGCATCGATGCCCAGAGTTCTGCATCCAAAGCCAGATTTTTTGTTGGGCAGGGCTGCACACAGAGCAGCTCAGCAAGTGCCATGACACCAGCAGCAGGGAGGTCTAGTCGTTTTTGTTTTCAGAAGACAGACAACTCATTCCTAAATCACTTAAAATTTCTGGGAGTGATATTAAGAGGCTGTATCATTCCCTCTGGCACGTAATCCCAGAAGTACCATTAGGTCAGCTCTTCTGCTTTTATGATAGTACTTGTAATATTTATTGCTGGCATTTAAAGATACCCCAGCTCTTTGTGCCTGTGTGAAAATGTTGTCTTTGTCAAATCAAAGGCACTTGTGGCCCTCCTGACCTGCTGTAACGCTGCAACTGCCCAGCTTCACTTTTCCAAGGCAACTCCTTTCCAAGGCTCCATTTAAGATGGGTCATTACAGAGGCTAATTATCTAGAGCAGTAGAGAAAAAAAAATAAATAATTCACCGTTTCAAACACGAAAAACCAGCTACTGCAGTAGGACTGAGCTGTCTCTGTCAGGCACCATTAACCCACCTGCTTTCTGCTCACGCTGATGCCACCTGAGAGCCAAGTGCCTCCTGCCACGGTCCAGCCTGCGCTTGCGACGGCTCTGGGGAGAACTGGGGCTGGGCGACTCCAGCCTGGCCTTGCCCTGCCTTGCCTTGCCTGCAGCAAGGGTCACAGCAGCGCACGCTTACTCAGTCCTTGGCTCCCAGGGAGCTCCTCTCCCCAGGTAGGAGCAGCTGCTCTCTGCTCCTCCCAGATCTTCCCAAGTGTATTTCTTCCCCACCCCTTCCCACAGGGCCCGAAGGCTGTTACAGGTGCAGAAAGGCAGGCTGACTGTACAGGTTCTGCCACAGCAACATGAAAGCCTTTTCCCTCCTCTGTCATCCAACAAACAGACAATCCCTAGCAGCTCCTTCACTGGGAGCAGCACCAAAAGCAGCCTTACAGAAATGATCCTACAACAAACCTTGGGAAACCCCTGAGACTGGGGAGGTCAGTTGCTGAGCACAGTTATCAGAAGTGGAAACAGCTGGGCTTCTGCTCAGGGACTTCAGCAGTGACCTACATCATTTTATTAACACTATTCAGGACATGGAACAAACAACATACCACTCAACGGCCACAGCAAGAGATGACATTGGAATTCTTATTAAGAAATAACAAAACACTCCTCAAAAAAGAGAAGATTGCTAAGGAAATACTCTTCCAATCTTTCCAATCGATTTTACAGTCTTACATGATGGAAGACACAGACAACTCCAGAGAAGCATACCAGTCATTTCTTTCTTCTTTAATCTTTTAAATTAAAATAATAATAATAAAAGAGTAATTTTTACTGTACATTGACATTTCTCCTCTCCCCAGTGCTTTTGTTTTTCTTTCAGGAGGTTCAGAGCCCACTTGCCATCGGGTGGGAAGCTGATTCTCTTACTAGCTCTGCATGCAGATTGGTGAACATCAGAAGGACCCTCTTTGACTTTCAAAGTCTGTACCTCACTGCAGAAAAACGAGTTGTTCTCGTGAGCCCTGGCAAAGGTTTTGAAGCCCAAAAGAGATCAGTGAACTCACTGATGGAACATAATTAATAGAGGGGTTCTGACACTCAGTGAGAGTGTTTTCAGGGGAAGATTTATCACAGCCATTGCTTATTCCAAAATAAGTATTTTAATGTTTTAATTATGTATTTTACAAGTCACCGCTAACAAACCCAGATAATAACCATGGTGTTTCAGCCAGGTTGCTTTACCTCTCTTCTGCTCAGGCATTTTAGCAAGTCTGATCCTTGTGACAGTCACAGATGCATCTCTCTAAAACAGCATCAGTCATGTTAAAGGTGATACTTCCAAGTCTTTATGTTTGCTCATCATTTCACCCCTGTACAATGAAAAGCCATCTTGCTTCTCACATTCACAGTTTTATTTTGAGCTGACAGCAAGGAGAATCTTAAGCTCTGAAATGTCTACCAGATTCCATGTTCTTACACTCTCACCTCACCCTTGCTACACGAGAGAAGAGCATTGCTTGTTTCTGGTTTCATTTGAAAAGTTTTTAATCCACTTGAAGACTTTGAAGTTCTACATCACCTTTAAGCATAAATAGTGTCTATTTAAAAAATATGGTTCACTACCATCCACCTGCAGACTCTTGCCAGGGCATCTACAGATTTCTAGCAAAGGTCACTTGGATTTCCATGAGATATCACACCTTTTTTTCCTGAAAAAGAGAGAAAATACTCTGTAACCAACTGATATTAAGGTATGAGATACAAAAGCTTATCTTAAAACCAAAATTTATTCAGTGCATTTTCATTTTTTCTGCTGTTGTGAATCTTTCCTAGATTTCCCCAAGCTACCACTGGTGCACTGTGCCACTGCTTCTGATTCCAAGATCAGGCACCTTCCTGTTCTAGTGGCTTTCTAAGGACAGAAAAACCCACACAAGTTAAGGGGAAAGCTGAGGCTTAAGTCTATTAACAGTCAAACACACTGGAAGACTCAGGGAGAGCTTTGGGCCTTTCATTAATTGACTGAGATTGACTCCGCTAATTGACTTAGTAAGAAATCAGCTTATTTTTCTTTTCTTCCTCCACCCTGCTTTTTTTTTTTTTCTTTAAAGAGAACGGTGCCAAGGTAGAGAACAAGGATGTTGTAGCTGCACCAGTAAATTTGTTTAGGAGCAAAGAGGCTGTCTAGGATGCCTGGAACTGTCAGGGCAGGAGGACCAACCTACAACCCGCTTTGGTGTAAATGCCAAGCAGCACCCGCAGAGCAGTGAGCAGGAGCTGGAGCAGATAACCCAGCCTGTGCCCGGGGCCCACCTGTCAGTGGGGGGAGGAGGAGGAGGATGTGTGTGGAGCAGCACCTCCCAGCACAATGCTGTCTCTGTCAGGCAGGGTCTTCAGCGTGCCCGTGGCCGGGGCCTGCAGGATCTTGCGGGACAGCCTCATCCTGCCGTCCGTGGGGTCGCGCCCGAAGTATTTCACCTGGGGAAACAAAGCACTCTCTCCGAAGGGCTGCAAATGGCACCTGCCCTAAACACGGGGGCTGGCGTTTCTTGGACTTTCATAGGCACTGGTCAGCCTAAACTGCTCTGCCAAAGAAGCAGATAGTGCCTAGAGAGCAAGAGGATGACACTACATAAATTACACCTTTAACCAGCACAGAAGGGGAATCCAACATGGCAAAACATTTTCTTCATTTAACACCAAATAGAAAAAAATCACTCAAATTCTAAACTAAAATGGCAGTTTATCAGTATTTTAAAGTGAAAAAAAAATACCTGAATTTCTTGTCCAACTTCTAATCCCAGGGCACTAGGGTGTTTAATCTGGAAGTGTTTTTCAGAAAAAAATTATCAGCAATTGATTTTGTGAGGTCAGTTCTAATAGCTCGCTCTTTCAGGGGCTCTTCACGCTCAGGAACCACAGGTTTCTAAACATGACAAGGAGAAGTGTACTGCAGAGCCAGAGAACTCGGTGATGTGCACAAAAAGCCCCATCAAAAGCATGGTGCCAGCCATGCAACTGATGTTTTGCAGCACCAGGTACAAGGCAGGCAGAGTTAAACAAAAGGGTGCTGCCAATCCCCGAGCTTTCACCATGGAAATGGACTGCAGAACAACACCAAGTGTGTCAGAGCCCCGAGAATCAGGTAAACACAACATAAGCACTTATTACCTTCCTTTGGTCGAGCTGGGAGTTATGAAGCAACACCGGTGTCATGTTGGGATACAGCTTTACCATCACTCCAGAATCCCTGCAGCACAGAACACACAGGTCTTGCAAAAGGCATGGAGAAAACTCTGCATTTCACTCTGCATACTGTGCCCAAAGCAAGCACTAGTGAACTCCCAACACACCAAATGTCCCTCTCCCCTTTTTAAAAGTCTTGTATCGACCATGACACGTCCACTCATTTCTCCTTATATTAGAAGTGGGTGGAAATTCCTTATTTCAGGGCAGGATATTGCAGTAATAGGTACCACTTTACAAGGCAAATACTGGATTGGAAAGTGAGAGGCAAATTCATACCATCTCTTTCAGGTACAAAACTGAGAAAAGGCTTGAGGGTTTATAATTGATGGAAACATTCCAGAAACTAAACAAGCAGCAGAAATAAACAGCCTGATTAGGAAACAATATTTTCAACAGCGAAAACACCAGAAATTAGGCTGGTGACATTGGCTCCTGCCTAAGTCTGACAGCCTTAGAAACCAATTATTTCACATCATATTTAGGTATCAGCTACATAAATAAACCAATTTCTACTTCTGCTCCAGGGCAGTTTTTATACCTTATTTCAGTTATCGTGGCTGTGTAAATCGCACCAAATTCCAGATTAACTTCTTGCTGTAGAGGAAAAAAACACCAAGAAAACATTCAGACAGCAATTCCCCAGCAGCAAAGTGAGCAAGCTGCCAAGAGAAGTCTGCGCTCACATCATCCTTGCAGATTTCCCCGATGAACTCTCTGGCCTCGTGCATTGCGCTCGGTGTGGGGGCAAACACAGAGTAGGTCTCTTCATCCAGCTGACTCACAGTCACACCTCACAGGGGGAGAGTTAAGGACAGCAGTTAGCTGAACATCTCAGCACGCAGCAGAGTCACCTTCAGTAAAGCATCTGCCGCTGACTCACTGGGATTTCACTTTTAGCCCTTCTCAGACTTCAGCCTGGGCACTAAACATCTTTACATGCAATCAAATGGCCACCACCCTACAGGGGTCCTTGCCAAATACCTGGACAAACCTGTGCTCCATCAGGGAACACAGAATTATTTGTGTAATCCTTTTATGGCAGGGAAAAAACTCTTGAAAGAATGTTGGGGTCTTATGAATGAATTTCCGCACGGGTTTTTAATAAAACTAACTTTGACTATCAGCTGATGGAAATTAGTGTTTTGGAGCCAGAATGGTAAAAATTCTTTGCACCTCCAGGGTAGTTTTCTGGCCAAAGGACTGCACCAAAGGGAAATAAGAGTTTTCCTCCTTCTCCTCACCCAAAGCCCCTGAGCAGCACCAATCAAGCTGGCAGAGCATTAAGAGTTTCAGGTCCAAAGCAGCTGAAGCAGAACATCTCCCTGCTACTCTACACACACCCCCCAATCTTATCCCAGTTTTAGTCTGAGCACTGGAACATCTAAATATACAAGTCTGAAACAAAGGCAAACACACTGGGATAAACTAACACAGGAATCAAAAGTGTCTCACCAGTCTGTGCTTGAAGCTTTTTCAAGTTATAACCCCCAGGACCAACGAATCTTAATCTTTTTGATAATGGGACGTGGATAGTTTCTGAAAGAACATTTAAAAATACTCTGAAATGCTAAATAAGAGTAATCTGGAAAACTACCACAAGAAATAGGTCACATTAAGCTGGGTTTTCATCTGCTGTAGTTACCTGTATTATTTGAACATGGAGGTAATTACATTCAAGAACTGACATAAATGAAGACACAGAATAGACTGTGATGACTGTAAATTACCTTAAGCCACATTGCTCCTGACACAGAAAGTCAAAATGGATACAGAAGTTCCACAAAACTCCACTTGAATTCTATTTCCTGCTGCACAGTGAAACAGTGCAAGGCTGCCCTACATGGCAATAAACCCCTCCCCACAAAATAACAAAACCCTCCAGAAATTAAAAATAACCCCACAGGGCAGGGGTAACAAACATGGATTTAAAAAGCTGCTTTAAGCAGAAGTTTATTGTTAAAAAGGGGATTAGGAAAGGTAAGAAAGAATTCACACAGCTAACATTACCTACAACTGGTCCACTTTCTTTTCTGTTAGGTCTGGGTTTTGCCAGTGTTTGGTTCATGATTTGTAAAATCTCCCTTTTTGCAGCTGCAGGGGAAGGAGAAGGAAATGCTGTACGAGATTAAAATGAATTCATACAGGGTTTGTTATAAACCAGACAAGGACCTCTTGCTAAAACCCTGCCTCCTGCTTAGATGGCGAGTGTGTCCAGGTAGGTGAGCACATTTCTGCAGTGCTGCACTACAACAGTGTATTTAGTGAATTTCTGCAGCCCAGCACACCACACACAGCTCTGTTTCAGGGTATTGCTGGAACTGAATACAATTTATAACTTTATAGGATAGAATGGGGGCAAACACAAATATGGACCCACCTGTGGCTTGCTGAATAGCTTCCATGACAATTTTTATTGGTATTCCTGGCAGCTTCAGATCAACCTTAGGAAAGAGTCAATGCCATCAGTAAAAAAGCTTTTTGGACACCTTCTCAGAGTTTGCTTTTAGGAGGATTCCACGGTACAATACCTGCAGGGCAGTTATTCCTTTGTTAGTCCCTGCCATCTTGAAATCCATATCTCCATAATAATCTTCAATTCCCTGCCAGCACAGAGAGAGAAGAGCAAATGGGGGTAACTCCATCCCAGTGCCACGTCCCACTAGACTAGAAGCACATTCTGTGTTTCAACAAGCACTTTCCTCCCCAGCAACTCTTCCAGATGCTCATTCTCCATCCAGCATATTGTGTTTTTCAGTAAATTATTCAAGAATTATTAATCTTTCTCCCAAAAGACAAAATACACTGGAAAAAGAAAGCTCATGAAAGCTTAAAGGCCAACCTAATTACAAAAAAAACCAAAAAACATGACTGGACATTTCCTAGAGATTTTTCAAAATAAGGGAGGAGTTTGGGAGACAAAACAGAAAATTAGTATTTCCAATAGCAATGTTCCAGAATTAGCTGGGTAAAACCTTCCAAAAGAAGGGCAAAAAAGGTATTTTACAGCACTAAGCAGCAACAAACCCAGGAGCAGAACACTCACCAGGATGTCTGTGAGCAACCGATAATCCTCAATATCCCCTTTCTCCTGACTGGTTTTGGTAATGAGACCTATGGCCACGCCTGCCACTGCATTAGACACTGGAACTCCTGGCAGAGGCACAGAAACAGTGTATTTGTGAAGCCTCTGCTCACTGCTGGCTCCCAAAACACGTTTTCACACGTGGCTCCCCCTTCCCAGGGCCGGGGCTGTACCTGCATCCATTAACGCCAAACTTCCCCCACACGCAGATGCCATGGAAGAGGACCCTGCAGAGGGGGAAGGCAGGAAAGCACAAAGGGGTAGAATACTGAAACATTGGTTATATTCCTCACTCTGCAGCATACAAATGCCCCCAGATACCATTTGATTAAACTCATGATTTATGTTTACGTCTCACAGTCATACAAAGAAAGAAAGGCCCACTGTTCGTGACCACATACCTGGTTTTTATTATAAATACTTCAGGCACCAGAGCTAGTTTAAATGTTAGTAACGTTTAAATTGAAATCTATTACCTATAACTCATGAAAAACCAAATTTAGTCTCTAGCACTAGTTTGAAAATAAAAAAAGTAATACCATTTGATTCTAGGACTTCAGAAGTAACTCGTATTGTGAATGGGAAATCCTTTGGAATAACTGGTTTCAGAGCTCTTTCTGCCAGTGCACCTGTTTAAAAAAAATCCCAAGCACTAAGTCATCCAAAAGTAAAAATCAGATAAAACATTGAAACTCCCAGCATGGGGCTTCTCTAGTGTGAACTTACCATGTCCAAGCTCCCTTCTGTTCATACCACTGACTTTGCCAATCTCATTAGTTGCATAAGGTGGAAACTATGAAGAAAAAATGTGCACACAGAAAATTAACCTCCATTTCTTTTCCATTTCTAAATACACACTTAGAAAAAAATTCTTTGAGGTTTTGGTGTATCTCAAGGTAAAAACAAATGGAAAAAAAAAAAAAATCAAATCACCACATGACTTATCAGCCACTTGGTCTGCAAGCCAGGACCAGTTTAGGCAATGTTTAGTAAATGTGTTACTTCCAGAGAACAAAAGAGAGTAGAGCAGCAGCAAGGGAGCTGAGAAACTACATGACAAGCCAGCTGCAAATGAACTTGTCAAACAACATAGCACAAGTGTTATTTCTGTCATACAGATAATGGAGCAAGATCTGCCTCTTGCCTGTAGGAAATCCTCTGGGCGAGTTCCAGAGGCTGAGAGAGATCCAGGATGTGAAAGCACTTATTTACTGTTGGTGCAGCACCTCAGCTGGACACACAGTAATAGAACTCACTCAAAATAATAGTGCAGGTTACTCCTGCTCCCAGCAACACCCTGTCCTGAAGGAGCTCACCTCATGCCAAGATATTAAAAAGGCTCTATAAAAAGGCATATTACAAATCACCCAGTGCTCCTCAGGAAACCAGCACTCTGCTCAGATCAATCCCACGTGGATTAGAATGAATACATCTCAGCAAATCTGGAGATAATTTACCCCCCTGGAAGTGACCAATTCCAAAGCAAGACATGAAGCCCTCCTGGGAATCATGCAGAAAGCTGTGATACAGTAAAGCTCTCACCTCATAATGCAGCATGAAGTTTTTATCTTTTATTCCACTATCAATTGAAAACAAGACCATGTCAAAAAAATGAGCAACCAAACATGTCTTACATACAGGTAATTCAAGATTATATTGTTCTGCTTACAAATGGACCCAGTCAAAACCAACAAATCAATATGTTTGCTGATCACCCACAACTACCAAAATTACAGAATATGGACAAACATCTCCAGGCAAAAAAAAATTAACTGAAGTAAAGCTGACATATCAAAATGTGAAAGCTCCCACACCGGTGGGATGAGATCACCGATTGCAGCTTTAAAGGGAATTAATTTCACTTCAGCCCTCAGCAATAAAAGTGTTAAAAGCACAAGGACTTGCTTGCTACAGTAAGTTAAATTTTCCTTGCTCCATTAAAAAAGAACACAAGTATTTTAAACACATAAACCACACAGGATGCTTCTTGTAATACTCTCCAGTTTCAAATGTGTCTCTATGGAGTTAATGTCACCTTAACACAAAATACCTGCCGTGATCTCTGGAAAACAGGCCACTTCAAAATCTAATTTTACAGTTTTTCAGTCCTCATGAATATACATCCATGTAAACTTCAAGAGACTTTTGTCAAATGTGCTTAAATGCTCACCCTCTTTCATTAAGAACACCAGAATATGTACATACCTCACTGCTGTTGAGATGAGATCTGATTTTACACTCGATTCTAGAGAGTCAAATGTAACTGTACAAAGAACCTGAAACAAAACCAAACTGAAATAAAACCCCCTCCTCTTAAACCCTTCCACCCTTCACAACTTTTACTGTCTATGAAGACTCAAAAAGGATGAGTTCAGCAACAAATAAGATGCCATCACCTGCCACTTCTACAAACTTTTCCTGCTTCTCACAGAACCTTATTATTAATCTGCAAAGATCACGCAATCACATTTACAAATAGTAATCCAATGCTGGTTAATGTGGTGGGAGCCTGGAGCAGTTTGTTCCCTAAGAACTGAGCTACCTCCCTTAAGAGACAGGGCTAGAAGCACCACAGAGCTGTGGCTGCTTCCCACGCAGAGCTGCAGTGGGCCAAGAGGGCACAGAGTAAATCACTGCTGCAGCCACCACCCAAAGCAAGTGTAATGGCACATCAGTGGCTGGGAGTCCTGCGGGAGCTGGGAAAATACAGGAGACCGAAGCTCGAGTACAGTCTTAATTGAATCCACCCAGCAGCTGACACTTTTGGCAAAGAGGAGAGAGAAAATATCTCATTAATGCAATTTTTTGGGTACAGTTTCCCTTTTTAGTTCAGGTTCTGTATGAAGTTCCTGTATGAAGTTCCTTTTAAAAGATCTCTCATGACGTGCACAATTTAGCACTGCCCTGCACACCATCTCCTTCCCAACCTACACACCACTGCTACTGATTACTCTTTAAGTGAGCAGAAAAAGGAAACTTGGCATTTCAATTGAAGACACAAACCTACCAGCTTTTGATAACTCATTTACAGTTTCTGATGTTTAAATGGCACTACCTGTGTTTGACCTCTTTGAAATAAGGCTGATCCATGGAGCATTTTAAACATGTTCACTTCACATTTAATGTCTCTGAGGGAAGTCAGATCTCGCCCATCACACCTGAAGTTACAAGGAGAAGTGATGAGATCAATGAAACTCATCTTGCATTAAAAGCTGGCAGAAATATTACTGAGTGGGAGTTTGACATGCTTACCTTCTATATTCATTCAGAACAAGATTTCTAAAAATATCCTTTGAAACCACATTGAAAGATTCCATGATTTCATAAGGCTCAGCCTCTGGAAATTTTTCTGGGCATAAAAAAGAAATTGCATCTGAAGTTGGAAAATGAATTTTATAACACTGCTCGAGTTACAAGAGGAGTTCTAACTCAATTTAAGTGTTTTCTGAATATTAAGAAAGCAAAAAATATTACCTTTCAGCTGTTCTTCTGTTTCAAGCCTGATTTTGTTAATTGCTTCATCTCTTGAAATCTAGAACACAGGATTTGCAACCAGTTAGCTCTACAGGGCAGAACAACAACAGAGGCTGGGGGAGCTGGGGTTTTGTTTGGTTTGAAGAGCCGTAGAATTCAAGCAATGAAAGAACTGTCACACATATTGAGAAACCAATGATGAGGTTGGAAGGGACCCCCAGGGTCACCTGGCCCAACCTTTCCTGGCAAAAGCACAGACTAATTGAGATGGGCCAGCACCCTGCCCTGCAAGTGCCCAGTGCTGGGGAACCCACCACTTCCCTGGGAGATTATTGCAATGGCTGATGGTGCTCCCTGGGAAGAACTTGCCTCTTGTGCCCCATCAACCTCCTGTACCCATTCCCCCTCCTCTTTTCCAAGGGACACCTTTTAACAAGGGAGCCTCCATCTCCACGTACTGTAAATGAACATTCGGGTACGATTTATTATTACTATTGCAAATATATACAGAGAAGGAGATGAGTTTACATTAACACTAGCTGAAAGAACTAAATTTTACTGCCCTCACTGTGATATTAATTAAAAACCAATTATATCATGTTTGGAGCACTTACTTTATCATGGTTAGAATCTGTGAACACTGCATAGATCTTGTTAGAAGCAAGCCTGTAGGAAGAAAAGGAAGGCATTTTGAAACCACAGCTTAAACCCCACTTATACAATCATATTTTTTGCAGACTGAACATGTGTTTTCATTAGCAGCACCCAAGCCCTGCACTATTTGCAAACATGAGCAGCCCCAGCGAGATGTGCATGATCTGAGCAGGCCTTACTTCTTTGCACACTCCACGATGTCTTCAGGAGCCACAAACAACCTCTGCACGGTCCTCTTGGCAGCACCACGCTCCTTCACCAGCTGCTGGATGCCCTGGATGAGCTGCTGCGTGTGCTTCACCCCCACTTTGATGGCATGGCAGAAGTCCTGCTGCAAGATATTCTCAGCAGTTGCCTCCAGCATGACTAGCAAAGGACAGGGAAAAATGACATAAACTGCTGGGTTAGTGTCTGAGAGCAATTTAGCTCAGCTGAGCAAATGGGGATTAACATTAAACTGCATAAACAGAATGGGATTTACTTACACAGAAGTTACCCAGCACTGCTCTTTATTTCTACCATTGTGTAAAAACACAAGCTTCAAAAATGAGGGATAATATCTGCCAAGAGGCACCCACTTGATTTAGAAGCCCTTAACAGATAAAAATGAACCTACTTACCAACTTGACTCTGTGGAGCTGCAGCAACAACTAAATTTAAAGCACTGGAAGACATCTGCTTTCGAGTTGGGTTGATAACAGTTTCTCCATCCACCAGCCCCACCCTGACTGCACCTACAAGGAAACCCCAGAAAATCATCACTATAATCAGCAAGTCCTTTAAGGCATCACTTGACTTTGAAATTTATACAGCTAAAAATCATAATTAAGGATACAGATTAATTTTACAATATATCAGCACCTTGACTGTATATTAAGAACAAATCTAGAAGACAAATTTATCTCTTCTTGATTTTCTTTTAGATAGTATTACTGGGTAGAGACACACCAAGAATATTTATACATGATGCTGTGAGTCCACTGGGGTTTTTTTTAGTCATTTGAGCACATATTTTCTAGAAGAAAAAGGCAGGTGACAGGAAAATACAGCTAAGTATTTGTTCTTGGCCTGGATCATTTCTTTTCCCCAAAAAGTTTGCATCCTAATAAATGTCTTGAGTTATTCTTATACAGCTATTTTTAAAACTATGCCTTTCAAGACTAAGTTTCCCTTAAGAAAAGAGATAATTTACTTGTCTCTATACTCCACTATCTCTGGATCATAAATCCTCCCAGAAGTGTCTTTAGTCCAGGAAAAATAATCCTTTGAAGTGCAATAATCCCATCCATTGTAAAATTATTTTCAATGCTTGAAATTCAGTATTTAGATTCGGCTTCTTGTTAAAACACAGAACCATGAACTGTGGTCTAGGTCTTCCATTACATTCAAGTAATCCACAATTTCAAGGTGTTTACTCACCAATAGGACCATTCCAGGGGATATCAGATAATGCAAGTGCTGCAGAAGCTAAAATAAGACAGAAAAACCCGGATTAGAAAGGATGGATCCCCTGAAATCCCACCCAAGCGGTCATTTCTCAGTCCTCTTACCTCCATTAATTGCCAGAATATCAGGATCATTGACACCATCTACTGCTAAAAGATTACAAAGGATCTGGCATAAGATAAAAGACAATGAATCATTTTGACCTACACATTTTTGATTAGCTGTCAATACAAAGCTAAGGGCAGCAACACAAAACATCGCACACATCTGCACAAGTCTAGACTGCAAATGGAAATTTGTTCAGGTATTTCAAGAGAAAGCTGACAAAAAACCCACTAAGGGATAATATTGTGCCATATCATATAAAACACCTACTACTGGCCTTTCTTGCCTCTGTTATACTGAGGAGATTTCAGTTTTTTTCTTGTATCTGGACAACAAAATTAGGGAAATCGGATGTAATTAAAAGAATTCCATGACAAACTAAAAAAGCAGCATTACACTATCAGACTGGTTTGCAAAGGGTAAAACCTCCCCTGGATATAACTGAAAATATTTTTTCTTAGAACAGTGCCTGTATCATGTGAAATTCTCATGGTCCATACCCAGGTTTTCCACTGTGGAGGTGACATGACCCACCTGTGTATCATAAAAGTATCCTCCTGGAAAGAGTGGTCTGATTGACCGATCTGCAAACGAAACAGAAAGAGTCCAAATCTCTTAGACTGGGGGTTGGTTTTCAGCAGTTAACATTCAATTTGTCTTACAATAACCCCACAGGGAACCAACCAAAGTATCTGAATGAAAGACCCAAACAAACCCAAAAAAGGCAGAGAACCCAGAAAGAAATTTAGCAGAACATATACAACCCTACAATTTCAATCAGTATAGATAAACCAGAAACTAGGTTTGTTTTCTGACCTTCCTAGAGAAAATGAACTCTGGAAACAGCAGCTATAAATGACTATTTTCAAACACTTGTGAGAATGCTACAATGTATTTTAAGTGTTTTGTAGCTGTTTCAGCCTACCTATTACTCTGCTTGTAAGGATTTCTTTATCAGTGGGCCCGAGCTCTCTTCTTAGATAGTTTGTAGGGATTCTTCCTGCTGCAGCAGCTTTCTGTCGATAGTCAACCTTTTAAAAACAATTCAGGCATTACTCATGACAATTGAGCACATATGGCAGAGCCACAGAAGGACCCAGGGTGGAAGGGACAGCTCCAAAAGTTTATAATCCAATCCCTGGCTCAGAGCAAGGGTAACTCAGAATTCAGATGATGCTGTCTCAGTTGCAGGTATGAAACAGGCTCTGTTCCAGGACAGACCCCTGAGGGACACACGGGTATTCCACTTGAAGGTGCAATGTCAATCACAGAATCCCAAAATGGCTTGAGTTGGAAGGGACCTTATGGATCATCCAGTTCCCACCCTTAAAAATCACAGCCCTTTAAGCCTCATAACCCAACCATTTTCCCACACAACCAAAACATAACACTTGGGCTTGCATCTTGTGGCAAATTGCACAAAGCCAAGGCAGGCAACTTCCAGGGCTCACCCCTCCCTCAGCCACAGAGCATCCCTAGACACCCTGACATTTCAGCACTAGGTCCAGGTCTGTCACCTACTGCTTGCATTCCTCACACCCCCCAGCATCCTCAACTCCACCAGTTAAGGGTTCTGCTGCTAAGTCACCCCTGACTATCACAAAACCAATGCTGGCAGAAGTACTTACCACTAATGGCATAAACTGGGATGGAGCAGGCTTGGTTTTGCTGACTGCTGTGACCATCACTGCTGTGTCACCCAGCTGGGGGAAGAAAAAAGGATAACAAACTGAAGTTACCTGCAAAGAAAATAACCCCTGCTGTTCTACACTTACAAACTAAAGCAGGAAAAACAATTACTCTTTGCAGGACACAACCACAAAAATCCACTCTTCATGCCAGTATTTTTGCTTTTCAAGCATAATTTCTTCCTATAAAACAGTTGTACCTTCATTAGGGAGGTAATTGCCACTTGAATCTCTACACCCCTATAGAACAGGCTCTGATACCCTAACAATGACTTTTAAGATGGAGAAATTTGGAAATTGCACAGATTTTCACTACCTCTTTTTCTTCTTTTTTTCTACCTGAACAACAGCGCATCCATCAGCAAACCTCGCAAGTTTTCCAGAAGACAGCTCCATCTTTCTAAGGAAAAGAAATAACCTGTTACTCATGGTGAATTCAAGTAAGTATTCCAGCAATCCTGCAATCACCCATAGCCCCAAAACAAAGGCTACACTTCATACAGGACATAAAACCCCTCCTCGAGTACGAAAATTGAAACTCTTCGACCAAAAGCGGCCAGATGCTCTTTCATTTAATGAGCTTTTGCCTCAGGTGTCCTGCCCCTTCCACCTCGAGGCACAGCCTGGCAGCCACACTGGGTGTCACGCTGGGGACAGAGGGGACCCGGCAGCTGTTCCAGCTGTGGCTCCGGGAGCGCAGACCCCGCAGCCGCTCCAGCTGTGGCTCCGGGAGCGCAGACCCCGCAGCCGCTCCAGCTGTGGCTCGGAGGCAGCAGAGCACCCTCCGGGGCCCGGGGGAGCTGCCCGCACCTCCTCAGCGCGGCATTCCCCCGCAGCAGCTCCTCCATCCTCGCTGCCAGGCCACAGCTGGGTCAGCCCAAAGCTTCTCGCCCCCGAGCCGGACAAGCCCAGCTCGCCCGCCGTTCCTCGGCACAGAGGGGCTCCCTCCATCCCTCTCTCCCTGCCGTGCCCCGGGGCGGGAGGCAGGGCGCCCCACACACGGAGGGGCACTGTGCTCTACGGCGCTGGGGCTGCGTGTCACTCCCTGCCCCTCGGGCTGGGACACACGCCAGGGTGGCCCCCGGGACAGCCCGCTCCGCCACACTCAGCTCACACTGCCCGCCCTCCGCGCCCGCTCCTGCTCACCACCCCCTCGGCACAGCCCCGCACACCCCTCCGGGCCCCTCACCTGCCGCCCACCTCCACCGCCACGGCCTGGCACTGCCCGCGGGCGGGCACCCACGGCAGCGCCCAGCGCCGCGGGGGCAGCGGCAGCCGCAGCCGGAGCGCGGGGCGGCCCAGGGCGGGCATTGCGGGCACGAAGGGCAAGCCCCGGCCCCACCGCACCGCGGCTCCGCCGCCACCGCGGCCCAGCGCGGCCCGCCCGCAGCTCGTGGCGGCCGCCATTGCGCCCGCCGCAGGAAGGGCCGGCCGCGCGATTGGCTGCGGACGGCGGCACCGCGCAGTAAGCCCGGAGCCGATTGGCTCTGCCGCTCCCGCGCCCGGCGCGGTGCCGTACGGGCGCTACGGCGCCTGAGGGGGGCCATGCGAGGCAGAGCGCGCGAAGGCGGCAGCGCCGCCACCCTCGACGGCCGTCGAGTTCTGAGGGAAAAACGGCCAGAAAGAGGCTCGAGGCGGCGGCTGAGGCGGCTCTGGAGCCGAGCCGGGGTAAATCTGGGGGAAAGGCAGCCCAAGGGCGGTGAGGGGCGAGGGAGAGCGCTCCTGCCGCCGCTGGGCCCTCAGGAGCCGCCATGGCGCCCGCGGCCCTCCCTGAGGGCAGCGCCCGACACAGGATGGACACCTGAGGGGAAAAGGGCCTGCGTTTGGAACCCCTGCGCCTCAGGGACCTTCCTCGGGGCCTCTTGGCTTCAGAGCTGTAGTACACCCTTGGAAAGAGAAGAAAAAAAGGCCAAAGAGCCCAACCCATCAGCCCCGCCCTCAGAACTCCCCAAGCCCCAACCACACCTTGTTAGTATAATGAGTGGGCCTCTTCTCCTGCTTGGGTTTGGTGTGCCCCGTGTGCTGGGAGACGGGTCTGCTGGTCAGAATGACCACTCTCCTCTGCACACAGAGGGCCTGCCGCGTGGCAAAGGCTTGTTTTGGCCAGATATTTATCTATTTTCATAACTCCCTATTCCCGAACGCAAATTGTCCCTGGCCCCAGTTCCAGACAGGACCTGGTACCTTACAACTTCCACGGCGCGCCTGAAGAAGATAATTCCTGAGTTAATGAGCTATTTGCTTGTAATAAACCCATGTTCTTTTATTTCCCACACGGACACGAACCCGAGGCCGTGTCCCTCCCGGCAGGCGGAGGGAGCCTCCTTCACACCACTCCTCCTCGGGAAGGCAAGGACGGGCATCCTCAGCACCTCTTTAATAATCCAGCCACGCCAGGGCGTTTTGCTGAGTGCCAGAGCAGGGGGCAGGCAGTGGGCATCGCTCCCCACAAACCTGTGCCCTTTTCGGTGCTCAGAGGGCACCAGGGTGTCACTCACGGGACGGTGGCGTAGTTCTTTCATTAATTATTCCTCAGAGGAATGCAAAATAGGTCAGTAATTAGCATTATCTATGTGGAGGTCTGATCACGTCGACAGTGAGGAACATCCATGAGGGATTAAATGAATATTAATTGTCACACATCACTTTAAACTCATCTGCCATCTGGAGTTAATGATTTAAATTGGCAAATATTTAATAAAAAAACCTTAATTACTTGCTACTCTTATTTCTAATGCTATTTTGATAATGCTTATTATTTTACGGGTCTTTTCTGTGTACTTAACTGGATTTTTCTGTTAAAGCTGCATTTATAAGAAAACAAAGTCACTGGCTGGCAGAACAACCCAAGCAGTAATTTTTCTTCTGTGCCAACATGTTTCTTATCTTTTTGGCAAGACACAAAAGAGATAAAACTATCAGAAACTTGGGATTTGGCCTGGGCATAAAGGCTGTAAACTTGATCCAGATTCAGAATTCACTGCTACAGTTTTATTGGGTACAAAAACATATTAGGTGGTAAAGCAAGAATGTTCCCAGTGCTTTCCTAAATTCACATTCACTTTACTGCTGATAAACAGATGATTGTTTGGAAAGTTTTTATTTCATTATTACTCATTAAAAATACTGTTCTGTAGCTCATGGCAAATAACTGTTCAGAGCTCTGTGCTGGCACTTTGTCTCAGTAATTTGTATGTAAAAGAGGTGACTTTCTGTCCTCCCAACTTCTGCCATCAGCAGTTCTACACAGCCAGAACTTGTATTCTGACCTTGCAATTCTATAGCTGAGGTTATGTCTGGTTATTAAATTCCAGAAAAGCAAAGTATTTTTCACATATTTTAAAGATGATTATTAACTTTGATGTTTTTTATTCCATTTGAACATACATAAGGGTTAAGCAGTTCACAAGCAACAGTAAGCACTGAAAATAGACCTTTTGACCTAAAATTATTAGCTTTTTCTACACTCACCAAAATGAGAAATTAATGTTTCACCACTGTCATGGACTAACAAGGCCACACGACTGTGACAGAAAAAGGATACCAGAACTTTGATTTCATTTGAGGTCCTAGGCAGCAAATTAAACTAATGTTTAACCTCAAAAAAAAAAAAAAAAAAGAAAAATTATGATTGTGTTAGTAAGAAATAGTTGCATTTTAATTCCCTCTTCCTTAAATTTTTTCTCTGGTATTTTCCAATCCCCCATCCCAAATTCATGTCCAATTTAATAATAAATATTGATCCCGTTTCCTGTCCCGTTCAGAAGGGCACCTACAGCACACATTCCATGTCCACTGATTGTGCCTTTGTACTTACCTGGCCAAGTTTTTCCATTTGGAGGCATGAGGAATTAGCTGGAAATTCAAACAACAACCCCAAAGCAAACCACAAAGAAGTCAAGCCTAGTGGAGACACTTGCAGCAATTCAGCATAAAAACTTCGAGCCTGCCAAGAATTGTTAAAATTCACCCTTAGTATGTCTTTTTTTTTCTCATAAAATGAGATTTCAGAGTAGAGATTTATTTACTGTATTTGATAATTTACCCTCCACAATAATGTACCAATGCAGATTTCTGCTCAGAAAGCCCTGCTATAACCACTTCAAAGTCTCCCAAGGCACACAAAGCCTGTGAGTTTCTCCTGGGCCACGGTGCATCTGCAGTTGTTCACCCATTTCCGTCCATCCTCATCCACTCCCCATCCTGCAGCTCAATAAATGTCTCCTTTAGAGTAGGACAGACACTTGTAAAAATAAAAAGTGTGGCTATCTTAAGGAATGGTTACCACAGAACCAACTTCCATGACTAGAGACAGTGATCACTTTGCAAAGACTCTCCCACTGGATGGCTTCTTATGGCTGTTTCCTCCAGGGCTTAAATTTCTATACTACTTTATATACAAAATTAAATTGAGCTTTAGCATGAAGTTACACACACTCATTATTGTATTTGTTCTGTTTTTTAAAGGGGAACCCATTGCACAAACCTGGCTCTATAAAAGCAACTCAAGATAGCACTTACTTTCAAATAAAATAACATCCCCCCCCCCAGTTTGACAGTGATTTATTTTCCCCTCTTTTTCCTGTAATTGCAGATAAAGACAACGCTGATAAGAAATTGTACCTGTGACTGTTCCAGCAAAGCTTCCCAGCAATACTCCAGCCATACCACTGTGCCCAGGTAGGACACCTCAGCCTTTGGTACAAACTGGGAAGAACAATTATGGCATCATTAAATAGCCCTGGGACACCACTCCTGAGCAAGAACCTCTTTTTGAACTGCTAAACTTGCTTTTGCAGGATACATACCTCTCATCCTAGCTTTCTAAAGAAGCCTTAGGAGCATATAGTAAAATAGAATTATTTTAAACTAACTTCTTTTCTAGTTTCTTGGGTTTCTCCACTTGGTCTTGTCATGTTTAGCCCTACTTTAATTTAATTCCCTGCCATATCTCTTGTTAATGCTTTCAGATGCTACTGGATGTCCTTAGCTGTAATAACCTGAGTGTGTCTCACTGTTCTTTGGGAAACTCATTTGGATGAACTTAGTAATCAAAATGTCTGTGGCGGGTGGGTGCAATGTTTGATTGGAAGGAGGGATTTTACAGGAAAAATCAGAAGATGGGCTAATTGCATTAACCAAAATGCCCAGCGGGTCCTACCTGAGTCCTGGATCTTGTTGGGGCACCTGTGTCCCATCCTATTTTAGGGCAGCATCAGCCCTATTTCCTTCCTCTCCTGTTTTCCTGAGGGCTCTGTGCTGCCCCAGTTCATGATACCCCAGCTCTCTGTGGGCCTCAGGCATGGAAGAGGGGCTCAAGCAGCAGAGGTAGGTGACTGAACTCAAGCCTCTGCTCGTCGTCCCAAGCCTTGCTGGCCTGCTGGGTAAGTTGGAGATGCCCACCACCATTTCTCTTACATGAGTGTTGAATCTATGAGAAAGACTTACAGATGCAAATTCCCTTTTCTCAAACTAGTGCTGTGGTTTCTGAAGTGAGTGGGTTGTAATTTTTATTTTAATCTTGCACCTTAAAAAGGGAAAATAAGGCAGAGACTTGAACAGTTGTTAAAGCAGACTTTTTATTTTCTGGATGAGGTATTTTGATGTGGTAGTAATTAAAGTGTGTGTATACATAGCCTGTGTATCATGCTCATAGGTTTTGTTTTTTTTTGAGGAATAAGCTTCTAAGCCATTTGAGTTATGGATTTTATTCCTGTGAAATCTGACATTAGTGAAGGATAGCAGGAAAATAGTTGCTATTTTTTTTTTCAGTTAGGATAGAAAACAACTGAAGTAAAAGAATAAAGAAAATACTTTGGTTTGTAATTCTTCTTTCCAGAAGAGTTAATGTTCTTATTGCATTGGAGGTGTAGTGGTATCTAGGAGCTGTGGATTTGGGTTCTTTGGCACTTCAAACCACCTCAGTTCACTTAATCTGATTCCTGAGGACTGAGTTCTTCTGCAGTTTAGCCTGGGTTCCTCTGAAATAATTATTTACATGTGCTGCAAGATTGTATTAATGTTTTTCTATCCGCTTAAAGGAGCATTATTCCCTGTAACAAACTCTGCTCTCTTAAGGGAGCATATTTTATCCCATACCTCCGTATTTTATACCACTTTTTAATGAGCTGCTTTCTCTTTCACTGACTGCCCGGGAAACAGGAATATTTCAGGTTAGTGGGGCAGGTGATGATGCCACGTGGAGGTTCTGTTTGTTTTATGCATTTACTTGCTGGATACACAGGCCTCTTTGTTGTAGCATTTGAGAGTCTCCAAATATTTCTTCTAAGTATTTGTGTGGTGTCTTTGAAGTAAAGGTGCTCTTTTGAAGTGCTAAATATGCTTTGGCAGTGGGTGTTGAGCTGGGGCTGAGGAGTCTGAGGAGGGGATGCTCCTGGGGTTGGGCAGAGGGAAGAAATTAGTAGGTGGACTCGAAACACTTGTTGGTCATTTCTTGTCATAAATGAGGGCATTTGGGTTGGAAAATCCTGAAGTGAGGGGAGATTTATAACTGCAGTAACTTGTAAAAGCTGGGCAAGTGCCACAAGGTGTAAATGAACATGTGAGAGTAGCTCTTCTTAGCTGAGCAGCAGCTGATGAGGTTGGAGAAATGATATTGAGGGGAAAAAACTCTTTTATTAGAGCAAAGTCCGCAGGCAGGAATGAAGAGCCTCTACCACAGCAGGGCAGCTGTGGCCCTAGTGATCTCAGGCCACTTAGATTTGGAAGTCCCCTTCTCCTGCTATCCCAAACCCTGGCTGAGAGAATGCTTTGCAGAGCCCAGTGAGAGGTTAGAAAAGTCACTTGTTCTGACAACCAAGTGTTTTTCGTTAAAATGTATCACTGAATCATCTGCTTTGCTGGGCAACTGGAGTGAGCCTTAGTTTTGTTTTGTAACCAGTTCACTGAATACCAATGTTTCCCTCAGAGCAATGTGGAGCATCCCATGTTAATTCCAGGGATCATCCCTCCTGCAGGAGTCTCTTTGGAAAACCCTTCCGAGGGGGGCTCCTCACCGTGCCGTACAGAAATTGAGAACACCCTGCCTACGTTTGCAGGGGGCTCCCAGGACAGAGTAAAACCCTAAAATGAGCGATTTCGTGTGTTTAATTTAATCTCCTGCCATACGAGGGCACTGCTCAGCCGAGCAAAGGGAGGTGCTGCTCCTGCCGCAGCCCGAACTGTGTGGTGCCTGCAGAGAGCAGCTTCTGCCCGCACAATTCCTCCGCGGCTTGCCTGGAAACCCCGAAAAATAGCCCGAATATTTATGGAATAATAAAGACAACAGCTTGGTTTTCGTTACGTGTTATTTCATACCTCCCTGAGACAAATCCCTGACTTTACTCTTCGGTGTGATCAAATGAAACGGGACGAGTGAGTGGCACAGAAAGTGTTTTCTTTTATTTGAAGTGAAGAGAAAAATCAACAGAAATGGTAAATTTTGCACAAGCCACCATTTCTCTTGTAAATTCAGTAGAATTTGTACGAGGCAGTGCTCTTCCCTTTGTTTGCAGTGGGAGTAAAGAGGGCTGAAGAGACTCAAGTTTAAAAGGGAGGACCCAAAGGTGTGATTTTTAAGCTTTTTCAGGCATTTTTATGGACTCTGAGCATTCAGTGCTGTATTCTTAACAAGAGTTGAGCAAAACTAAATTCGAAAGCACCCTCTATGTGGGATAACTTGGATACCTGTTTCCAAAACTGAGTTAGCACCACTTCTAACACTACAAGTGACTTTGACCTGTGTTTTCAGTCAGTGTAAAAAGAAGTGTAAGTGAACATCACATGTAATGCCCAGAGCTTCCAGATGTATGTGTGCTTGCTTTCTGTCGATTCAGTTTGGGGGATTGCCAGTTAAAATTATTTGTACTCTGGCAAACTCTCCCCAAATGCCCTTGGAGGGCACTGCTCAGGGCTCCTCTCTGTATCACCTTGTGAGCACATGCAGATCTTGGTTGGTTATGAAGAGCCAAAGGTCTCATCTTTAATGCTTAAGATAGGAATTGTGCTACTTTCCAAGGAGTACAATAAACTGCAATGACCCAAGGCCCTGAATTACTGGAGTGATTGAAAGGCAAAATGGGATTGATCTGTGTTGTGTCAGGTAGTGGCACAAAATCAGTCAAAAAAGGTGAATTTGGAGCCGTTCAAATCCTTTGTTGAAAAGCTACTCATGATTGTTTAGATTGAAATAGCTGTCACGTAGTTACTTGGGCTTTCATGTTGGATGTGCTTTCTTTTAAACTGGTGTGTTAATTTTAAAAAGCATTTTGGAGTAAGAAGCAAGGCAAGGCAGTGATTTCTAGAGCCTCTCTAAGAAAGAGCAAAGCCCTGGAAGCCTCCAGGTTGCTGGTGGTGCCGTGCAGAAAGGTCCAGGTAGTGGAGAAAGGCAGGAGGGTGTAATGTAACAATCAGAAAAAAGATGGGAGGTGTTTGCCTGCCTAAACTCATCAATAATGAAAGCACCTTAGCCATCAAAACTTATTCCTTTTTGCTCTCTAGGAAACCCAAGTTAAAATCTTTGAAGCCTTGTTGGAAGTTGGATGTTGGCAAAGCCTGGACTGGCATCAGTGCTGAGTGTAGTGGACAGCACTCTTGAAATAAAGCAGCAGCCACAGGCCGGAGCTGTGCCCGCTCTCTCCCCTCTGGCATGATGCTTTGCATTTTTCTCTCTAATTTTGCAGCAGAACTATAAATAGGAGTTGGGAACTGTGTGGATGTGGTGATTGATAGGGGGTTTGTTTGCTGTTCTCACCCACTCTCCCTATAGAGGAGGGCTAAGCTTAAATTAAGAGCTAATGATGGAGCTGTTTGTCATCCCGTGCCATGTCCTTGATCCATTTCCAGTGCTGGCTCCATCCTCTTGACAAATGTCACTGATTGCAGCAGGACTGGGTCAAGCCCTTTGTATGGATCTTCCAAATTTTGCCATGAACACAAGAGGCTCAAAATAAGTTTGTTTCTTCAAAATGACTCCTTGGAATACCTAAATGTTTGCATTAATTTATCTTTGCTTATGAGAAAATCTGTGTTATTTTTTGGGGTATGTAATAAGAGCTACAACTTGATATAAGGTCTCCTGATCCGAGGAGATACCACATACAAAATGAAGGATGAGAACAGCAATAAAAAGTTTCTAAGGCTGATAAAAGTATGATTTATAGGCAGGACCCAGTTATAAATCCCATCAGCACTTACTGTAGTTATATTTGTTGCTGCATTGTTGAAAGAAAAGTTAGTAAAGAATTAAGTATGTGGTGTTTAATTCATATGGTTACTCACACAAGTTGCAACTAGCTTGAAAAATGCCAGTGTTAGTAAAAGTAGGGGAATAGTGATATATATTTATATTCATAAGGGTATCTATAATTTAAAACTAAGTATAGTCAACCTTGTTTTGGGGTCTGAAGTGTGTAGAACATGTAAAATTTTTAATAGGCTAATAACAGCTGCTCCTGGTGGCAGGAATTTGTTCCACATTTCAGCTTCACCCTTTGATTTATTTTATTGTACCATAACTTCATACAGTGTGTGTGGCCTTGATCTTTTTTCAGGCATTGTCCTAAGAGCACCCCAACCCCCCCCAGATTTAACCTTTATAAGTTGTTTGCAAGTCTGTGCGTGGTGGGTATAAAGAGCATGTGAAGAAAAGGCAGGAGTTTCTCTGTGCTACACCTTGGTTTTTAACTCTGTTGCTGGACTGATTTTGATGAAAAACTCCCAGCATATTATTCCCAAGGCAGGTGATCCTCCATCCTTCTGCCTTTGCCTTCAGAGATTTTACCCCAGTTATGAAAAAAAAACCACCCAACCCGAATATTAAATGTTTTTTAAAATAGTTACTGCAGTTTTCAAGATACTAAAATGATTGTGTGCCCAGGCAAGTATAAGCACCAAGTCAGGGCAAGCAATATCCAGTGTGTTGGGTTATCTACAAGCTCGTTTGCTGCATCTTCTACCAGTGGGTTTTTTCCTTTAGAATTATACCTATCTTTCCAATTCCAAGCAACTGTTGAGTAGTTTCTACTTCTGAAATCCTCAAGCAGATGTAATTCTGCCCCTGCCATGACTGACAAATGAGGTCTGACCAGGAAAGCCCTTATTTATTCTCTTCCTGAAGCTGCTTTGGTGTAATGTTTAACTTTTGAGAGCAGTCGCACGTGCTCAGCTGGTCTGGCACAGCAAGTTCTACCTGTAACAGGGGTACAGTGCAAGGTGCTGATGGGCACCAGGAAATCCACAACTCTGAGCAACCTGTGCAGAAAAACCAATGCCAAGAAAATGTCCTCTCCAGCTGCTTTGGGCTCTGAAAAGGAGTTTGACTTGCCATGCCACAGAATTTTGAGGCTGGGGCTCATTGTTTTGACCCTAGGAGGAGTTTGAAGCCTCTGAGGTTGTGAGTCTCTGGCCCTGAGTGGCTGAGCTGGAATAAAAGCCAATTTCTTGGCTGGCCCTGCAAGGTTTGGGGATTGTTGGCCTCTGCATTGGGATCCCTGGCCAGGCCTGGTCCTGCACACCAGTGCCTGCTGTGCCTTGCTTGCATGCAAGAGAGAACGTGCTTTTGAGGATTGCAGGAAATACCCTGGTCAGGGTGCTCTTGGGGGCTCTGTTCAGCACCTGCCCTTTAGGGGGTGGATGTTAATTAATGCTTCGTGGAGGGAGTGTCCCCTCTGTGAACAGGCAGCTGGTGATGAATCCTCCTAACGTGACCCTTGGAGCTTGGCATGGCCATTCTGCAGTGCCCAGGTTGCTGAGGGGAACTGCTGGGAGCCCACCTTGCATCCCAGCTTGTATTGCTGGTGACAGAAGGAGGGGATGGGGCACCCTGTGTGCCCAGTTGTGCTGGGCTTGCCTGGGACACAGAGTGGGCTCAGTGCCAGGGCAAAGCCTTACACAGGTCTGTTCTTGTACAGGGAAATGTGCAAATCTCAAATTTAGGAGCATAAATGTTTGAGAGAAGGAAAATAAACTGCTAGTGCCCACACTTGTGCCATAATTGTGCCTCCAAAGGAAGTCAGTTATGGATGTGCTTCCTCTGTCTTCCTGTTCCACACAGATTATCCTTTACTAAATGAATTGTGAATCCTGTTCCCTAAGTTAGGTGGAGTGAAACCTGCCCTAAATAATACTGAGGGTGAAAGTGTCAGTTGTGGTTTTTATTTTTGTGTGATGACCTTTGCCATTTAACATCATTAAACTCAGTTATCACAATTATGTTTTCTTTTTTTTTCCTTCTTTTATTGCGTATTTTAAGTTGATTTACGTTAGTTCCTGAATATGGACCTTTAATGTTCCTGGTTTTGTCAACCTCTAAAAAAAAAACTTAAGCTCAAAAGGCTTGATTTCTGAGAGCTTCACAAATAAATCAGAGGAGCAGCACTTTGTATTTCATCATGAGGAGACTGGAGTTGTTGGTGAGTAAACTGATGAGGTGTATAATTATAGCACAGGTTGACTTTTGCAAACCATTCCTCACCAGCTGCCTCCTGTAAAGCCAGTGCCTTCTGCCCTGCTGGTCCTGAGCCTCTTTCCATGCAGGAATTGATTACCTTTGCAAGATTTTTCTTGTAAAGTCTTTTCCCTTGTAAATATATTCCTTCCATACACCCAGTGCTGATTCAGTGGTAGATGGTTTTGCATCTAGAGGAAACTTCTTCCTGTGTTCCAGGTAGACAAAAGCCTTTCTGGCAGGTCCTAGACCTGATCCAATAGGCAAAATCTGTATATAACCACTAAATCGCCATGATTCCTGGTTTGCAATCCTTCTTGTCTCTGTACCATGGCAAACAGATGGTGCTCCAGTTTGATTTGAATATCTGACTACATTGAAATGGAGGCAAAATGAATTCAGCCATCTCTAATAACAATAATGCCAAGCCCTCAGGAAGCTTCTTTCCTCCCCTGCTTTTCCATGGTCTTGCTGATAACTCTGGTACACAACTTTTTCATCTGGATGGCTCAGCCAGTACCTTTGGAGGTGCATCTGTAGAATGTCCTGGTGTTCTGTGAGCTGAATCATGATAATCATGGTTACTGTACACACAAGTGTCCCTTTAGGTCTGTCTATCTTGTTGGTGTGTGCAGGAATTGAATTTCATGCAGAAAAAGTAATCTCCACGAAGCAGAGTTACTGTTCTAACCAGGTCTAATTGTATTTATAATTTGAGCTTAACCAGTTGTGTGTTAGCAACTGTTTTCCTCCCAGCAGTAACCAGCAACAACCACAGGCACTGAGCTTTGTTTGATCTGATTTTGGGGAAAATTGTTTAGCAATTACTGCTAATCACTGGCTGATACTTGCATAGCATCCAAGTTCAACTGTGCATTTGCCTTTCACAGGGCAGACTTGCAAACATGATCTGGCACCCAAACAGGCCTGTGCTAGACTGAAATTATTCATGTGTAGTTGGATAAGTAAACAAATAAGGAATTTGGAGACTTTTGAGGTTATTGAATATTTTTAATTGGGTATCTGCCTTTTTTTTTAACTTGGAGCCACTCAGGATGGTCTTGGAACCAAGCTTTTAGGCTTAAAAGTTCTGTTATTTGTTTCTAGGGTTGGTACTTGTCATAAATTAATGGATTTAATAAGCTCAGAACAGTCTTGAAAGGGGGAAAATTCTTCTCCAGGAAGATGGGCATACCCAAGAAAACTGGTCCTATATACTTTGCTGTCAACTTGAGCTGTATGGCACCGATGGCTCAGTTCTGCTCTTTAGTAAAGCATTATTTCCTTGAATTATCCCAGTTTCCAAGCCCCAGAAGAAGGTATGTGAGCACTCCAAGGGGAACAAGTGCTTCTGCAAAGGGGTGACGTGAGGTGAGAGGGGAAGCGGCAGCACAGGGGCCGTGCCGGCTCCTGAGCTGCAGAGCATAGAAAATGCTCCCCATTTCACATGTGGAAGTTGAAATTGCCTCGAGGCAGCTTAATCTTCGAGGGGAGGAATTGGCATAGTGCACAAACCAAGCAGAAATGGGCCTTGGCAGCGGCGGCGGCTCCGGGACAAGCTGTTCCCAGCGGTTTATCGCTCATGGGAGCTCACGCTTGCCGCACTGCTGACCTGGGAACGTGCCTCCTGGTTTGAGCTCAGCCTCGTGGCCCCTCAGCCAGGCTGTGTCCCAGCCCTTCAGGGAAATCCTCGATGGCCGCCTTCTGCTGGGGCAGGGCGGGCTGGGAACTCACCCTTGCCATGGCCGGGAGGTGGCAGGAGCAGTTGGCAGGGCTGGGAAGGGCAAGAAAAGAGCATAATGGAAACAATGCTTCCTCAAATATACGTCATTCTCTGCTTTTGGCTCCCCCACGCCAGGCTGGGCAGGTTCCACAGCAGCCCCGTGGCCAAACCCACCTGGGCACTTCGGTGCCTCAGGACTTGTTCCTGCCCCGATTGCTCATGCTGGGATGTCACAGTGGGGTTAGTGGGGGTGAACTGAAAGGTTTTTGTTGTTCTTCTGGGTGGATTTTGGCACCGAGGGAACCTGTAGCTCTTGCAAAACGTTCAGCATCCCTGAACTGAAATGCTATCATAACATCAGACCTCACTGGGTTTTGGCTGGAGGCTCGCTTCCGGAAGTATTAAAATGCTTGTGTTAGACAGGAATGTTACCCTCGACCGAAATTTCCATATAAAACTCTCTACTTGTTGCCTCTCCACATATTCCCCCCGTTTGTCTCACCCTTATTTCTTTTTATTACTCTTCCTGCTTGGTGAACACCACCCTGGTTGTAGCTGTGTGTCAGCCTTCGAGGGAGCTTGTGCAGGGCAATGAGGCTTTAAAAATTATGAAAGTGAAATTTTTCAGGCTTGGTTTTGGCTCTCTAGGGCTTTTTGCCCGGGTGTCTATACTCGGTGAAGGAAATGTGTGAGCAGTGGGACGGAGCTTTGGGTTCAGGCTGACATGGGGGGAACCCCACAGGCTTCTCCCAGTGCCTGGGTGGCCTCTGCTGTGGGTTTTCCCTGTGGGATGGGGCATCCTGTCCCTGCTGGGCTCTCCCAGTGCCGCTGTGCCAGGTGGGATGGCATTTACACCTTGAAAGCCTCCCCCAGCCCTGCCCTGGCAGAGGGCTGTGTGGTTGTTGGCTCCAGCCTCGGCGCTGCAGGGCACGATTTCAACCATGTCTATGGAGACCAATTTTCAACATCAAAACAAACCAGCGTAAGTGGAATTTATATTACCTTTTAAAAAGGCAAGTCAACAGAGCTGAGGGCTCTGCTTCGAGGAAGCCTCCTGGGTTTGTTCATGGAATTACTACAAATATTTTACGTCCTTTCTGAGACTCCAGGCAACCTCAGGAGGCATCTGCTGAGGACAGCTGTTGAAATACCCCAGGTTGTGTAGCTGATCCAGGGGGATTTTGGGGGCCTGTGGTGTTGAGAAGGCACCCCCTCCCATCACCAAATATCCTACACTGGCTCATTTTCAGAGCCAGGCTGCTCTGTCTAAATTTCTGGGTAGGATTTTCCCCCTGAAGCAGTGTTTTTGTTTTGGGTGATGGTGGTCAAGAGTAATCAATGATACCAAGTGTCTGAAAATAGCCTGGTGTAGGGATTTTGGCCTAGGTACAAGCATCAAATTATGACAAGGTGAACGGTGACTTAAGCGCTTACTTTACGATAGGAGGAAGTTGTGCCAACAAGCTGCCAGCTTAGAGATGTGTTTTAATTACCTGGGTACCTTCAGGCAGGTGGATCTGAGTGGGTTGGTACTGCCTGGATCCTCGTGTCTTTATGTATCAGACACCTGTAAACAGGTATGTGTGAATAACACTTTGGGAGAGCTGTATTTGCATCTTTGATTGCCATGATGCAATTGTGATGCCTCTCCAGCTTTCCTTTAGTTATATGGAAAAGGCCTTTGTGCGAAGAACAGATTGAAGCTTCAGAGCAATGTCATATGGCCTCCTAACTTCTGTCCCCCTAGAAAAATGGAGGTAATAGTTTCTAAACTAAGGAAACACAGTCCTGCAAAATGTCTGCTTGTGGTAGAGCTGGGCAGCTTCCAGCCTGCTGGATGGAGATTGGAATAGCCAGAACTGGCTTGGCTGTAGAGCAGGGAGGGAAAAGGATTCTTGGAGATTCTCACTGTGGTATATGAGAAGAAACTTCTTGATTGTCCATGAAATCTCAGTGCTTTATGGGAGATATTCACTGTATAATTTAGATCTTCCCTCTCCAGCATTCCAGGGGAGAGGCAGGAATCTTCTGACCCCATTACAGTTTCACGTTACTATTTTGATCCTCGTGATTTGGTTTTTAGTACAAAATCGCCAGCCTTGCAGGGAGTGCTTGGCGTGTTGATTCATGTTCTCCACTGCCTACCTACCTTTGCCAGCTTTTAGAGCTCTCAGGAAACACAACAGCCCTGCTAAAGATTGGGGGTTAATACCTAGACCTGCCCTGGGTTGCAAAATTGTTTTGGGAAGAGAAAGCAGCAAGTGCAGTCTTCAGTTTTAATCACTTGAAGGGTCAATTTGTGTCTCAGTGCATCCAGAAATGGCTTTCCTGAGAGCACCATTATCTGCAGTGATCTAGTTCCTGCTGCTTCCCCCCCCCAGGCAGTGCCTTTAAACTGGGCAGAGTTTAAATGTTTCTCCCTTGAAGGTGACTCCTTTTGCAAACATTTGCTGCTGGCTGAGTTTGCTTTGATGCTTTCGTGGCCACTGCTGAGCTGGGTGTGATATCTGGGCAGCAAACCCTGCGCTGGCAGCCACCACTCCAAAACCTCACCGGTGCAGCACCAGCATGCTGTGTGCAGGCTGCCTCCCTTGTCCCTTCGGGTGTCATTTCCAGGTTTTGGGAATGTGGCATCGCAGCAGAGCTCTTGGCAAGGGTGTGGAGCAGCTTTGAAGCTGCTCATGGCAAGCTGGTAATGCTTCCCCTGTGCCCGTGGGTGCCAGGGAAGAGCTCCAGTCCAGGACAGCCACGTGTTCAATGGCTCTTGGGAGGCTGCTACTTCTCAGCCTGGGCTGAGCTTTGGCACTCCCAGCATCGTGCTGTAGGAAGGGGACAGGACCCAAACTCCATGCTGTGTTCAAGCTGTGGTGCGTTTTCACACCTGTGTAGAGGTTCAGCTTTGTTCCCTGCTCTGTTCCCAGTTATTGCTGATGCTGGATCACCTTTCTGGAGCTGTGCTTTCCTTTTTGAATGGTCTGCCATAACCTTGGCACTCCTGGGAGATGCTGGTCAGTTCAGTTCTCTTTGCTGTTCAAACAAAGCTGGGATAACTTCCCTCCGTGTGCATCACTTTACATTTATCCCTGTTGGTTTTATTTTGGCAGGTTTTTTTTGCTCAATAATCAGAGTGCTGGAAAAGCTTTGTTTTCCAAAGGCTGCTCATCTTTACCTGAACAACTGGATACCATTTGAAAATGTTCTGTTCCCCTTCTTTTATCCAGTTGTTACTTTGAGGTAGGCCCTTCAATACGTTGCTGCTGTGCCAAATTCCTCCTCCAGACACACGATAGAAAGTTCAGTTCTTTTTGTTTTATTTTTTTCATGGCATTATCCTTTTTGCCCATTCCCCTGATGTGTGGGCCCCTCCTTAGTCCCATCAGCCTCCTGGGAGTTTGTTCCTGCTTTGACCGCATTTGCAAGTTGCTCCTTTGGCCTGCCTTGTTTGTTTGCACGTGTGACCTTCCACACCTCAGGAACATTTCCATTTTCCATGTTCCTATACAACCTCAGCCTCTCAGAGAATGACTTATTGATTTTAATAATGCCTTTTACCCTGCTGCTTTGGTATGTTGGCTTTCCCTCTGCAGCCCTTCCTCCCAGCTTCCAAAATCTGTTTGTTTTCCTAGTTTCCATGCCGCCTGCAGGAATTTTGCTCTCCTGACTTCCCACTTGGGTGTTTGTTGTATATATTCTGTATAGGAAACATTCCTCTATAGTGCACAGAGATACTCCAGGAACATTCAGAGTGCAAGCAGAAAACATGACCCTCAGGAGGAGGTGGCCACAGGTTCAGATGTTTCTGGAGTGGCACCGGCAGGGTTTAGACCTGGAGGTGTCTGTAACATTCCTGACTCTGGTTTCAGAGTTTTACAGCATTAATATGTTGGTTTTTGTCAACCCAGCTGGCAGGCTGTTCAATTTTAAAGCTTTTTTTGTGTGCTTGTTCAGGTGAGGCTGGAGCATTGGGAGTTTTCATAGACCTGCAGAGGGGAATCTTTGGTCTTGGGGAGACAGAAAAAAGGAATGTTTCATTAAAGCAGTGCAGTGAAGTGAGGCAGTGTGTGCTTGTGGGGCAGGAGCTGTTGGAGTGCTTAGCTGAGAGCAGCACCTCTCAGTGTTTATCCTGCTTGAATATATAGGTATTATGTGGTTATGTAGAAATTACAGCAATGTTAGTAAAATTAAAAAATATTAATTGTACAGATGCATTTCTGGTAGGGAGCAGAGATGCAGAGTGCTGATGTTCCTTCTGGGACTGTTGGGATTCTGGATGAGAAAGGGAAATAATTTCTCTCAAGTGAGAGCAGAAACAGCATGTGATTGACAGAGTGACTGTTTGCAAACAAAACCTGGAGTTCATCTAATTCTGGTATTTACCTCAGTTTCATACCAGCACTTCTGAGCTCACCTAATCCCAGTGTTTTGGGCTGAGTGTCTTGGCCACACAGCCCTTCATCCAGTACCAGGCTGAGATCCCAGAGAATGAATCAGGGGACACCTTTGGAACCACCTTGTCATATTGTGGTGCCACAATGTTTGCAGCTTTTTCTGCTGAGCAGATATACACAGGCTTTAGAAAGAGTTAACTTTGAGACCACTTCCTTAAAAAAAATTACTTGTTCAATGCACATGATTGATACCAATATGAAATGGGACCATATTTTTTCCCATGCAAAAATGACAAAGGCTGTTGTACTGCCCTTCAAATTTGCTTTGGCAAGTACAAACCACCCCCATTTTATGAAACAGCTCTCTTTCCTCCTAATATATACAGAACTGTTTGCTGTATAAACATCTTAACTAGACATCTGCTTTTCCCCAGATATAAAACACAGCTAACTTTTTGCCCTGCTCACTGAGGCCGATTGCTTTTTTCTGCTGGCCAGATGAAATAAAACTGGGTTTTGTACCAGATGCAGCACAGCTCAGTTTGGAATTCTGCAGGTGTTCCCCCAGCTGGGAAGTGTGGAAACGTGCCATTTTGCTGAGATGATGGGGAGGTTTAGATATGTGAGGGCGTTAAAAATAATTCTCCGTGTTAACAGTGGGCTTTGTCCCTGGTGGGCTCCATGTGCTCAACAGCTGACTGGGGCAGCAGCTGTTCTATATTTTAATGGGAGAGTTATAAAGTTAGAAACATGGGTGAGCATTCAAAACACAAGCAACTCTCTGCAGCCATGGAAACGAGATTCAACAATAAACTTGCATTTGTGAGCCTTCCAAACAAAATAATCCCACTGCACTGCCTTCAGGTGGTCTCAGCAAAGTGAATGAACTTGCATTTTGATTTCCTTAAGTTCTGTTTACTTGAAGTTCTACTTTTTTTTTTACTCTATTCTCCCTGTTTTCTATTTCTAAGAAGATACTAAACGTTGCATGTGATCCTGATTTAGATTCTTCTCCAACACTGACAGATTTACATGAGAATTTTTCCTGGGGTATGTTATTGGTAATGGCCATGCTGGTAGGATATAAGAGAAGACTGAGCAAACTTATATTTTCTCCTATATTTTCTTGCGATTTCAGTGTTCTTTATAATCCAAATAGGTCTTCAAACTCTTGCTACACGTTTGCTGCAGCTCTGTGTGTTTTGCAGGGAACAGATGGGGCTCTGCTTTCCTAGAGAATTGGATGAACCTGTGGCTTTCCCTCCCAAAAACACGCAGGCTGTTTGGTGTACAAGAGCTCTCCTTGCTCAGGCTCTGACCCATCTTCTCATTGTGATGATGGTCTTTTCATGCTCAATGATGTACCCCAACCCTATCCTCCATAGTACCGAGCCCCCCTGGCAGTGCCTGCACAGCCCTGCTGTAGGCCCTGGCTTGCTCTGCTCCTGGTTTGGTTTGGTCTGGTCTGGAGGGGCTGCTGGTATTGCAGCTCTCAGGGAATTGCTGTGTTTAGTGAGATGTGGAGGACTCTGCAGGTTGTGTGTGGCTTGGGCATGTGTGTGAGGTACAACTGCCTCTGCTGCTCATGCCATTTGAGAAACATTTTTCTACATATAAGGAGCAATTTTGGGTCACTGTCAGGTGAGCAGAGATTGAAAAGGAAAACTTAAAAGTGCTGGTGATGAGAATCATGTAAATATTGGCAGATCATGAAGGCAGAGTAAATCCTTGGGGCGGCTTGTGGACTTCAGGGATGCTTTGTGGTTGCTTAATTTAATACAGTTGCCCTGTAAGTCCTGGGACTGAATGGGGCAAAGCCCTCTGAGCCTCCTCTGGGCACCTGTGGAGAGAGAACTGCCTGTTTTAAACCCAGAAACAACAAGATCTTTTGTTCTTGTAATGGGCAATGCTGAATTCCACAACTGGCAAATTAAAAGTTGGTGAAGAGGGGCAGTGCTGATGCTGGGGGAGAGGGGGACGCTCGGGGGGCAGCACGGCTTGTTTGTGGGGACAGGCTGTGCTGAGAGGGAAATGTTTGTCAGCAAACTAAGTGTGGAGGTGAGGAATTGCACAGAGGAGGAGGAGGAGACACTGCACTCAGTACCTGTGTAGAATGAGGAGTTGCCTTTCCAACCAAATGCATTTGTAGCCATGAATGGGGAGGGAACTCTGGGGGGAGAGGAAGGAGCTTCCCACAACCCAAGCTGTATCAGGTTTTTCACCATGGAAAACGCCCCTTATATCCCTCCCTCTGGAGCGAATTTTTGCTGTCAGTGAAACTGAAGCTCAGTAGGCAATAGGTTTGTAGAAGGACAAATGAATTACATTGTGAGTCTTCCAAGAACTGTCTGGACTCTGATCTGGATCATTCTGGCTTTGCAGATTCCCCCAGTACCTGACAATGATGGTGGTGGTAACAAACTACCTCAAAATAGACTAAATACAATATGGTAAGAGATCTTTATTTAAAAAATTTGTACATCAAAGGATTAACTGCTACATTTTTAAACAAGAAATAAGATTTTACATATTACAAAAGATGTAATTAGTTCTTGAATTAGAAATAAATTTTATGAACACTGTACATGATACATCTGAGTTGTAAGGGCAGGAACAGGACCGAGTGCCTGAAAGTGATATAACTTAATAAGAAAATGCACTCAATTCTTAGTATACAACATAATAGTTCTGGAAAAATAGTATGTTGACTTCTGTCTGAAAATGCTGCATCCCTCTCACCAGTAACTACCAACAGTGTTCTCAGGAGTGTTTCATGGACATTTGTGCCCTGCCTAGTGAATTTTCCATTTGGAGTTTCTTTCTTTGTTGGAGGAATTTTCTCTCTATGCTCTATTTTTCTTGGAGAGAGCAGAGTGTTATTCCATGGCATGGTTAACACAATCTGCATATAAAAACCTGATGCAAAGCATTTCTCACAATGTGACTTCACCTCCAACCCAGGTTAGACAAACCAACTGTGATAGCACATAAATGTCTACAGAAATAGATTTTTATTGACTGTTACCTTTTGTTACAAAGAAGTTAAAAAGAAGAAATATATTTCAGCTTATCTGATAGCCGTTACTTTGTGTATCATTCAGACTACATAATTTTTTTCTTTTTTGAGATTCAGTGTAGCTGCATTAGGATTTAAAATAAAAAACAACACAGAAGATCACTTTTAAATTGCATGACCTATTTGGCTAGGAAGGCAGTGTGAGGTTTTACAGGATATTATGAACATACAGTTCTCGTACAAAAGCGTAGTATGTATCTAGTCCAAGGAAGGTAATAAAAAAAGGATTTAAATCTTTATACAGAAAGTGACAATGCCCATGTTATACTATGGAACACATCTACTAATTGGGAATTACAGGTGTAATGTGTGAATAAACGATACCAACTTACTAAACAAATTGAAAAAAAAACAAAAGAGAGCAAACTCTATAAATAAACCGTAAGTGCTTTCTCTCTGCTGCTGCTCTTTGGCTGTGCCGGGTGCGGGCAGGGCTGCTGGCCCTAGAAGGCGTAGGGCCCCACGATGATGGTTAGCCGCAGCACCGAGCTCGTGCGGTAGTTGAGGCTGTTCACTGTCAGCATCTCCAGGTCCACGATGTGCTCCCGCGGGCCCGACAGCGACTTCACCAGCACCAGCATGGCGCTCACGGCGCTGGTTTGCTGCAACACCGACAGGTCACTCCCTCAGACCCCTCCCCGCTGCGCTGCCACACTGTGGGGTCACCGTGCTGCCCCAGCACGGTGTTCCTGCAACACCCGGCACTGGCCCTGGCTGATCTCACACCCCGCTGTGCTGCAGGGAGAGCCCCACCTGCCCGGGGCTCAGAGGGGATCAGCTGTGCTGCAGAACCTGGGCCTGGGCCTGCTGACTCCCCTGAAGGACCTGGGCTAATCTGTCCCAGGAGGGGCTTTGTGTTTATCCCCATCTATCAGCTTGGAAATACAGAGAGCATAAGAAAAATAAGAGGCTTAATGTCTTTAGCAGTGATGTAGCTGAGGGAAACTCAGTCATCTCATACTCCAGAAGTCGTGCTCTCCTTGTAAACACTGAGAATTTGTGCAACTGGGCTGTGCCTATTGCCACCCCCACCTTATACTGCTCCAAAGCTCTTTTCCCAGCCTGGGATTGTGCTTCTGGGGAAAACTGGTGGGCCTTGTCCATGGCACACTGCTGCTTTGGTAAATGGCTTTGTCATTCCCAGACGGTAATAAAAGGGAAAACTCCATCTCTCCCTTTGCCTGCTACAAATGTTTTCTCACAGTGTCACATGAGTTGGATGTGCAGATGAATCCAATCCATCTGCTGTATCCAAAACCCAGCTCAGAGTTTTACTAAACCAGTAGGAATAACTTCCAAGTAAGCCTTTGTTTACCACAGTCCCTTGGCAGGAATAAACACGTGCTTCCTTATTTAAGGCCTGTGATGTCTTGTTGGGTGCAACAGGAGGTTGCAATTGTTACTCTAAGGGTCAGTCTGAAGGCTGAACTGGGGTCTAACCCAAGTGAGACCTGCAGTGATCTTGTTCTTATTTTAAGAAAATAACTATTTGTATTTTGGGGGTGGTTGTGGGGTTTTCATGTGTAATAAATCTAGGGAAAAGCACTGGATTATAGGTTGTCAGAACAAGTGAGATATACATGATCAGTTCCTTCTTCCCATCTTGGGCAAACATGGTGTAAATGGCAAGGCCATACCCTGGTATATTTGGAGGATCAAAGTTCCCTAATGCCCAGAGCTGAAGGAAAATAATTAAAACCTTCCAATTAATGTATTTCTGATAGAAGCTTTTGTGCTGATTCTGTTTTGCTGAGTGTAAAGCCACATATGCAGGAAAAAGGATTTCCCAGGGATCTGTAAATATTACAAGGGTCCAAGAAAATCAGATTTCCTCAAAAAATATCTCAAAAAGCAGATGTTCTAGACGCGTTCAGTCACATGTGTCTACTTGAATGCATCACACCAACAGGAAATACTGTTATTCCAGTGGCTTTCTGAAATAGTTGCAGCACTAAAGAAAGGCTAAGGATGTCTCAATATAAAACCATTGTAAATTGGGCTGAGCTTAGCTTGGGATGGGGCACTGACTTCTCTAAAGCTATTATTGATTTATTTATTTTTCAAGCTAAGAAACGTGATTAAGGTGGTTGTACAAGGCATCTTTTTGTAGGCTCCCCCTAAATGCATGTCTTTGGGGCCACAGGGCCCAGCTCCCTGCGGTACTCACCCTCAGGTAGAACTCGCCGTTCTCGTTGCCGGCCTTGATCCGGAATGTGTTGATGGTATTGGGGTAGATGGTGGTGGCCTGGATCTGGAAGATGTCCGAGGGCACGGTCCTGTCGGAGCGGATGCTCATGTACTTGTACACCACGGAGTAGGGCAGCTCCCGGCAGATGGCGTTGGACACGGGGCACACGCAGCGGCTGCGGCACACGGGGGACACGTTAAAACCTGAGCTCTGGGGGGCTCAGCCTACAGCAAAGATAAGCTGCCGCTTACTTCTCCGACGTCAGGACGTAAGGCTCCTGGCAAGGATTCCTCGGGTAGCAGCGGAACCCGCCGTGGTAATTCCAGCAGATTTCGTCCTCCCGGCATTCGTTGGTTGTCTCGCACTCGTTGATATCTGGAAGGCAAACTCGTTTCCATCACTGACAAATGTACTGTGCCTTCAAACCAACCACAACACCAGCGGAAAGCTCTCAGGTCTCTGCTCTTGTCCTGCTGCTGTGGGACCTGGCTCTAAAGGATTTGTCCATGCAGAAGGGGAATAAACGCGTTTGTTGAGTGGTAAGCAAGACTGAATATTTTACTTGAGTGGAGAGACACGTTCATCACATGGAATGCAACTGTAGAATGACTGGAAAGTTTCTAATTAGCAAAGAATAATTTTACAGCAGGAGGTGTCCTGAAGACAGAGAAAGGTCTCAAGGAAGAATTGATTTCCTGCCTTTTGTCGGTTCTCATTTTTAATAACCTGGGTTTCATGATCTAAAATGCTTAATTAATGGCTGCATTTTAACTAAAATAGCTCTGAAAGGAATAATGAAAACTTGTTTATTGTGCAAAGCAGAGCTTCCTTTTTTTGGCTGGGAAAAGAGCCCTGAAGGGAGGTGTGGACTGTCAGCCTTGCACTGCATTAATGCTTTAGTTCCTGTCAGTGCCAGAGCCACACTGCCTACCTACACAGTCTCCTGAATTTCAGTCACAGAAAGAATTTATTCAGATGGAATTGGATTGCTTTCTAAAAATGAGGTTCTGGATTACAGAAGCAATGGTTCTTGTACTCAACATTGTTCTGCAGTCTCCTCTGGGATGCACAAACATTGAACACCAGTAAGGGAAACCCACAAACTTGAAAATCCTGGCATTAGGTGGCACCTGGCCAGAACACTGATTTTTCTAAACACAAATTAGCTAAGCTGCTAAAGGCTTGCATTTTTTTTCCCTTCTGTTATCAAAGCAAACATATCTTTAATTTCTCCTGTGACTGGATTTAGAAACCTCTCTAAAAAGAAACAGGATATAAAGCCATGTTCCATGTCTGTAACAAATGGCCTGATTTTATTCAGGGGTGTTTAACTCTGAAACTCAGCCCAGCTACCTTGACATCCACGTTCTACCTGGGGGTTGCAAAACCTGAAACTTTTGTCCTAGGAATCTGAAGGACTTGGAGTTTGAGCTGCAGGATTCAAATAAGATTATAAGATACTCAATGACCAAAAGCTTTATCAGCATATCTTCTAACAAACTAATATTCCTGGCTTGAAATACAAACATCTAGAGAGCAGCTGTTCTTAGTCTTGGCTGAACTGATGTTAATGAGGCAGGGTTGTGAGGGGAGGGCACTTACCTTGGCATGTTCTGCCTCCCACTACCTGGTATCCTTCAGGACACACACAGGAGAATTTTCCTGGCTCGTTGACACACTGATACTGACAGATATAACTTGAGGTTCTGCATTCATCAGTGTCTGCAGGGTGCAAAGAGCTCACAGTTACTGGCTTTAATAGGACCTTGTTATAGAGTTAAATATAACAGCTCAATGCTTTGAAAAAAATTGTCTAAAAAGAATGTTGTAAAAAACCTGCAGTGTGCTGCTTGATGCCTCCAAGTTGCAGATGGAAAGGCAAGTTCTACCAGGGTTTTTTCAATAATCCTCCAGAAGGAGAGTTTTGGGTTTGAGGAAGCAGAAGCTAAATTAGGCTTCAGAACAAGTTTGGGAAAATAACTCCTGAAAGCCTGTGTACTTGCAGTATTCCAAAATGGGATTACTTTGAGGGGGGAAAACACACAGATGTGAGATTAGTTAGTAAGGCAAAAATGTTGCCTTTGTATTTGTGCCCTGTGCTAATGGAGTAGCTCTTTGGGAAAGAGGAAAAAGGCTTTTTTGCCTTCTAATAATATTCAGTGTAGTCCATTCTCCTGCTTTTTTATCCTTGTGTAACCATCAGTCCCTGGTGAGAGGAGTCTGGTGTAAAACAGAATTTAACACTGAGTACCATTAACAGGAAATTAATTTAAACCTATCAAAACTAGGGCTTGGCTTGGGAAGCAGCAGAACTCCCTCCTCCTACCTCTGAGGTTTGAGCCCAGCTCTTGATTTTAGGTCAGGGATGTCCTTGGAGGCTGCATTCTTGCTGCTCCCTGTTCTGTTCAAATAGGATTAGCTTAAGCAGCTTGGCAAGGGAGCATCTGTAAGAGCTCTTCCAGCTCGTTTGGGAGGGCAGTGCTAAACCAGAGACCGCTCCGGCGCAGAGGCTGGCAGAAAGGATATTAGGCTTTCGGGGTGAGATCATCATGTGTCCAAAAGGGGATTAGAGGACCCCTGGGGAGCCTCTGGCAGAGGAAATAAAGTGTTGATTGTATAATCATCAGGAGACACGCTGTTTGTGTACACAGGCTTGAAAGCACCTCAAAAGCACAATTGTCACTTCCTTCAAATCAGAAATTGGAGGGTTTATTTCCAAAGGAGCCCAACAACACACAGAATTGCCCTTGTTTTTGGTTTGCATTCCTTTCCGATTCATTTAATGGTCATCAGCATGAGACCACACACAATTCCATGAGTTTGGGAAATAAGTGCTCGGGAGCCTTATTCCTCCCAGCTGTGATCTCAAGTGCAGCAGGGTCTGGTCTTGCACTTACTGTAGAGATACCCATCCCGACCTGCACCTCAGTGCAGCTACTCAGGTGTGAATTAGCCACATCTGCACCCTAAAAAATAAAATGTCTTAGAGCTTTTGGCCCCAAACTGCACCCGCAGGGTGGCTCCACTTGAATTATGTCCCTCGGTTCACAGAAAGGCTGCTGGGAAAGCAAAAACAAGACAAAAAGTTGCTCTTCCAAAACAAAAACAAAAACCCCACTTACCTTCACAGTTGATTCTGTCACTGCTTAACTCAAAGCCTGGATTACACTGGCAGATGAAAGAACCCAGTATGTTGTAACACTGTTGTGCACAGGGGTTATTGGCATCACATTCGTTTATGTCTGAAAGGAAGAGTTGCAGATATTTATCTTGTGTAGGTGGTAATTAGGCTCAGTGGGTTAGTCCTTAGGCTGGGCCTACTGCTCCGCAGAAGCTCAGCTGACTCTCAGTGGAGATCTGCAGTCACTGGAGCAATGTTAGATCTATGCTTTACATTCCATGTGAAAAAAAGCGTTTTTCCAGGAATGAGAGTTATTCTAATGTGTGATGAATTCACCCAAAAATGTTTAGTGTGGCTGTTAAACTCCGCATTCCAGCCTCTTTTTTTCCTCAGGTATGAAATGCCAAGTCTCTATAAATAATTGATATAAGGAACACATACTGATAAGACCTCTCAGCATGCAGTGGTTAAGATTTATTTGAGCTATTTATTACTTCTAGAATTGGTTCTTTGAGATTCCATTGCAATTATACCAGGAGCCTCAGAGGCCAGTGGGGTTTTGCAGCGCTCTGAGGCCTGGGCCACAACTGGGGGAAGGGATGTTTGTGTGCTGCGTGTTTTCCAAGGGCTGCCCATCCCAGGAACACGTGTGAGGACACTGCTATGGCAAGGGGGGCAATTTTTAATGGCAAGTTTATAAGGTCTAATCACCTCTGCAATCTATAGCCCTTGTTTCTCACAGACGGGTGATTAACTGTTGCTCCTCTGCTATTCACTCCATAGATTTTAGTGTGTTTTCCCTCATATTCCTCCCCTGCATGTTTTCCATTCATATTACTTAATCAGATAAAAAGGAGAAGTTTCATTTGGAAAAAAACCTTTGAGTTCAAGGCTTTTGCAGATGCTTATAGATGTCAGCAACGCTAATTCAGGGATACAGCTGAAAACTGACACACATGAGGTGTTCAGAAAAATGACACCAGTGAGGAGGATATTAATCCTCTGTATGATGAACCTCCTAGTCCTGAAAATGAGTGATAATTGGGGAAAACCCACCACAAAGTCTTTTTTTGTTTCTCCTTTTCATTCATTTCTGGCAACAGTGCAAAGAATGCACATCATGCCAATGCAGAAGGAATAAATATAGATATATAATAAATATAGATTACAGCCATTAAGAAGTTCTGATTGTCCCCATCACCAATCTCTTGATTTTTTTTTTAATGACCATTCTCTCTGCACTTAAGACACAGTTACTTTTTTATTTTTACCCTACTCCTTCTAGAGCAGAATCTACAATTTCAAACTTTATGTCAGTCTTAAAGTCTTACTGTGAAGCTTCCCTGAGTGTTTTATTTCTGAGGGGAAGATCACTGCTAAAAGGTCACTTTCGAAGACTTAACTTTTAACATTATTTTCTAGATATTCAAACGTGACCAGGGGCTATTTATCGTGTACTGAGGATAATTACACATTCCCTTGATTGCCCATTCCAGCCTCTGTTGTGTGCACGGGAATACTACGAGGCAAGGCACTGATAATGCGGAGTGCTCCGGCAGAAGTGAGGCATCCTGAAATGTGACGCTCCGTGCGGGCTGTAACCCCGTGTGCCCCCCAAGGGCGGGTGCGGGTGAGCCCTTACCCACGCAGGTGTGGTTGTTGGATGCCAGCTGGAAGCCGGCGTTGCACTGGCAGTAGTAGGAGCCGGGCGTGTTGACGCAGCGGTGGTGGCAGTAGGGGGGCAGCGTGCACTCGTCGATATCTGTGCCACAGAGAACAGAGCGGGGTTAGAGAGCACAAGAGGGTGCAACACAGCCCCGCGGCCCGGGAGAGAGGGGAGGCACCCAGGGGCTGCTCTGGGCACGCTGACAGCAGTGCTGCTCTTTCCCTCCTATGCTCGCTGCACATCCCAGCTGGGGTTTTGTTCAGTACTGCTTGCCTCGTTTCATTTGTGGAGGTAAAAACCTCAGTGTTTGGTGTGCAGCTTTTCCACTGGGATCCCTCACGATCAGACACGATGCCGGCAGCACAGGGAGTGTGGCTTGGAGCTCGTATTCCCAAAAAGTCCTGTGCAGCACTTCTAGCACACACTAAATCTTTGCAGCTCCATCAGGAACACTCCAGGTTTTCTGTGCAAGTCCAGGGGAATGGCGAGGAGAGAAAATTAATGGGCTTGGAAAGGAAACAGGTGGTGCTCTTGCAGGGATCCCCAGGAACTGGCTTGCTCCCCGAGGAGCTGCCATTGCTGCCTGTCCGGGATACCTTTCCAGGTACCAGCACCTGGCTGTGCATCTCGGGCAGTAAGAACCTTCCCCACATTCTCCCTGCTTTTGAGGTGGAGCAGCTGCTTTTCCAAAGTGTCAGCATTCCTGGTGTGCATCAGAGCAGGGTGTTCACCTGTGAGCCACACAGAACCTGTAACAGCCCATTCCTTTCCCTCTTTGGGGTTTCAGAGGTCTCCCTGGGTCCTGGAGTTGATGCTGTCTCTGTTTTTTTGCCTGGAATACTCTTTTATAATTCTGTTATCGTGCCTTAGCTGGGCCTGCTGGAGCTTGGTGGAGAAATCCACGCGGCGCTCCGAACATGTACACAATGGGAGATTTCAAAGGATCAACACTCCGACAAATCATTCCAGCACTCACTGGAACAAAGAAAGGCACTTCCCATATCCATGCCAGATCTTGAGTTTCCTACCTCCAGCTGTTTCCACCATAGATGTGTTTAAAAAGAGGCCAAGACTTTTTTTTTTTTTAATAATGAGGAAAGTGTTTGTTTTAATATCAAGTGAAAAAATAATCTTTAAAAATTAACTCTTTGCTTGCCAAATTTGCAGCTGCTGTCTGGGGCTGAACTTAGTGGAGTGTTTTGGATGGTTCTGAATGAAAAGGCTTATGCTGGAAAATTCCTGGCTGTACGTACAGTAGCAATTGTCACTGTAACTCTTTTGTGGCAGAGAGAAACTTGGAAATGGAATAAATCAGGAGACACAGTAGATTTCCATCCTTGACTTTTACAGGGCTAAGCGCTTATAAATTACTGCTTAAAGATCTCATTATACAATATAGACATTTGAGCAGTGCCTTGCTACTTAGGCACTGCATTTATCCACATAAATGCTGCCAGGATCTGGCTCTGATTCAGTGGGGATTTTCCTTGTGGGATTGGACACCTCAGCTCGGCAGGTCTAAGGGCTGAGTGTCATCGAATCAGTTGGGCCAACTCTTCTGTTTGAAGTGATGCTGGAAAGCAGTTCATTCTCTCTGCAGTCCTGCCTTTCAAAAAAGGCTAACTTGGCAACATGTGAATAAGAAAATGATAAAAAGAAAAATCTAAAGAAAGACAAATTATTAGTGAATCTAGATTAAAATCAACCAATTGTTAAAAAAGTCTTTTTTTCTTTTTTTTCCTCCCTCTACCTTGAAGCCAAAATAGTCTGGAAAAATTTCTTTCAAATTTGAGAAACATTTCCTCCCATATGGAGAACCTCTATCAAGATCTGGCCCTGAGAACATTTTCTGGCTGAGCTGTTATAAAATCCCCAAAGACCGGCTTTATTCTGCAATGCTGACAGGACTAACTGTTGGGATGTACTTCTAATGTAGGTCACTGTGTAATATGTAACACAGGTGTTATTCTTGGGTTTGACCTACATAGGAGCGGGAAATGGCCCTTTCCAGACATCTTCATGTAGAGAGTGAGATGCATAAATGCATTCACTTGGAGTAAATATAAGGGTGTATCACTCCCTCATTTCTTCTGAGTTCTGTCGTGTTTCCAGGGAGACTTTGCCTTGGTATTAGAAGTGCTGCTGCTGGGCAGTAATGTAATCTACCTGCTCTAAAATAATCTAAACAAACCCCAGATATTAAAAAGCAAATAAGCAAAACAGTTCCTCTACCTACATTCCAAATTACTCATCCTACCCCTGCACAGGGGACAGGAAAATCAGATACACCTGTGTTTACACCAGTTTGGCAGTTCAGGGCCTGATCTACCTTTCTTAGGAAAGAGATAAGAATTTTAGGGTTTATTTCTATAGCCCTCGGCTTGGAACCTTGAAGCCATGCCCAGGAATTTAACTTGGTCTAGGTGTGTACTAAAACTTCCCCACTTTCTTGGGGCCTCTCTTAGCAAGGCTTTTGGGAAGAGATTAAAAATAAAAATTAAAAAATTCTTATAAACTTTCAAATGCAGGTTCTCTAACACAAAATGAGGAAAGCCTCAAGTTCTGTTGAGGACTGAAAACTCCACCCCCGCAAACCTCAACCCCAAGCCAGCATTGTGCCTTACACGAGTCTGTCGTGACTGTCACCTCATGATGTATTCTTGTTTCATGGTTGTTTTTATTTCTGAGCAACCCAAGGCTGGAGTGCCCTAGAAGCAATTCCTCCATTGGAATAGTGATTAAAGAGGTGTTGAACAAGGGCTGAAGGAGCAGAGCGATGGCACTTTGGCACAGGGTCCCCAGATGGGGCTGCAAGAGGAAAGATGCTGTGTTTACACTGCACTGGGGTTTCATTTCATGCTGCACTTGCACAGGCCCCCAGGGAGCCAGTGGCTTATTTTGGCATGGGCAGTATCCAGGGGGTTCACAGGTTGCCAATCTCATCTCCCTGCGTTCCGATTTCCATCTCTTTCATGAGACTCAAAACGCAGTCCTGGCCAGGCTGCACAGGGCATGTGTGCCATAGGGTTGAGGTCTGGGAGGCTGGGCTTGTCCTACAGCCCTGGGCTTCGTGTGCTGCCATCACAGACTGGTGGCACTCGCTGGGCCACTGGGCAATACCCAGCACAAACAATAAACATAATGGGAAGTGTCAGGAAAATTCAGCTTGTGGAGTTCAACTCCAAGGGCTGATTATACCTAAAATAGTTCCTCCTTCCACGTTTTAGGGATTCATTATTGCGATGAAGTGACTGTTCCATTGCATTTCAAAGTGATACAGCTATTGCACAGTACATGTACCACTTCATAATCAATATAAAGCTTGCCACTGTAGATAATGGAAGAAAAAAACCACTTACCAACACACTGGTCCCCTCGTTTCTGGTAGCCTGGAGGACACTGGCAGCTGAAGGATCCTCTTAAGTTGACACATACTTGGTCAGCTCTACAGTTATGGGTTCCGGTTGCACATTCATCTATATCTTTATAAAGGAAAAGCAAATGCAACATTAGTCACTAAATGAATATTAACCTGTTGGAATGCTATATGCACCTTCAAGCTTCCTGTAAGTGAAGGCAGCAAAGTTCAAATGTACTCCTGAGGTGTCATCTCACCACTTACTCCCTTTGCAGGACATAAAATGTGACCAGCTTTCTGACAGCTTTGGATTCTGAGAGACTGCATTTGTAGATACTTTCAGATATGGTTATTTTAAGCAGTCAAATACCATTAATATTTTGTACTTATTGGCCTAAAACTTTCTGTAAACTTCTTGCAGCTTTATAATATTTCAATAATTTGACTTTGGGTTTTTTTTCCCTGTGCTGGTTGGATGTTTCACATTGAATTACTCTGGAAAATTTCAACAAATGTAGTTCAGCCCTTTCTCAGGAAGGACACGAGTTAGAAGTATGTTGTTTTGCTGATACTAAAAAGACTCTGGTGATCTCTCTTGCGTGGTTCTCGTGCTCCATGCTCTGGACAGGGACTTGGAACTTGGGATGCGGTGGCCTTTTCATGAGGAAGAGATCTGCCTCTTGTCATTCCCATGAAAATTCCCCTAATTCAGTCAATCTGTTGCAGCCTTTGGAAACAGTTTACATGTGTTTGTAGTTGAACAGCACAGCTGAAAATGCAAGTACTTCTCAGAGTAATTCAGGCAGCTCGTAGTTCACACTGAATGCAGGTTTATACAAGCATAAAAGCAGGATTCTCATTTTGCCTATTCATTATAACTGCTAGAGGTACTTAGTTGTAATTAAGCTGCATGTGCTGACAAATGAATTGCAATTTGCTTTCTCATCTGAACATCCAGAATGCTGGAGAGCTTTTTATTGTAACATGACACAGTACAGTGAAATGACTTTTTAATTTTGGCATCGTACACAATTTGGAGACTCTAGGCTGAATAAACAAATTCCTTAAAACTTATGATCTCTAGTTTACAAATCTCAGCTGACCTCTCTATTTGTATAGGCACTGGGGATGTTAGAACATCACCAGTGGCAGATTCTGGGTGGTGCTTTGGAAAAAATGATGGATTCTTTCTCATAACAAATGAAAACAGTTTTGACCACAAGATTCAACAAAAAATAAACCATCAACAGTTTGAATTAATTCTCAACGTTTGCCCTTTCCCCAAATGTCCAAATATTTTACATACATCTTCTCTCTCTCTCCGACAGGGAAAATAAAGCCCCTTTTACGTTAGGCAGGGCTTGGTGTTCCTGCACAGGGTGAGTCCTAAAGCCGCTGCGTTGGTGCAGCACTCTGAGCTCTGTTGTGCCCTGCCAGCTGCAAAGCACATTGTCAGGTGTAGAGGCGTTGAGGGAATACAACTGGCTGCCTCCTACCACCCTGACGCAGCCCGAAGTGCTGCAGCCCAAAGCAAGTCCTTGCAGGGCTCTCGCTGAGCTTTGCATGTGCTCCTAATTCCTATAAACCCTTGGGAATAAAATGGCTCCATACTTCCACAGTCCCACTCCTTTTTGTTGCAGAGTGTGTTAGAACAAAGACATTTTGTTTGATCTTCGGGAGCTTCAGGTATGAGTAAATGTAACATCAGTTACCTTTTAAGGTGGATTAGTTAAAATGCATTGAATAATGAGGTGCTCCAGCATAAATGATTCAGGCTAGATTTACTTGTGCACTCAGGCTCTTTGGTTGTTCCTGATGGTAAGTTCAGTTTGAAAGAGAAACAATTATTCCAAATTAGTTTGACCCTGCTGGCTGCCTCCTCTTTTGGAAACTTTTGGAGGGTTTGATGTTCTGGCCAAAAAGATCTGGGTTTATAAGAACAATGCTTTCTTGAGACTTGCTTTAAGGAATCCTTTAGAGGTCTCCTAAGCTTCTCAGTCAGTGAGGATCCTGGACTGGGTGGTGTGTTATCTGTGTCTGTATGTCCTGTCTGTCTTCTCCATGCCAGGAAAGTATCTGTCAGGATGTGGAATGTTCTTGGTGGGCTCCACAAGCGCTTCAGTGTTGTTACTCTGCACCATCGTGGTGGGAATTCCATTTTTAACTGTGTGCCGCATGGCTTTTGTTGAGATGTAATTCCCTGGGCAAGCCAGGGAAACAGACACATGGAATTGAGCATTGGTGGGAGATCTCTGAAAATGCAGCCCTCTCTTTTTGGTGTGGATTTACTGAACTGCCTGAGGTGGGACGTGAAGGTGGGCAGGAGAGCAGCCTCCAGCTTTCCCTGGGGGAGGGCAGGAGATTGCTGTGCTTGGAGCAGTCCTGCTCCCATGTGTGCAAAGAAATCGGGGATGGCAGAGCAGGGTGGACACAGGGGTGAGGGACTGAGTGGCACATTTGGGGGCTGAAAGCAGTGCCAAAGGTGGGCTGTCCTGCTGTGAGCCCAGGAGCAGTAACTCCCAGGTCTGCACTGCATTATTCTCTTCTCTTTCCATTAGAAATCAGACTTTTCCAATCCATGAGCTCCCTAGGTTTGTCATAACTTGCACAGTGCTCTTTGACCCTACAGTGATCTGGAAGCTGCAGCAATTCCTGCTTCTAGTCTGGAGCAAATGGAATAATATGGGAATGAGATGGTGGTTACACCAAGCACGTATTTTTCCTTGCATTCTGTTCATTCCGTTTGCTCTCTCTTGGCCAAATGCCTGGAGTTCAGTGTGACCAGTGAATGAGGGCACTGGGAATCCATGCTATCCATGCTTTTGGGTTCTGCCTGGGGCACACACCCGTGACCAGGCTGGTTTGGTCCCTGAGAGAGCTCTGCAGTGTGGGGCAGGGCTGTGACAGGAACTCTTAGAGGGACATCACAGAGCTCCCCGGCTTTAATCCTAAGAGCAAGATAAATGTGACCTCTTCTCTCTAGCACGAATGTTTAATAATGTGTTACGTGCATGTGTATTTATAATAATTAAAAAAATTAAAACAAGACTCTCCACTGCACACAGTTGTCCCTCTGGGGAGAGGGTGAGAGAACAAACATGTGACAGATGTTTGTCATGTTGCTTAATGCACTACTGGAAAGCACTCAAGATACCACAGTGATGAGTGCACTATAAGAAACAGATCTAGAAAGAAAATATTGGGCTTTTACAAGCTCATTCTTGAGCATCTTTCTTCCACATCCTCTTTTCCAAATTTAGTGTCACCGTGATAAAGTTAATTTTCATAACTGTTTCAGCAACCTATTTCACAGCTGAAGCTTCTGCCTTAAGCCTGCTCAGAAAATACCTGAAAACACTCTCAACTCTCTGCTCATCAACTTCCTTTAAATTTCATTTCTAGATGTTACACGTGTCTTTGTTCACCCAGGTAAGCCATATAAATTCCATCAGTAACCAGGAATAAAGTGACCTTCTCTTTTGGTATTACCCTTTCTTTTTTTTTCCTTTGTTTTTTCTAAGCTCAGCTAACCTTTTTAAAGGTTGTACTGTTCACCACAGATAAATGAGAGCTGTAAGTTTGTATTAAATTGTTAAAACCCTGAATGGTATTTGGTTATTGATGCATGCAACCCCTGCAATATAGATTAATTCTTAAACTTGCTGTATCTCTGAGTCTGATGGAAGATGTTGCTCAGATTTTATTCCCAGACAGTTTTTCTCTGGACAGTTACAGCCTGGGGAGGTGAAAGATTATTTTGAAATAGCCAGGGTGTCTCTAACAATCCTTTTGCTGACTAATCTTTCATGAAAGTGGAGCTGGGTTACCTTCAGTGCCTCGATCTTTGTAATAATTAAACTCAGATAATGATGTAGTCTTTCAGTAGCCCACTTCAAAGCAAACTTACTATGGGGTCTATTTGTACTTTGGTTATAAAAATATTTGTAAAATGTATTAGGATTGAGTACTTCAATTTCAGTGTGTTGTTTATAAGTGTTACACCCAGAATTCTGTACCGACAGTTCCAGAGCCAGGGACCTGGGGGATTGCAAAGCACAAAATTCTCTGGACACCCTCAATTCATGTCCATTAAAGCATCATTACACATTTTAATTAGTTGAATCTCATACTGTTTTTCCCACAGGCTTGTGCTGGTCAAACCTTGCAGTGCCCAGAGTGGGTTGGGTGGTGTGGCCTCTGTCAAGTTGCAATGATTATTGCTGTATAAAACCCTCAAACTGGAGTGGAGTCGATAGAGAAGGGGGGCAGCAATATTACAATTAAGGATTCCAGGGTCTCAATTAAGTGGCATGTAAAGCCACACTGCTCTTCAGGAATGTTTATCAAACCCTTAACTGTGGGTGGTAAATAGGGCCACCAGACCCCAGTGACTCATCCTAATATAAATACTGCCCTTTGCAGCAACTTCCAGGGCTGTTCTATGAAAGTTCATTTTGGAAGGCTTTGGTATCCATGACCCTCTGCAGGTTGAGATGGTGCTCTGATTTGCACAGGCAGCTCTTTGGGGTTTGCAGGGGGCTACAGCACTAGTGTGAGACCATGGGGGCAGCAGGGCTTGCTCCTGGATTCCTTCAAAATAGAAATCAACTGGCATTTCAGAGCTTTAATTCCCCAAGCCTCACTAATGGCTATACCCAGTGATTCCCTCATTTTCCAAAAATGTGCCCGCGCTCCCTCTTGCAGTGATTTACACACTTCTGTCCTGCCATTGCTGACTTTGGCAGCCTCCTCTGCATTTCAACCACCAGTTGTGTACAGAAATTCTGCCTGACCTGTTTTTTAGCTTTCTCTAAGCCTCGTGTATGGTTCCCTCTTCTCAGAACAGTTTTCTCCCTCTCTGAGCACTCCGTTCTGTCAGGCTCTTATCTAGATCCTTAACATTTTCTCCCTAGTCTCTCCTTCTGAGCTCCAAACCTGGCTCCATTCCCTCCACACTGTGACTCACTTTTCCCAAACCCCCTGACTCATGCTGCTCACTCACTTATGCAACAACTTAATCTCTGCAATTTTCTCCCTATCATTAGGAGAAGCACCGAAAATCAGGGGATGCATTTCCCCAGGGCATCAAAAATTGACAGGAAAAAATGCAGTCCACATCTACCTTCATGTTCTTTGAGCCACTTAAGCCTTTTCTCCTGCAGCACATACCTGCGTGTTGTGCTCAGAGCTGGAGAAATGTTTTCTTAACTAACTCAAGTATGTTTTACTCCTGCGGCTCAAGTGCTCAGCTTCTTGCTGCTCACTGGCTCTCAAAGCATTGCAACAATGCTGCAGCATCTTCTTGCTCCCCTTGGCTAGGCACATACTCATCTGTTAAAATAAGTCACAGAGTCATTGGAGCCTGCTTTTCTCTGTGCTGGTCTGTAGCAGAATATTCCACCAGATAAAGAGGGCTCTGAAAAGGATTTTATGGCATTAAAATTCTTGTTTCTGTCCGCACTGAGGAGCACCAATGGATCAGCTTCTGAATGGGTTATGGAAATCTCAATCCAGGATGATCCCACCTATGTGGGTGTTGCACTTGTCATCCACTCCAGAGAACCTGCTCTCCTTGTTTGGAATGTAAATGATAAATATTTGAGTTAATCGGTTTAAATTTTGTGAGCTCTCAGTGTGAGGGAGACCAGAGGATGCCTCGGTGTGTTTTTCTAGCGGACTCATCTGGAGTGCAAACATCACCTCGGCGGTCAGCAGTGGCACCAGAGAGTCTGATATCAGACACAAGTGATGTGCAGCATCACTTAACCCCACCTATCCTGGGGAGCCTTGCCCTTTCTGGCCACTTCACTGGCTTTCCTTCTCTCTCTGTGATGTCTCCTACTGGCATTTTTCACCTGAAGATAAAGTACTCCAAGGAATTAGACTGCTGTAGTTCATCCATTGGCATGGGCTTATTTGACTTCACCACATTAAGTATTCTGTCCCCTATTTATGTTTCTTATATTGTTCTTGCAGCTGAAGCCAAGCTCACTGTGCTGTCGTTTCCTGGATCCTCCCTGATCCTTTCTTACCCATAGGAACAACATCAGCAACCTCCAAATTCCCTGGTTCCCTCCCCAGCCCTAGCAAGCCATCAACAATTTCTGTCAAAAGCTTTTCTATTTCCCTTGCTACTTCCTTCAACATTTGGGATGTTATTCATCCGGGCTGGGTGCCCGGAGAACTTTTAACTCCTTGGTGCTGGGAGGCTGCGGTAAATCCCAGCCCCGGATCCGTTACATAACGAGGGCTCAGTGGGTACCAAAGGATGGAACACTTGGAGCAATTCCTCCTTCCTGGAGCGGCAACACCCGCTAGTGCAAGGGAAGTGCTGTCACTGCCCCGGGGGGTCGGGAGGCAGCACCTCTGAGTGTGCCCAGCCCCGCAGCAGCCCTAAAGCCCTCCTTGCTGCTGCTTTCCCTCTGGCCCTTTCAGCTCAGCCTGTTGCACAGACTGCCCTGGTAACGAGGTCTCCCAGGTGAGGGAAGGTAACCTGCACAAATCCTGTTTGCACAGGAGAACAGCCCGAAGAGCCAAGAGCCACATTTAAGCAAATAGGTGAGGCAGAATGTTTAAGTCAATGAAGTTTTCCTGAAAAACTTCACATCTCCTTCGGGGCGCTGAAGATGTTTTCCCTCTCACATTTGGGAGCACAGCACAGCAAGGCCCTTGCAGTTCATCTTTTAGTACTCCTGGACATCGTGGCACAACAAAATAGAGATAATGCAAAGTACTAATGCAGTAATTGTGCAAAAAGAAACTTGAATGTAGTGCAACTCAGTTTCTTGTGGGATTTGTGTCTTTGGACTGCAAAAGTGTGAGGAAATACAGTGAATTTGGGCAAGTTATCCAACCCTGACTTGAGGAATATGAAGGTACAGGAACAGCATCCTTCTGTTAAGTGAGCAGAGTTCACAAGCTGCAGTCCTGGAGGCTGGGCCGCAGTTTTCTGTCACAATTATGTATTGTCTCTGGTATGTCCAAACCGAATTGACTTATCACACAGAACAGCTAAAGAAAGGAGGGAGCCATGGCTTTCAGCACTACAACATCTCCCACATGCTTGGGAGTGGCAGGCAGCTGAGAAGGGGAAAGAAATGAATGGAGCTTTGAACTGCTGCATGACTTCCCTCCAGCTGTGATGCTCCCTTGCCTCACACAGTCTGGGAGGCACATTGCACAAGGTAGATGGCTGAGAATTCCAGGATCCTTTGGAGTTCCCTCATTATCCACTCACAGCCGCAGTGAATTAAATGAACAGGCACAGAAATCACTGGTCAAGTAATACAGTAATTAAATCTATCACTGCAAATGAAAGTGCTGTGGCTAATTTGGCAACAGTGTTAGTCTGATCCAAGGCCACAAACCACCCCTGAAGTATCTTCTATCTAATGTTACTTCAGTGTGTGCTCTGAAAATCAGAACAGGGATATAAAGATATGTCTGTGTTGAAGTTCTCTGAATCCCCCACTAGAAGACCACAATGTTAACTATTCCAGAATCACAGAATCTGCTGAGTTGGAAGGGACTCATAAGGAGCATCAAGGCCAGCCCTTAGCCCTGCACAGGACCAGTCTTCCTGCTCATCAAAAAGAAAAATATTCCCTGGTTTTGATCTGTACTAATTTAAAATGTGTATTTTGGGCTTTCTTTTTGCTGGGGCCATAAATGGAGCCCCACTTAGAGTGCACTAATTCAGTGCAATGTGCCTGCAAGTCTGCGAGTGCTTCAAAATGTGGGTTGTCATAATGGCAACCTTTTTGATTTAAATTGCAATGGCTTGTTTTTACTTCCAGTAGAGTATTTCCTGCTGTTGCTTTCTTGTGATTTTGTGCTAGAGGTCTAACAACTTGTGCTTTTTGGTTCATGCCTGCCTAAGTGAGGATCACCCACCCATGATGACCAATCCACTTGGCCTGGGCTCAAAAACAACAAGGGTGGATTAAACTGTTCCATTATTGCAGATGAAAGAGCTCTCCCCGACATCTGGCATATCATCTTCAAAACTGATATGGAACACTTCCATAAATTCAGCTTAACATTGTTTTTGTGAGTGTTCCAAAGCATTTCTAACATGAAGGAATAGCATGCAAACTAATTTCCTATTTGAAAGTAAATGTCTTGTTCTTATTTCTAATTCACCCAGTTATTAAAAAGGGGGGGGGGGGGGGGAATAAAAGTTACCCTAAACT
>JAWWEW010000112.1:3512204-3618193 GCA_035583185.1 Anabacerthia variegaticeps | reverse complement strand
AAAATGGGCCCTTAACTTGAAGCATACTGATTTGTTTATTTAAGTTAATGGAAAAGCTAGTCAGGGTTTGATGTAAAGCTGCCCCCTTGCTTGAAAGAAAACCAAACAACTGGTTATGAATTATGAATATCTCCTAATACTTTCCAGAATTATCTGAAGGATGTATTTTTTTCTTAATTACGTACACTTAAAAGTTCCAAGTTCCCTCTTCATTCCCATTCTGTTTATTTCTCTCCTTGGAAACCTCATAAGCATTTTCCTTTAGCAAGGCTTGACTGAACAGAATATTACTGCTACAACCTGCAAGAGTAGGGAAATCAAGGCCTGAGAGCTCGCTGTGGTTTTTAATTAGGAAGTTGCAGAAAAGCTCATTAAAGCTTTGCAGGCCCTTGCACAGCACTCACGGGGCAGCTGCTCATCCCTGCATGGGAAAACACAAATATCTCCCCAAAAACTGTGTTCAGAGCACCCTGCAAAACCAACTTTCCCTCTGAGACAACTCAGAAAACAGTGCCTGCCAAAAGGTGTTGCTTTCCTGGTGTGTTGGCACGCCTTGGGCCGGGTTAGCCCTGCTGGGGAGCACAGGAGCCTGGCTCTGTGTTTCTTGGGAGCGACTGCAGCTCACCAGCACCTTTGCTGACACAGGAAACCTTCAGATCCAAGGACAAGGGACTTCAAATATCCCATAGGAGCCCAAACCGATCAATCCAGCCTCACTGCCCTGAGCCTTCGCAGCTGAGGGAGCCCTTCAGGCCTTGGGGCTGAGTTTCCAAGCGGAGCACACGGAGGTTCAGGCCGAGTTCAACACCAGCTCTCCCCAGGAGAAGCCTTATCTCCAGTGATATTGTTTTTAGCACTAATCATCCTCTCTGTTGGCAGTACCAACGGGCTGCAATCTCCACAGCTCCCTGCGGAAAGAAGCAGATTCCTGATGCTGCTCCAACTCCACAAATGCCTTTGCAGGCATTATTTAGTTAGGAATTTTGGGGGGGATACTTTTAGGGTGTTGCTGGACATACCCACAGATGCCTTGTTTTGTAGAAATCTATCAAAAACTTATTCAAAGTCTTATTTTTACCTTGTGAAATCGAGATGGTTAAAAGAAACTCACTTTCCTGCCTTCTACAACTTTTGAATGAGAGAGGAACAAAAGCAAACTGTGGAAACAGCACTTAAAAAAGACACAGCGGTTGGTTTGGTCCAAAATACACTCGAGGGATGGGAGGGGACTGGGAGAGCTGGGAGAGAAAAACACAATGTTCAGGTTGCACAGTTCAAGTGAAGTGAAATGGAGGTGCAGCAGTGAAGATTTCTGTGGCAATATCCATCTGATTATCCTAAAAACAAGCAATGCTATACCATACAGAAGCATCAGGAATTGGTCTTGTACACTGTTGTTTGCCTGTCTTGCCTTAAGAATTCCTATTAGTTGGCTCTTCTTTGGAACATTATTGGAAAACTCAGTTTTCCATGTGATTCTTAACATGAAGAGGACTTAAAAATGAAGCTTGGAGTTTTAAAAATTCGTTGTTTGAAAGAGAATAGGTACAAGAGGTGAAGCCAGTGAGGCAGAGGCACCAGGGAAAAAGAAATCAATTGTTTGAAGGTAAAAGGAAAAAAAAAAAAAAGGCAGTATGGATTCTTATAAAGGAAGGAAAATGAACGTGGAAAAGGCAGGACAGGAGGTTCTGGTGGGCAAAAAGGGATGGGTGAAGGGGAACTGAAATGAGCTGAGGGTGTGCAGGCGACTGAAGATTGGAAGTTGGAGCAGTGCTTGGGAAGTATTTGTTGTTCTTTCAAAAACCTGACAAAAAATTCTGAAAACTGAAAATTATTATTATTTTTGGCCCCACTCTAAGATTTTTCTGGGGTTTAGCCACAGGTTTTTTTTCTGTGTTTGGGAACAAAAAGAAAAAAAAAAGGACACCAAAAAATACTTTGTTCTTTCAATGAGTCAGTAATAAATAAACCCGAACATTTTAAAAACCAGAAGTTTCCTTGGGAAGAGAGAGCTATTTTTTCTTCCCAAATGACTTTGCCTTAAAGTCGTGCTGGGCTCCGCTCTGAGGCTGAGCATGCGCCTTGAAGCAATCAAGCAGAAGTAGCAACTGGGACAGCTTCCCCCTCGTTTCATGTTTTCCCCCGGTGTCTGGCTGGGAAGTTGCGCGGGTTTGCCTCAGCGCTACCAAAGTGCTGGCACTTTGCAGCGCAACTGCGATGGCCGCGGCGTTTCCTCGAGTGAGCCGGCGCTGCGGCCGCATCCTGCCCTCCCCATCCCGCTGCAGCCCCGGGGTGGCCACGGCAGCAACCTGCTCCTCTGCCTCAGCACCGCCGGCCGCCAGTCCCCTCTGCTCGCTTGGTACCTCGAGATCTTCACACACTCCTGGCCAAGCTTGAAAGGTCGCCGGGAGAAGGGAGTGGCCACCGTTTGTTTAGAAAATAAATAGAAAAAAGTAGGCCAAATACCAGTAAAGTTCCAGTTTGAAATTATTAAACTAACACACAACATTGCTGACCTGAAAAGGTCACATGAAGTGGGAGAAAGGATGTATTTAGAGTGATTGCCAGGCAGGACGTGGGATCTCTCACTGACTTGGCAGCCCTGTCTGCTGTTTCTAATGCTCCTTATTTGCGAGGTTCTTAAGTTTGACAAGATCCATGCTTTATTTTGCAGTATTTACATGGTATTAGGCAAGTGTGTAAATCCATTCAGAGAGTAACCAAGGCATGCCCTGCCTGCTTTCTCCTGCTTCGGCTTTGCTCAGTAGACCAAAGGAACTCAGAAAGGAGTCCCAGGATGCTCAGAAACCTGGGAAAAGGGATGTTTTCAGAGGGTTTTCCTTTGGGGTGTGCTATCAGATAACAGGGTTATTTGGGACACGTTTAAACTCGCTAAATATGGTGGAACAGGGCCTTTTGCTTCCAAATTTTTCAGTGAGAGTGAAGACAGAAATGATGCTTAAATTAGAGTAGAGCTGCTAGAATTTCTCCAGAAGGTGAAGGAAGATTGAATGGAAATGTAAAAATGTCAGCACCCCTCTGTATGGGCTGATTTTTGGGTACTTGGCGAGGGTGTAGGAGAAAACCCAAGGCAGCAGACAAATAATTGCTGCCACATCATCCAGGCACATCATTATCACTGCTGGCTGAGATGAAAGGCATTCGGTAAGCCCAGCCTGCCAGGAGAGCACAGGCAGCCCGAGCTGCAGCCAGCTCCAGCTGTAATCCACAGCAGCCTTCCACTCAACCGGAGCCTGAAGAACAACCCAACTGCCTTTTGAAACATCCTGCACTGGCAGTTTCGGGAAGTTAAAGCTGGAGCTCCTCAGAACTGGGCCCGACAAAGCCTCTCCTTTCACTCCACCCATTGTTTGATGGTCTTCAAGATTATAGTTTCTGCCCTGACAACTCAAGGCCCCATTTTTCTCTCTCTCTCCCCCTTAAATCTCCCACTCTTACTTTCCTCCTGCTTTTCTTTCCCTGCTCCTCTGGGTTCTGCCCTTGTCATTTTTCAGGGCAGAGAATGTGCCTTTGTTTGTGAAGAGCAAGGCGAGTTTGTGGCACCCTATTCATACTGTTTAAGAATCACATCTCACCAAATTTTTCCCATAGCCCAAAGATGGCTGGTTGCCCACAGGCACTGCTCTCGGTGCCTGCATTTTCTATTTATAAGGTGCATTTCAGTTTACATCAGAAGCTGAGGGAAAGACTTGTGCTTGATACCACTTGTGCCAAGCGAAACCCACAGAGAAACTGTGGCCAGAGGAACTCTGTACAGAAGTTGCCTGGGCTCTGTATGTTGCTCACGTGGGTGCATGGCAGTACACACCAGCTGCCAGTGAAAACAATCCAAAATAGATCCAGCCCTGTGCAAGTCTCGAGATGATCTTAAACTCTACAGAACACAGGTGAGAGAGAGAGAGAGAAACAGGCTTGGTCAGAGCAGAGCTTGGGCAGGAAAGCAGATTTTGCAGGGTGCTTGTGAAAGGACAAGAAGCTCCTCTGACAATCCCTTTTACTCCCTGCAAGGGGATAAAATTCCTGAAAGAGAAGTTTACAACCAAATTAAAGAAAATTGTTGCTTTTGAAACTACTTGTGGTTGTGACAAAGTGTGGGTGCTCCTCAGAACGTGTTGATGTTGAGCAGGGCAGCAGAGCCAAGGACATGGAAAAATGAGCCATCCCTGTCCTCTAAGTAGGGGGAACACTGGTAGGAGCAGGTCCTGTGGCTCTGGGTCACTGGCAGGCTCTGCAAAGCACTAGGACACATGCAGAAGATGCACTGTGGACAATCCTTAGTACTGGTGCACATCCAAACCAGGATTCTTGCCTGCAGAGAGCTGCAGAAATGAAAAGGACTTGGCTTTGTAGCTAAGGCTGGGAAGGGAAGGAACAGGCCCTGACAGATTCACTGGACAAGTTTTTTAAGGCTTTGTGGCACGGCATGTTTTCCTGCTTCTGGGCCAGGGAAGAAAGAAGAGTGGGAAGTTTGAGAATCACAGAATGGTTTGGGATGAAAGGGACCTGAAAGGCCATCCATTCTACCTCCTGCCATGGGCAGGGACACCTCCCACCAGCCCAGGTTGCTCCAAGCCCCATCCAACCTGGCCTTGGACACTTCCAGGGATCCAGGGGCAGCCACAGCTTCTCTGGGCAACCTGTGCCAGGGCCTGCCCACCCTCCCAGGGAGGAATTTTTCCTAATATCCAGTCTAACCCTACTCTGTCAGAAGCCACTCCCCCTTCTCCTGTCACTCCATTCTCTTGTAAAAAGTCCCTCTCCCTCTTTCTTGTAGCCACCCTTCCTAAAAAAGAACCATTGAGAGCCTTCTTCCTTCACTTTCCCCCAAAGGTGTTTTGCTTGGCTCTTGCTGTGCTCCACTCCCCTTCTTAAAAGGCACGAGGTCCCAGATTTTTATTCCCTTGCAAATGAAGTGTACTAGCTCAGTGCCAGGGACAAATTCCCTTCCTGAGAGATGCCCAGGACATTATCAGCACTGGCCCGGCACAGCCTGGCTGGCTGTAGCTCTAAGCAGACAGCCTGAAATGTTTGCCTGAGCCCTAATCCAGGCTTTCTGTGCCCACTGCCGAGGTTAAGGGATGAGCACAAGCCCGCGGGGGAACACAAGGGCCTCCCGTGCTGCTGGACACGGGCCAGGGTCGGGTGCTCAGGGGAAATCCTGCTCACACATTCCTGCAGGGTGGGAGAAGGGATTTCCCCATTTAGGCTTTCATCAAAGCTATTGGTAAAGGCTGTCAGTCACACCGAAGGGTTTCCTAGGTGCCTTGCTGTCCCAAATGGATGTCATTCCAGGAGCATGGATTGCCCACTCAGCTTGGTGGAGCAGTCCAGGGGTAAGGCCAGGCCATGCTCGTTCAGCTCCTGGATGGCAAAAAGATGGACCCGTGGCTCTTTCTTCATGGAAGTGCCACATTCCAGGGACTGAGCAGGCAAGGAGAGGCTAATTATATCAGGGTAATTAATACCAAGAGCAAGGAATAAAAAGGTAAAGCAAGAAGAGATGTCCCTGGGTATTGGTAAGATGGCCTGTTTATAGTGGAGGAAAAATAAATATCTACAAGCACATAAAGGGGAAGAATTACTTAAAATTCTGAAGCTAAAGTGTTTTAAAGTAATTTTTTAATATAATTTACCAGTTCTATTAACCTAGAACCGGGATTTCTCTGTGCCCTTGGCATTCAGAAGCCCTGTTGTGGAGAAGGATTCCTCTAGTTTGAACACTGAGTCCAAAGCCAGGGCCACGTTCAAGCAGCCATCAGACAGAGAGGAGTGAGTGGGGGATTTCACAGGACAGCAGGAACCAGCTCATGGAATTTGTGGCCTGGAAAGACTTGGGTTTTTTTAAGAGCTTTTTCAAAATACAAGATTTCCAGACAGAGACTACTGAAGAGGAGGGGAAGTTTTTAACAGACTGTAAACATGTGGGCTTAAGTAGCTTAAAAACGTTTGTACTACTATATAACCAACTGCCTTGATTTAGAGGCTGGGTCTAATTAATGCTGCCAATAGATAATGCATAACACTGGAAGAGCAAGGTCAAGATTGGTTTTTAGCAGCTCATTAGGCATCCTCTGTAGCAAGATCTGTTTCTAAACTTACTTGGGATCTACGAGACTATTAGTTTGCCTTGGAGACTTCATGGGCAGGCAGAAAGACCAACGTGAAGGCAGAGCAATACAGTGCCTCAGCCAGTAACCCCCCAGGACCTCCCAAACTGATTGCAGAGGTTCCAAAACACCTCCCAGAAATGAAAACTAAGTCATGCAAGGTCTTGTATCCTATTATTTTCAGAAGGACTGGGAAGTGCTCAGTGTGCTTTAGGATCAAATCCAAGTGACTTTGAAGGAGTTAGGTCTCATTTTCAATGAAAGGAAAATAAAAAGGAAGCAAAGCATAATAGATAAGTGAGGCTAAGTACATATGAAAAACAAAAATCTTTTCAAAGCAAAGAACAATGATCTCTTATCTACAGAAGGTTCAGTAAATAGGTTAATTCTTCATATTGACCTAAAGCTCTTGGGCTTGATTTATGATTCCTGTTACTTGTGCAGGAATTTTTATTTGCCCCTTAGGGCTTCACACTTACTCCACATACATGTGTTTGCCTGGAATGTCCAGTAGTGGAGAGCAAAGCCACAAGGGAATCTGGAAAGTCCATGGAAAGATCTCTGTGGATGCAGAGCTACGTGTTACTCTGTCCCAAACCAGCCATGTCTGCTCCTCACAAGGAAGAAAACTTCCTTGGTTTGCAGATCGTTAATAATTTTGAAATTCCACCTCTGGAAGGGTTAAGATTTTAGAGAGGATACCGAGCTGATTATTTTAGCCAAACCAGACATCACTGCCTATAAAAGTGGCCTGAAGGATCTAGTGAGTAAAAGTGACAATGTGGTCTCATCTGGCACTGTAAACTGGTCCCAGGTCTGTTCAGAGCCACCATAAATCACAAAATGTAAAGGATCTGCTTTCCTGAAGGAGCAGCTTTATTTCATTACCATTTTGAAACTGCTGTTGCTAATTGTACAGTAATTTCTCCAGGGTCACAGTGTGAACTGCTGTTTGCAGGCAGGTCTGCCACTTGTTGCTGGTTCAAGTAAAGAAGAGAGAGAATAAGGAATTCAACAGAAATAAGAACTGTGTGAAGAGTATCTGAAAGGGGCAGCAGAAGGATCCAACAGTGAGAAACCCAGCAAGCTGAGCAAACAGCCAATTCCTTCCCATCAAGGCTCCTCCCAAACTCCAGCATTTCCTACCCACCCATGAGTGGGATCAGCCTGTGCCTGGCATTGCAGGCCTGCTCTGGCAAGGTCTTCATGAGGGCTTTGCAAATCCAAGTTCCCAGCAACGAGCTGCAGGGCTCATTCGGGGCAAGGTACACTGAGGCAGAGGTGTCAGTGAAATTGCTGGGATCCACCCGTGCTCTAATGCAGCTAAACGTGCCTTATTGTGGCACCTCAAAGGGTTAACATTATTTCACTCTTTTCCTTGTTTGTGGATACACATTGAGATATATATGCATATTTAATTTTTTAGGTTTATTTCACTTGTGGCAAGAGTTGGGTCATGGGAGGTTGGGAATGACATTCAGCTTCTCTACTAGTTAGTTTCTCCCCAGGAAAATATTTTACTTCAAAGCCAGGGCTGCCCAGAGTTGTGTTACTTTCCCTTATGGAAAACACTTCCTCACCCTCACCTTTTGTAAGAAAACAAACCATATTTTCATATAAATACAGCAGAGTTTTATAAAAACTTCGGTTCTGAAAAGTACCTGAAGAAATAGCATGTGAAACCCAAGATGGTGTGTTTGTTCATCTTGTTGAAGCAAATAAAGAAGGAATGTAAGCCCAGTGTTTAGAAGGATGAACATGGAAGGTTTGCTCAGGTGAAGCTTCTCACTGCAAGTGTGCATTTGGTGCCTTGCACAGGGGAACTGTCATGGGTGAGTGGCACCATAAATAATGGTGAATAATCCTAAAGAGTTTGATAAGTAAAACAGAGGTTTCTGATTAAAACAAAAAGATTGTTTTTCTTACTGCAACCCAAGCACTGAAGTAAATAAATTCAGCCCAGCTGGGAACTAAGAGAAAAAGAACTGTAAGGAAGCCATGTGGTCATCTCTGGGCTTAAACTGTGAAATTAGTGCTAAGAATAGTTAACAGGGGCACATAAGCATTTAATTTTTCAAATGAGGCCCAAATGATAGGAATGGAAAAACCTGCATGTTCTCATAGCAGTTTGTAAGGGCTGTTGTCTCTGCAGCCCATCCCAAGTGCCTCCCAGCGGGACAGTAATGCTGTCTTGAAGCTGGATGTGTGTGACACAGGCAGCGCTGTAACTCTGGGCCATAAAGCTGCAGTGCCTGGGACATCTTCTGCAAAGATGCTCTCCAGCCCAGCCAGGCACATCCCAGGGCTGTCCTCCTTGCAATGTTACAGCCAAATGGAAAAAGGCTGGCTTTCTAATGCCCTCTTTTTGCTGTTTTTCATGTGTTTCAGCACTTTGGGACGCTGGCTCTGGCTGGGCCATGGGCACATGTGGAGTGTGTGTGTGTGTGGATGGAGCCACGAGCCAGCACGTGCTGAGGCCACTTCTTGGCTCCCTTGGGCATGACAGACACTGAACCAGGGAATCAAATGTAAAGAATCCCAGAAAGTGCTGCTGCTTTTGTCCCAAGTGCACCACTGAGCACAGCCAGAGTGGGCTGTGAAGGATGTGCTCCTTAAGGTATGTCCAGAGCAGGGCAGTTCCTTCTCGGTGCACGTGCTGTCCAGGAGAATGGAGCATTTTAAAGGCCCCTGGAAGCTTTGCCAGTACAAAATGTCACTGCATTTCAGTATTCCCTGCTCTGCCCCACGATAACAAACCGTGATTCCTAGGATGAAAATCTTCTGATGTTAAAACCTGATTTGTTTTTGCTATAGAAACATATTGTTGCATTTGACAGCTAATAATCAGATTATTTATAAATCACTTTGGCACAGTTATGGAAACTCCTGCCTGATTTTCCCAATGGTTTTAGTTCTTAACAAAACTGCCCTGATTTGTTCTGTCCCCTAAGGAAGTGTCAACCTCATGCAGGCAAGGAGTGGTTCTCTTGTGGTACTGAACATCTGCTGTGCACCAGCCTGGTCAGTCAGAGCTCTGGGAGTTGCCTTGTGCTCAATCCACAGGTGACAGTCACCACATCCACGAAGGTGGAAAACTTAACAGGCTGTGCCTTCTCAAAATGAGATGCCTCACAAAGTTACAGATATCACCAGTCCACAATTAACCTCCTCCTGGCCTTGTGTAAGAATTACAGACTGCCTTCAGCAGAAGGTAGCTTTGTTAACCCTTTCAGAAGGTGCTGGTTTTCAACTTCTGGGCTCGCTATATAGAATGTCCAGACCTTTCTTTAATCCTGTTGGCCTTACTCCTGCCCTATGGCAGGGAATTCAGGAAGCATTTCCTTTCCTGGGCTCCCCCAGGTGTACCACCTTTCAGCATCATAAATGGAGACTGGAATGGTGTGTTTCAAAGCAGGAAACAGCAGTTGCAAACCTGCCTTCTCCACCCCCTCATTATTTCTGTATGGGTTGGCCACATTTCTCCCTTTTCCCTGTCCTTAAAACCTCTCCTCACCCCCAAACTGGCTTTCTCCAGAGCTGCTCCCGTTTTGCAGAATTCCCTTTGCCCTGGGATGAGCAGCACTGCAAAGATCTGTTTGCTGGGTGAGAAAATGAGGGAAGTGAAGTGTTCCTGCATCCTGGACAGCCCTCGCACGGCTCCAGCTTCTCTGCGGGCTGGGGAATCCCCCAGGAAGCTTTGGAGGGTGGAGAAAGCAGAGACAAGATCAAGACTAGTGCTCTAAAGCTGTGCTTGGGGAAGAGCTGAGGGTGTTCGAGGGTGTTGCTGGGTGGATCTCCTTGGCTAGCTTGGGGTTTTGGCTCCATGACATGGCTGTGCTTTCAATTTATTTCAAAGGTGCCTGGAGCCTTATAAATCTGCATCCAGAGTGAGGGAGAGGATCTCCAAACAGGGGATGCTGGAATTGGAGTGCAGTCAGGATGGAGAGAATGGTTTGGTTTGAATACAGAACCACGCAACCTTTTCATAAAAATAACCTTCTAGAAAGGGGGGATTTTCCCTCTCATAGCTTATAGAGCCACATTTTCTGATAGAGGAATGCTTTGTCTGGGAATAAACACAGGCACAAAAAGTAGCCCTCTCCCCAAGATCATCATTTTCCACACACTGACAGGTATTTTCTGGATTGTTTAAATAAAGGTCAGTGTTTACAATCGGGGACAAGGGTGGGTTTATTTCCTGCACCCAAGTTTCCCTGCACAAATGATAAGAGGAGCATGGTTATAAATAAGGTTATAACTGTCTCCCACCTCAGGCTTGCTTGAGCTGTCATGTTCTCCTGCTTCTGCAAACCCCACAAACCCTGAGCAGGAGGTGCTCAGCCTGGACACCGGTGTTGACTGAAGCCTGTAATTCTTATCTGCTTATGCTCTCAGAACTTATGGGAGGAATGAAGTGGGGTCTCACCCCCAGCCTGTGGGGGAAAAGTGGGGGCTCCACAGTCCCACTTATTCCTTTGTGCTCACTGCCATGGAAATATTCCCGCTTTGCCCTCTCCCCAGGCGTGACAGGCAATACCTTGTTTGACCTGGTTCACCTTTATCCTCTCAGAGTCCTGTGCTGAACTTGCTCCTGGTGAGAAAGTCCCTCGAGAACAAATTAATCTATCAAAGTGCTTTAAATACTACAAGATATAAAAGTACAAGTGGCAGTAGCAAACCAAAACTCTTTCAAAATTGATGTAGAACTCGGCTACTCCTTTTAAGGCACTCAACCAAAATTCCTATTTCTTGAAATGATGCTGCGCTTATCAACTTAGATGAACTTTCTCCAAATACTGACTGTATTTGTGGCTTCTAGACATGCATTTAATCCCACCAATTTCTTAATGGAGGCCAGACACTCAAAATTCTCCACAGAGTAAGTGTAGACAAGAAAGGGATTGCTTTTCCCATCTTTCTGATCAAGAGAGTTTCATAAGATAGGCCAAGTCACCTAAAATCATACTTAAAACATGGCAAGGTGAGCAGAAACTTATTCCTTTCCTCCATGCAAGTCTGTTATTAAATGTTCCCTTGCTGGCAACCTCTTGAAAACCACACAGAAAATTGTTACCTGTCCAAAGTCCTTGCGTTCCCCAGTCCTAACTAATTCTGGCAACAGGCAGCTGCTACAGAATTAATAATTGAATTGGGTTTTAATTACTCCTGTTATGAGATCTGCAGGAATTGATTGTGTGTGTTACTGTTTTACTAGAATCGTGGTATTTTTTCATCCCATAAGATAACTTTGTTTTCCCCTTGGACTTCTTTGACTCTTGTGAATCTGAACTCTTGAAAACCCAGAGTTAGATATTGCCACAGGCCCCAGTTTCACACAGCACTGTGACTTGCCCAAGTGTTCCCTGTGGTTACATGTGACATGGCACTGAAGTGGTTTGACTGCACAGGTTGTGAGCAGTTCCCTGCTGACACACATCCCAGGCACATGGATACAAAATCCCTGGAACAACTGTCTGCACTCAGGGACCCACAGGGAACGTGGCTGGAGTGCAGTGTCAGATCTGCTTTAACCATCCCCTGGGTCCTTCACATTGAACTCAGAGAGGAAAGCCCAGCAGTGTCTTCTCCCTTTCAGGACTGACTGGAACAGGCTTAACTGATGCCCAGATAGGTCCTCTTTCTTTAATCAGGAGTTTAAATACAGTCAGATTCAGAGCTTCTCAAAGCAAACATCTCTTCCCAGGGGATACACCTTCAGACACTGAATCCTTTGTCATTCCATGGAAGAATTTTAATTAAAAAACCCCAAACAACACCCACTCCCCCACCTTTTAATTGCAGAACAGATATGGGGCATTTTTCAGCTAGGTGGAGTTACTTATTTAAGGTATTCAGTAACAGCAACAGACAAAGGTCTACTTATATCTAATTTTAAAAATTAGATATACTTTTATTATTAGACAAAGAGTCTACTTATATCTAATTTTAAAAATGCTTAATTAAGAGCTTGGGATACATTATGCCAGAAAAAGTCTAATTAACTCATTTCTGGGCCTGAAGAACTTTTTCTTAGCACTGTAACTCACAAAAGTCTGTATAGCACATGTTTTCTTAGACTTGTCTTTCAGCTTCAGTGCTACAGGTTTTACCATATAATTCTGCCTGACAGAGTTCAAACATTTCTCTACTCCACTTGCAATAGAACCAATTTTTAACAGGGTTTCACATTAACAACTAAAACACAAATGTGGATGAGCATAAAAGGTATTTCGTAATAACTACATGTGTGCTAAAATATTTCAGGGCTCTGTAATTTACAAACCCCTCTTGTATTTTCATTAAAGTTCAAATGTAGATGAAAGAAGAAACAAGCAGGATTCTTGTGTGGCTAGGATGTTTCTTGCAGGTCAAATTTTGGCAAATAACTTTCTCCCCAAACTGTTATTTTCTTGTTGCTCTGAAAACAGAACTCAGCAAATTAAAGGTGAAAACAGGTATGCTTTCTGTGAAATTTCCTCCTTTCTATCCATCAACTCTGTATGGCTGATTGCTTTTCCCATATATTCCTATCACATACAGAGAGAAGAGATCTTACAAGCCAGGGTCAGATCTTCCAGTCTCGTGGATAGAAGCAACTAAACTTTGACAGGTATGTGGCAAACTTCCCTTTGACAAAACCCACTAGAATTATCCAAGCAGAGTGCTAATAACTGCTGCACCCTGCAATGCTGTGAGATACATTTGGCACAGGGATCAAATCCATCCCGTGCTCCACAAGTCACTTTGTCTGCTCTCTGATGCTACTGAGTGACAGCTCCCGAGTCTTGCTTGGCTTCCTGACTCGCAGGATGCTTTGTCTGAGTTTGCCACAGGTACAGGAAGCTCCTTAAAGAGAGAAAGCAATGCTCTAAGCCTTTTAATGGGGTGCCAAGTACACCGGGAAGCCAAGTCAGGGTCAGGCATTAGCACATTCCTCCCCTTTGCTATCTGTGTTATTCCTGATTGCACTGCGGAAAGGACCTCCAGCTTAGAGAGTGGAATTTTGAAGGAGGACAGATGGCTTGGACTTTCTTCAGGCCATGTGCCTTCCGAATCCTTTTGCAATGTTTTGTCTGTCAAAACATGAGCCTCCTCGGAGCTACTAAGGAAACAGGCTTTAAAGTCAACAAATGAAAGCCGTGAGGATGACAGTCAGTGTGACTACTGTACAGCGCCGTTTGCCTGGAACGGGGAGCCAGGAGAACTGCTAATGGGCTTCCTGAAGCCGGGAGGCTGGGGCCTGCCTGCACAGTCCCAGCTTAGGAGCTCGGGTAAACACAGCTTTGGGAGCCCTGCTTGCCTCCAGGACACTCAGCACCATCAGCAAAGGGGAGCACTGCTAAGCTGCAGCACCCGGAGCATGTTCCTGCAGGGGCAGGGCGATGGGAGAGCAGCACCCAGCTAAAGGAAGCAAAGCAGCTGCTTGTGTTTGTGCTTGTGATGGATGCTCACAGCACAGTGGTCAGGCACAACAGACAGTATCTATCCAAGGTCTTGACATGACGCTCACAGCTGTGCAAATAGCACAGATGGGAAGATGATTCAGAGCGGCCGGATTTCCAAAATGCCCCAAACCAGGCCCTCAAAACAAGATGTTTTGTTGTGAGCTCCCCTCTGGGCCCTCAAGGCTACTAAAGAGATGCTCTTTGCAGCAAAATGCAGCAGTTTCACAGATTAACAGCTTGAACACTTGGTTAAGGATGGGCTGGTGAGAGGTGATTTCTGCACGATGTATCCAAAGGTGCAAGAAATTAATTGGCATCTGTGAACAGTCGGGATAAAGAGCTGTGAAAGTGTCAGCATGTATCCTTCTGTGGATTCCCTCAGACTGCAGAATTCCCATGGCTTGTCCAAGGAATTAGCATTCAAGTGGCACATGGGACCAGGTCAGGCTCTCAGGGTGGTGCTGCTGGCAGCAAGTGCTCCCCACTTGCTGAAGTCCTGCAGCAAACATGTGGACATGTGAACTGAGTTGGCACTTGGATGAACTAATGGCACCCCAAACCAGGTAACTAGGCCTTAGTTTTCCTTCTACAGTCACTCTCCTCATCCCATCCTCAAACTAAACAGGTCTGGTGGTGTTCAAAGAATGGTTTGGGATGGAAGGGGACCTTGAGGATCATCTTGTTCCATCCCCTGCCATGGGCAGGGACACCTTCCACTAGCCCAGGTTGCTCCAAGCCCCATCCAACCTGGCCTGGGACACTTCCAGGGATGGGGCAGCCACAGCTTCTCTGGGCACCCTGTGCCACGGCCTGCCCACCTTCACAATAAAGAATTTCTTTCCAATATCTAATCTAACCCTATTATATTTCAATTTAAACCCATTCCCCCCTGTGCTCTCAGTACAAGTCCTTGTAAATAGTCTTTCCCCCAGAGGAACAACCCTGGCACTAAACTTGTCACACCTCAGGCTCTTTCCAAAGTAGTCCTGAGGCATTTTTTTAAATTAGTCCTTATGTACAAGAATGGGGAAAACTTGGGGTGGTGCAAAACATTTCTGAGTTCAGCCTGAGAAATCATTATAGCTGTATTTTAGGTTCTCTATTAGCAAATAGCTTAAGCTCTTAGGAGCAGCCCAGCTCTTGGTGCAGGGACTCCACCGTGCCAGTCCATGCCCTCCTGAGGCTCTCTGGGCTGCCCTGAGTTTGGTGCTGAAGCCTGGAATGCTCGTTAGTGGCTGGGGCACATTAGTGCCCTCCTGCTGTGCCTTTGGGGTTCGGTGCCCTCTGAGCTGGCTGTTCCAGGGCCGCTCTGGGAGGGAGGGCAATCAAAGCAGAGCAGGGCTCCTCATTAGGAGCTGCACTGCAGGGGGGCCTTCTGTGCCCAGCCAAAATGTGAGGCACAGCCAGGGCACCTGCACTGCCCACCTCTTACGTCCTGTGTGTGCCACTTGCACAGCCCTGGCATACATATATATGCATGTATATTCAATATAAAGTGATTTCTGTAGGAAAAACAACCTCAGGAGCTGCTCCTCCTTGTCCTTCCCTCCTTAGCAGAACAAAGGACTCTAGAGATGCAAAATTTAGGCTTATTTGATTTATTCACACTTGATTAACTTCTTGAATTAAAAGCATAGCTTGAGTATGGTAAGTTACTTCGAAAAGAACCAGAAAACTTAACAAAAACTTCCCCGAGCCCTACAAGGAAGGGATCCCTGAAATGATTTTGCAGGGGAAAAATAACCACGGAACAGAAAACAAATCAATTTCTTTGCTCCCCCCCCTAGGGAATAAAAAAGGCAACCAAGATCCACCAAGTCCAGGCAGAACTCCTTGGGAAAAGGTCTCTCTCCCCTCTAAGAAAGCACTGATCTCTTGTATTACAATGTCTCCCTCCTGTACTTCACATCTGCAGTGGCACAAAGGGTTATAAGCAGCCTGGAGAAATTTCAGAAGCTAACCTAGCTGAGGAGCAAAAAAGCCTGCTTACTTTATTGCTTGTATTGCCAGCAGGACAGGAAGGCAAGAAAAATAAGTTCTGTTCCCTTCTCAAGTTTACAGGTTATTTGGTACCTTTGTTTGGTCCCCTTTTTTCATTCAAGTGTCATTAACATTCTAGGAAAGGCCAGCTATGTTCCTGCAGACTAGGTTTGACAAAATTGAATTAATTGGGTGATTTTCTTTTGACTTCAATAGGAGCAGACTTAAACCACAGAGAGCCCAACAACACAGTAAGACACAACTCAGATTTGTATGAGGCACAGAGGGCACCTATTTATGGTTTTGATCAGGCAAGAAGGGTCTGTGAACATTAGTTTACTCAGTAATTTGCTTAAACATATTTCTTACTCTGTTTTTTACACTTCCTAATTTCAGTGATACCCTGACAAGGGCAGGTCTGGCCTGCCTGTGCCTTCCTGTGGCCCATATGGGAATCCACCTTAGTGGCCAAATTTAGGAGTGATGGTGAAGTGGGAACTGGTTATACCAGGGTGGGGACAGGGGGGGCTTAGTTCAGGTCATAGCCTCAGAATTGAAGGTACAGTACAAGTGTTTAAGTTGAAGCACAACACTCAGAGCTCTGTGCAATTCCCACATGAGAGATCTCCCTCCAGAATAACCTCCCCTCACCTTTGCGTCATTTGGGGGCCTCCTGGCACTCCCTTAAGAATTTCCCAGGAAATTTTTACTACCTACACCTTTAAAATCCACATGGTTATACATGTTTCTTATCACTAATAGTCATAGAAATTCTGTATATCAGCACCTCAGAAGCAGGACCAGTGCATTTATATATATTTTTCCAAGCCCAGGAGTATGTTTGGCCTGTGATACCCCCACCATTCCGTGTCTAAAAAGGGAGTGGACACTTGGGTTAAAACAGAAGGCCCCTCACACTCCAGCATGATGTCAGTAATTCAGCTCCTCCGAGCACGTTGTTGTTTTAACCAGAGGTCTCCACACTTTCACATTGGTTATAAAATACTTAGTGCTGCTGCACTGGAAGGAAAATGTCATACATCTGCAAACAATTAGAAGGAGCTGGACTTCATATTTGATTTACTAAACAATAAAACAAGCTTAAGTGTGACTATATCTGTAAGTTACACTCCCTGGGAGCCCCGAGCAGTTATCATAGCAAAGTCTTTTAACCATGATTAAATAAATCCGCAGTGGGACCATTGCTGATCAAGATTATCTTTTATAAGATATTTTCAGCAGTGAAAAGCATGAAGATCATGCAGTTGAATGCATGCTTTAAGTGCTCCAAAAGTCTTTTATCCTTTCTTTCAAGCACACTGTCCACTACCCCTTTTCCAGCTGGAATTCATTCAGTACAATACATTTCAGCTTTTAAGCACTAATATTTCCATGCTTTCTGCATCTAGATTGAAATTCTGGCATGAGGAAATTAGTAGCAAAGCCCTTGATTCAGTCAAGCCCAAGATTTCACCATAGTTTGTGTGCCTGCCTTGCATGTTCTGGTACTATAACAACAGTTACTTGTTGTTATAAATTAACCAAAGATTGGGAATTGAACAGAAATATTTAGTTGCGAGTTTCAGGAAGCTCAGCATGGAGTAAAGTCATGGCAACTATCACCACCACTCCTCACCAAAACAGAAACCTCAACCAGTTGTTGGTCTCCAACTCCCAGCCTTTATCTGGGATACAAGGTATTGGTACTATTACCAATTTAAACTTCCCTACTCTCTCCCACATTCATACACCTACAGCCAGGGTAGCAAAAGGCGTGGTCAGGTTGGGAAGTTTTCTAGCATTACTTGCATTTTTTTATCAAACACAAATGTTATGTGCTGAAGTTGGAGCAGTTTATTGTGATTCATGAGGGAAGATGAGTGCCAGGAGCATCACCTGAGGGAAGGAGTGCCAGACCAACTCAGGAGTTCTGCTGCTGGTTCTGTCGCTACTTTGCCAAGCTAAACTAAGGGAAAAAAGTAATTTTCCATCCTTGGTATTGATTTTTCTCTTGGTAAACCGAAGTGAATGCCCAGGGCTTGAGAGGATCATGGCACTGACGTCCTGCAGTAGGTTCTGTACTTGACATTCTCAAATTAGACTGACAGAAACTGTTGAACATGAGCAGATAAGCCAAAAACGCAACTCTGAGGCTTTGCCTACAAAAATAACTTATCCACGATGATTACTGTGCTTCAGAATGACAGGGAATTTACTTACTAGTGATAAATAATGTTCTGCGTACAGGCTACCAGGGAGAAGGAAACTACCACTGCATATTACAGCTTGCCCTGATTATAGTCACTCAAGTACTATTTTATGTGATTATACTGTTAGAGGCCACAAAGTGGAAAAGATGAACCACGGGGTCACGTTCTGCCCTCTGTTTGCAGGGGCATCCCACTAACGTGCTCGAGAGGCAAGTTTGTGAGCAAGGAGTAGAATATATTTCTATGAAAGAAAACAAAACAGTGGACGAAACATTTGTTACTTCAGCAAGTAGAAGAGTAAACTATTTATATGAAATAATAAATGAAGGAGTCTTAGTTTACAGTAGTGCTTGTGAGTCTGGTTCCTGAATGCATACAATTACCATTGCTAATGCCCTGAGAATTTTGGCACTGTGTGTGGTGTATGTACACTCAGATGAAAGCTCTTCATTGCCATAGTTTCAAAGAGTGGCCAGGCTATGACTGGAAGTACCCTGGCAGGGTCTGCCTGCAGCTCCTTCCACAGGGATCAGAAGAGCACAAGCTGTTCAGATGTTTGGTTCCTACCACCGGAGCAACATCCCTTAGCCATGATAAAAGCACTGGACCCTTCTGCACTGCAGTCTGCTCTAAGCAGAAGTTCACACAGTGGTTATTTTTTGTTCCATTCAGCGTTCACTTGCTGACAAACACAGAGTTCTGCAAACCTCTAGGAACTGTTTATGGTGTGCTGTATGGCCCCCTCTTTTCACAGCACTGCCTCTCCTTGGCATACCCGATACAGCACAGAACGCTTGACTGGAGTTGCCTTAACTGTTCTTTTAGGAGCTACAGACAACAGAATTCATTCCAAAGAGATGGAACACACTGTAAGGCTGCAACAAACTGCACATTCTGGACCTTGAAGAGCAACACGCCTGTAATTTATTTACATATCTTAAGTGTGTCCGTGTCCAGTTTAATGGAGCAACAATCCCTTCCAGTCAACGCGAGATGCCAGGCTGTCACTGCCCAGGCAACAGATTGTCGTCCCCTACACCGTGATTATGCCACAAGAGTACAAGAGAGGGCTCTGGCTTACCTTGGCACACGTTGTGGTCGCTCTGCTCGTACCCAGCTGCACACTGGATTTGGTGGGTCGGGTTTGGAGGGGCGCGCTGGGGGTCGGCTGGGGTCCGGCGGATGACGTTGTTCCGCCCGCTGGTGGATTCGGCTGCTGCTTCTTCTCGCTCATTTACAATAATTTGCGCCGTTCTGGGTAGACAGAGGTATCCTCCATAGTGGTTAACACATTTCATCCCACCTTTACATGCATCTGGGACTATTTCACATTCATCAATATCTGTGGTTAGCAACAACACAAGTCATGCTTTTAACAGCCGAACCTCCTGCAACAGCCATTAATACAAACAACACGACCAGACGTGCGCACGCACCTCCCTGCCCAGAGCAGGGGGTGCAACGACAGTGCTTCAACAACACCAGTGGCAAGTCTGCCTCTGAGAATCGCTCACTGTACCTTTGCACCGCTGCCTAACAGGGTCCCACTCATAGCCATCTGTGCATTGCTGCAGAGAAAAGAAAAGAAGGAAGTTAGGCTACTCGGGATTCCAGGGTTTGGAAAAATAATCACGTGTACTCGGTGAACTTGGAGTTTGACACTGAGGGAAGTGCGATGTTTGCACCCCCTGGTAAGCCAGAAAAATGGCTATGGGTAATAGCTATTGGTACAGCTCTGTTTTGCAAGAACAAGCAGCTTGGGTCCCTTCCAGCTTGGAATGCTCTGTAATATACAGGGAAGTCTGCAAGGTATCGTTTTTTGTGAGTAGATGGGTTTTATTGGGGCTGGGGAACAAAGTGAGAAAGCACCACTTTCTCCTGGCCTTGGTCCTACACCCTGTTTTAAAGCATCTGTCCTTTGGCTTGACTCAGCCGACCAGTATCAAAATCTTCTTACAAAAAAGCAGCCAGATTCTCTCAATTCTGGCCTTGTTCACTGCCTTCCAGCAGGTGAACATGGTTCATTCCCAGGGCCTGTTTGCCAGGGCAGCTAAGGGGACTGTGTGCCCCTGGACTTCATCCTGTCTCCCATTAGCACTCTAGCCATGGGGAAGGATCCCATGACAGCTGGAAATTCATTCACATGCTGTTTAATCACATGACTCCAGGAAGTGCAGTCTAGGAAGGACAATTTATATCGTGAGACACACAATAAATGGTTAGGGTTTATAACAGCAGGACTACTTATTTATACAAGCCTTTGCAAAATTCAAACAAGACTAGACTCAGCAACTATTCATATGAACGCAGACTAGCAAGTTCAGCAGTAATTTTAAATATTCTGCCCTGCACCTTCCTTATTCCTCTGCCCAAAACCAGTGAACTGTCTAGAGCTGAAGTCATTTTAATCACAGGTCGCAGCTACAGCAACTGCTTAGCAAAGTACCCCAGTACTACCAGCTGCAGCAGAAACATTTGCAATATTACAATATCAATGACTCCAGGGGGCTGTGCTGTGTAGGTGCATCCCGTGCTGCTCAGGGTATTAGTTTAATGGCCCCATACAACAAAAGAATTGAGTCGGCTAATGTAATTAGTCACAGCCAAGCAAGCTTAATCTTATTGCTTCTCCTCTGCTGCTCAGGGACTTACAAGTGACAAACTTGACCTCCAGATGCCAAGATCCACTTGTCCCACTTACTATCCTCAAGTTATTTTGAGGAACTTGTTACTGACTCAGCAGTGGGATTGAAAATGTTTTCTTGCCTCGCAGGTGACAGCAGTGACTTGGCGGTGAGCCCTAACTCTGAAGGCTTTTGCTCCCAGAGGGGTAAGTGGACATTCCCTAAAGGAATGACTACATGCTGAGTTGACAACACCAAAGTTACTGTAGCTATGAAAACCAGGACCCAAAGGAAAACAGCTAATTCATGCATTTACTGAATCACCCAATTCCTGTTAATGCACAACAGAAGTACTGTCTGTTTAACTGCAAGGAGCCAAGTCCATGTATTACTGCTGCCCAAGGCACTTTTACAATAGCAAAGGATTTGGCCCTAAATGAATACAATGTTTGCATGAGAAACAGTAGCATCTTAAGAGTAAAAGCTCCCAAAGCTAAGGGATTTTTGTTTCATTTCATATGATTGGGGTCTGAGGATCATTGAAGCACCTAAATGCTAAGAACTCTGTGGAAATGGAGTATAGATACCCAAATTATATAGACATGCTAAAAATTTTCAATTGCTATAACCACAATTATGTAGGCTTAGCAAAAAGTGCTACTTCACTTTTAAGAAAGAACATATAATAAATGCAGAAAAGAAGGAGGGGGTATCCCTCATTAACCTGCATTTTTCAAAGGTACTTAGATCTTCAGTTTCCACTTATACACAGGGACTTGAAAAAAGTAAATCACAGAAGCCTCTAAATAAAAATACTCCAAAACTTCAAAACCCTAATGCTTCTAAAGCGCAGTGTTAAAGTATTTTATGACTGACTTCCTGATGCTCACTTGAGGCTTCTTTAAGCCCTGACTTCTTACCAGAAGGTCCAACTCTGCAATATTTACTTGCTCGAGCCATCCCACTGACTTCAGTGGGATTACTTGTCTAAGTCCCAATCTCAGGCTTTGGCTGTGGTTCTCTAACTTTTTGCATGTGTGCAGAATTTTCTGCTTGTGTGGCATTGCTGATGTCTGTGCACATATCCAGAGGTCCACCCATATGAAGCAAGTTGCAGGGATTACAGCTGTAATCAGATGTGAAAATGTGGGTTTTTCCCCAGCCCAAGCCAAAGTAATTGCCACTCCTTCCAAAGGCTGAACACGAGCAGATTTAAAAGAAAAGAAAACCTTAAAAAAGGCCTTTACATCTCCTACCCTGGCACTTGGTTGCAAGCAGAACCTATTTCCAGTATTCCTTACAATTTGATCAAGCCATGCAAAACTGCTGCTCAGAAGCAGCTCAGAAATGAACAGTCCCATGATCCCTGCAGGACTCGGATGCTTCATTAAGAGCCCCAAATTTGGAAGCGCTTACATTTTGTTTAAAATAGCTTGAAATATCCATAAGAAAACACAAAAGAATGTTCCACCTAATTATCTGTCAAATTCCATATATTTCAAATGAAGGTCCTAGGGACCCCGTCTATATGAAAATAGATTAAAAATACATTAAAACGTCATAACTTTGTTCAGTCCATGAAGCTGAGTACATGGATAAACTTTTCAGAACAGGCAGTTGAAGCCTCTTGTGCTCAACCTTGTCAGCTCCAACTTTTAAGCAGTGTTTCAGTGCAGGAACAGCTTATTTTATGGTTAACATCCGAACTCACCGACCTCTGCAGCACACGCCATACATTGGCAAGAGACTCGGTTTTTCCTAAGGGTCATTTAGAAAGGAATCCCCGCAAAGCAGTAATTACTCCGACTCTATCAAACCTTACCGTGTACGTTATGGTTTCCTCAGTTTCCTGCGAGTGCACTGCAGCGAGAATGAGCGCGGCCAAGCACATAGCTGTCAACATCGTGAACGCTAAAGAGAGGAGAGACAAACCACGCAGGAATGTTTTGCGTGGTCTCCATCGGTGGGACCCGGGCTGGGATCGCGCCCCCCGGCCCTACCTGGGCGAGGCAGCCCCGGGGACAGGGCGAGGCTCGGCCGCGTTCCCACCCCGGGGCTTTAAACACCCACGGGCTTTAGACACCCACGGGGTTTAAACACCCACGGGAACTTTATCCACCCGGGGTTTAAACACCGAGGGCTTTATCCACCCCGGGGGATTTAAACACCCCCGAGGGCTTTAAACACCCCGGAGCTTTATCGACCCTGGGTTAAAACACCCAGAGCTTTATCCACGCGGGGTTTAAACACCCAGGGCTTTATCCACCCCGTGTTTATCCACCCCGGGGCTTTGCCCATCCCGGGGCTTTGCCCACCCGTGGTTTACCCCCCGGGAGAGGGGCTGGAGCCCGCAGCGCAGGGCTCTGACCCGCCGGGCGCGGGGCAGAGGCGCTGTTTGAGCCCCCGGAGCGGGGCGCGGGGACTCTCCGGGCACCTGCCGGGCCCGCCCGTACCTGCGGCGGGGCCGCGCTCGCTGCTGTGCCCGCGGGCGGCCGCTCGCTCTGCCGCTCCCGCTCCCGGTGCCTCCGCTCCCGGTGCGCTCGCTATCCCGCTCGCTGTCCCGCTCGCTGTCCCGCCCGCGGTGCCGCTGCCGGCGGCCGCTGGTTCAGCTGGTGGCGGCGGCCGCTCGCCGTGTTTCCCGCGGTGCCGCTCTGTCCGTCGGTCCGTGTGTCGGTGTGCCGGTCGGTGCTAAATAGAAGCGCGTGTCCCGCCGGGCCGCAGCACGCCCCCTGCCGGCCCCGCGGGGCGCGCCGGGCTGGGCAGGGCCGGGCCGGGCTGGGCTGGGCTGGGCCGGGCGGGGCGGGCGGGGCAGGTGCGGACCCGCTGCTATGCTGGGGCCGTGAGGGACACCCGCCGGGGGAGGGACCCGACGCTGCCCCGGTATGGCCCTGGTGCTGCTCTGGTACTGCCCTGATATGGCCCTGGTACTGCCCCGGTGGGACCCAGTATGGCCCTGGTGCTGCCCTGGTATGGCCCTGGTACTGCCCTGGCACGACCCTCGTGCTTCCCTGGTATGGCCTTGATATGGCCCCAGTATGGCCCTGGTACTGCCCTGGCACGACCCTGGTGCTGCCCTGGTATGGCCCCAGTATGGACCTGGTGCTGCCCTGGCACAGCCCTGGCACAGCCCTGGCACTGCCCTGGCACAGTTCTGGCACTGCCCTGGTACTGCCCTGGCACTGCCCTGGTTGGACCTGGCACTGCCCTGGCACGGCCCTGGCACAGCTCCAGCCCCACAGGTCTGTGTGCTGGCAGGGCAGCAGCCCTGGCCTCGCTGCAAGAGCAGCACAGCCATCGGTGTGTGTGCTGTCGTGAGTTGTAAAGTCATAGAATGGTCACGGCTGGGCATGAAAGACCTTAAAGATGGTCTCAAGTTGGCCGTTACCACCGTAATCAGGTGCGACAGTGCGGGTTTTCCCCCGGCCCAAGCCTGTGTCATTAGCACTCCTCCCACAGCACAAGGCAAAGGCAGAACAGCAGCAGATTGCAAAGGAAAGCCCTCACAAATGAGGCCTTTGCGTCTCCCACCCTGTCCCCTGGTGCACACACAACCCATGTGCACTGCTCTTGCCCTCTGGACACAGCCAGGGTGGGACTCCACTGCTGTTTGATGCTTTACAGCCCTTTCCTTGGTGGTTTGGGCCATAATACCTAATGTAAGCCTTCCCTGGACATTTCAAACAGCAGGAGTGATGTGTTTTCATGCCCATTCTGTGCTCAGTAAATGAAAGCCAAGGGAAGTCCTTTGCATGGGAATCACTGTTCCACAGACATGGTGAAAGTTCAGCAATCAACACCGCTAAAAACTTCAGATGAAAGGCTGCTATTTCCATACCCATTGGGAACGTTCCCAGAGAGAAGGGAGGATGAGGGGTAATTGCAGGGGTTTAGAAGCTTTAGTGGGTTTTAGTGAGGAGAAAGTGTCCAGAAACTCTTTCCTCAGAGGGATAAACTGGATGTTTCACTCACCAGCTTTGGTCCTGAGGGCCCTGTGATACTGTCAGTGCACCTCTGTTCTGTTCCTAGAGTTGAACAGGGGGTCTTGAGCTTTAAAAAAGCTTTTACCTCCTTAATGTTGACCTTGAAGAGCCTGGAAAACTTGAAATCTCCTGGAAAAATGTCATATTAGGTTGCAGATCTCTGGTATTGCTGGCCTAGAGAATACCTTTCCTATATAATACCCTCAATTCTTAACATTAAATTATAGTTGATCTTACGTAAAACATCAGTTCATTTTTGGATGGCCATGCAGTGCTCATTAATTTTGTGTCTGAATCCAGTCACTTACTGTCTTACCTTAGAATCAGCCAAGCTGGTATTTCAGAATACTTTTGGCCTTAAGTTACCTATCTTCTATTTTTTAGATAGTTATGAGAGAAGACAGCATTTTCCATCTCTCATTGCAGTTTCTGTGCTTATGGTAAGGGGGACTCCTAAAAATGTACTTTCAGTCCATTAAATTAAAGTAGTTAAGTACAGAAGCAACAACAGAGTGTAATAGAGAAAATTTAGGTTGACTACGTTTTGGGACATTTTGCATGTACTTTTATATGCCAACATATTTAGTCAACTCTCTTTAATGTGTCTTCTCCTGCTCCAAAATGATCCCCTCAAAGCTTGTATGTCAGAAATACAGCATCATAGTGTGAGATTGGCTCTAAGTTATTCACTTCTATTAATGTGAATTTGATTTGTGTGTGTGAGGTGGCCCCTTACCTATTTTGAACTTTACTGTTTTTTGCTTACAGAAAGCAGTACAAGCATCTCTAATAATCTAATGAATGCAAAATAACTAATGAATGCTTTTATCTACTGGCAACACCATTTAGTGAGCTTTGAATGCATTGCCTTATCTGCCACACAAAGAGGACAGAATTTAACTTGCTGGATTCTGGATTAAGTCAAAATTTTCCAAAGTTTTGTCTTAGTCTACCACCCAATTGCTTGTGTCATAGGATAGCAATTGTTTGTTTTCAGTCTGGAAAGAGCAAAGCAGAGAACAGCAGAAACATCATTTTGGAGGATGTATGAACAGTGTCTGAGCAGAGATCCTCTTCACTTGGCTTCAGACAGTGTTATCCATTTGATGAAATGCCCTGTTCTGCCAAGGTTGCTTCTCAGTCCTTTAAATGGAGCTGGGAGACTGCTCTGGTTCATGATTTGGTAGGTCAGGTATTTCCTACTGAGGCAACTGGAGGTTTGTCTGCTGTAGGATGGCAGAAGTGAGACCCTTGGGAATGCAGCTGGGAGTGTGAGGTATGTGACTGAGCTGCTCAGCAGGAGAACAACGTATTGACATATCTGAGATGTCTGAGGATGTCAGGGTGGCCACACCATCCATCCCTCCATGGCCATCCATCGTGCCACTGCTGAGCACAGCCCCTTATGGCAGTCACTGGCAGTTGAAGCAGCCCTGTAAAGCTGCTCCCTAATTTTGCATTTTTCCATGCTTTTGGCTCCTTCTGAAAATGATGTGCTCTATTCCCTACTGCTCTAGTGAACTCTGTCACATCTCAGTCTTTGCTTTCTTAAAATCCCACAGTTTTCATAAATTCTTTAACTCGAATGTGTTTACGACCTGAACGTTCACATTTTTTCTTCCTGGCAGGATGTGTTGCCACCCCCCATTGTCCTCAAAAATCCAGGGATAGGTAGGCTGGAGGAAAACTGTGTGTGGTTAAAATGTCACTGCGCTCCCAACTCATTCTGGCTGCTAGAATTGTCCCTGGGGGCAATAGACAGCTGGACATAATTTAGAGCAGGCTGAGATTGATACTAGAGGCAAGCCCGAAAATGAGGAAAACAAAATTGCAGTTTAATCTCTTCTCCTCCCAGATGTGACCCCCTTTTCCTGTTTCAAACATTGCTCACTAGAACAGAAAATGAAGCACATGGCGAATTTAAGCAACTCGTGTTTGTCAGCTCTGGGGACTATTGGTGTCAATTTAAGATGATTTCTCTTCCTGGGCACGTCATGTCGAGTAACACTGGAGTTTTCTAAACTAAGAGCTGGAATGGTGGAGATGTTATTTTCATGTTGGACTCGCAGGAATTCTGGAACATAAATTACTTTGATAACATGGCAGGCTGCCTTTCTGCCACGCTGCCTGCAAATGTCAAATTTCTTTCCATGTTTCAGCTTGGAAATGACATAGTGTTGGTGAAGGATAAATTGTGAAGAATTAGATGTCAGGCTTTATTGCTGATTAAATATGACAAATATTATACTTTTATTTGAGGTAAGATTTTACAAGTTTATTTATCTTCAAGGAAGGTATGGTGAGCATATTGCTTGTGGCGTGAAGTGTTACTGTACTGTAAACTTAATTTGAAAGAAGAACTGTGCAAATTGCTCTCACTTTTCAGAGAAAGCTGGCAGTGAGATGTAAAAATTCCTCATATCAGTTTCTTATCACAGATGTTGAAATTACAAAATGTTGGTAAGGATCAAAATGTCAGTAGCAAGGGACAGAGAACAAATTCTTTCCTTCTGCTTAAGCCTCTTATGAAAATGAAACAGACATTTGTTGTTACTCCTTGCTTACTGCTTTGCATTGCAGTAGAGTTCGTAGGTGACAGATGATGCAAACACAGGATCAGAGAAAACTGTCAAGTGAAAAGCATGAGAGTTGGATTAGAAAATGTAGTAGCAGAATGTCAGCCTTTCTCTTGCTAAAGTTATCTCGTGTCTGGGAGACCTTGCACGAGTTTTGTTGTGCTGAGGCCTTTGGCTAAGTCAGGCCAGCCCGTGATTCCATTTCTGAGTGTCTCGCAATGCTCGGAGGATGTTAAAGTATAATGCTGTTGCCATGTTTTATTTTGACTTCTGCTAAAGACCGAGCCTGTGGTTTGCGTCCCGTTTGTCAAACGTGCAATTTGCTTTTCTGCTGCAGTTTATGGGCATGTGATCTCATGTTTGTGTTTCTGTAAACTCCAGCAGAAAGCTGAATGCCCAGAGAAGGTGGTCATTGTGTTCTTACTCTCAGCAGAGTCCTCTGTCCATAAAAGAAGTGGGAGAGGGAGGAAGGGAGTGAGAAAGGTGTCTCCCAGTGGTTGTCCAGTTTTCGTTTGGTGCAGTTGTACAGACATAACAAATTGGGCATTGAAAGGCTTTGGAAATGCAAGTGGTTTTCTGATACAGCTGAAAACAACTCTTGAACTGAGGATGTGTGTGGGAAGAATGAGCCCATTGCACTTTCATGGGAGGCCCATCACTTCTTGTGTCTTAGGGAGTAAGTATTTGTCAGGACTGCAAGCCCCTCCTGTTGGTACCTCTATGTGGTGTGCATTATAGGCTGCCATTTGAAAAATCACAGAATATGGGCTATGGGTGCTTTCTCAGTGTTTTCAAGGGTGTAACTTGAGGCCCAGCTTAACACAAAGTTACTCACAAGCCCAGAATGTCTGTTTTCATGGGTTAACTATAGAGGTAGAGACCGTTTGATGTGGTGGGAATTTCAGGTAATGGTAAATCTGGGCCCTGACTTAAATTGCACTGCTGTTGCTGGGAAAATTTTATTTTGCTGACAAATTGTATCTGGCATTGGAACACTCCTGCTATCTTCTGCTTTTGCTGACTAGTTCCATGTTTTTATACAATGTAGCAGCTCTTTTCCATTCTATACCAGAGATTTTTCTTCTCCTTTTTAAGAGAAGCAGCAGATCAGAAAACATACGTCAGGGTAAACACGTGGCTTTTGTAACACTGGAGGTGTCATTCCTCCTTTTTTTTTTTTTTTTTTGGAAAACCAGAGTTGCTGCTATACAGGAGTTGAAGTCTGATGCTGTGCTAGGTTTCAGCCAGTTTAGTTAAAATGAGAACTCTTTAGACCTTTCTCCCAGAACTGTAGCCCATCAGAGGAACAGACAGCCTTTCTGACATTCGGAATCCTAGCTGGAATATATACTGTTCTTCCAATTAAACTGTGTCAGTGCAGTTCCTTGCTCTGGCTAAGAGGCAGCATAGAAATGCCAGAATTCAGATCCAGTATCACCCAGAACATGCTGGAGAGAGTTTCCATCTCTATTGGCTTCCTGTGAAGCTTTGTGCAAATCATTTAATCCATGTCTTGGTACACTCTCTGTCTGTGAAATGAGGAGGTGTGGCGCTTGCCCTGGTGAGTGGGTGACTGCCTTCCCTTACCTACCTAGGATTTCCAAAGGCAGCTCATTGTCTTGGCTAGCCAGCTCCCTTCCAAAGGGCAGGGGTTGGGATGGCTGTGTGTGAGGCTGAGCTCAGGGAGCAGGGACAGGGCCTGCAGTGGACTGAACTGAAGTAGAATCAGGCAAAGCTGCACCTGCTACAAAGTCTGTGTCTTAGAGAGAAGAACAAACAGGTGTGCATCAGTAAAAACCCTGTGTCCTCTCTTTATCCTCCCTCCATGCAGGAAATCCATTTCCCCTTCCTCTGTCAGTTCTGGAAAGGCCAGCATGGGCTGATGCGAATGGAATACCCGTGTATGACCAACATGGATTTCCAGTTGGCAGTTCAACAAGCTGTTCAAGGTGTTCATACGCCTGTCTTTGATGTTTTGCAGTTTTCCAGCATTGTATTTAGCTCCAGATTTTTGGGATTAATTTGAATAATTTAACCTTTCTTAAGAGAATGTAGAGTACTCCTGATTTTCAGAAAGCCCTAGGCACTTTCAAGACAGACATTGATGTTTGAAACCCTTAAGTGAATGCTTTCTGCAGAGCCTCGTGGGCTCAGAATGGAGTGTGACAGGGTTGTGATCCTTCAGCACCACCAAACTGAGACCTCTTGGAAATGCTGCACTGAAAAGACCTTAGGAGAACAGATATGTGGGACAGAGCTCTTGCTGATGACTGCTCTGCTTTTTAGAATTCCTAAACATCAGCATCAGCAGACATATGAAATAGTAATTTGGTTCCATAAGCATCTTCTGAACTCTCTGAGTTTGCTGGTTTTTCCTTTCTCTTTTGAGGACAAAGTTATTAATACCAGAAAAACAGGAGCATTTCTTATTTATATTGTGTGGGGGCAAAACCTGCCCAGTTAACCAGTTAATTACTGTTCAGAGACCCAATTTCCTGCTCAATATCTGCATGTTAATAGTACAGGATGTATGTCAGGGCATTTGAATTCCCTGGACTATTAAAAGCAAAATACCAGTGGGGATTCTCCTCTCTGAAGGGGTTATGCTTTCACCCCTGTTTGCAGATACATGTGGTTGAAAGGCATCAAAACTCTGGAAAAGGCTGGCAGATGATACCGCTGAAAGCTGGCACAGAACAGTCCCTAACCCTGTGTGCTCCCAAAATGTGCTCCGTAGGAGTTTAACCACATCAGGGAAGAGCTCAGCTCTGGGAGTGAGGCAGCAGGAACACCACAGCTCCTGGTCACTGAGGTGTCATGTCTTTTTGAAGTGGCTGCAGAACAATACCAGGCATGGCATTTCTGGGAGAGACTAACACATCACTTGCAATACATATTCATTTTAAATGATACGTAACGTGGGGATTCTTTTTTTAATTAATCAGTTCTTGTTCCCTGGAAGCCCCAAGCCCTGACAAATTCATTGCTGCTCATTCACCCATTACTGTGCTTTGGGGGCTGTTCTAATTGGGAAGTGCTAAGGCCCCAAATCCCGTGATGGATACAAAGGCAGCCCAGTGCCCCTCTCCGGCCCGATGCAGAGCAGCCAGTGCAGCTCAGGGGACTCTCCTCTGTCCCTCCAGAAACCCCCGAGCTGTGGTTTGCCAACAATAGTCACGGTGTGCAGGGGCCGTGGGCCTCTCTGGCACCACAGCTGCACGTCGTAAATACAGTTCTGGAGATGAGGATATTAAACTGTGCCTCCTTGGAGGCTGCAGAGCTGCACCCGAGCTGCTGCCCCTGCTGCAGGGCAGCCTGCAGCTCGCAGGGCTGCCAGGTCCTGCACGGAGCACCTGCCAAGACAAAGGAGAGGGAGATGCTCTCACAAGGGCACCGGGCACTTCGTGCAGAGCAGCCTGCAGCTGGAGCACTGCTCTGTCCTCAGGTCTTGCCATGCCTTTATAAATAAGCAACAAAGGGAAGGAGGCTCGTGGGAAGGGTTGTGTCAGTGCAAAGAGGGGAGCGTGTTCACCTGGATCCTACTCAGGGTGTACTACCAGTGACTTCAGACTCCGGAGTTATCACCTTTTGTCCCCTTTCCTGGACAACAGGGCTTCGATTCCCAGCTCCTTTACTCTTGGAGAAAGGTGCCTTTCTCACTGTAACGTTTGACAGCACTTTAAACTGTGGCTGTAGAAATTCTCCCTTCTAGAAGCAATAATTAGAATGTGTCAGAGTTTGAGGGCTTGGCCATTTCTGCTGACATTCATCCTTCATTTTTCAGATGCAGATCTCTTAATAGAGCTTTTACCATAAAACTTCAACCTCTGCAAGAAAACACTAGAGCAGGAAAAGCAGGATTGATTGAGCTCGTCTGTGTTTAAATCAAAGGAGAGCCCTTGGTTCAACATTTTGTCAGCAAATTGTGGCTGAGTTATTAATTATCTGTCTCAGTTATTAAGTACCTGGAATTTGTAAATCTTTCAGGAAGGCCTTTAATATACAAATCTCTGCCTGTTACTGGAGCTCCTGACTGGTATCTGTGAGGAAGCTGTGGACACATGGAAACATGTCATGTTGAGATGGATGGATTAAGTCTGGTGAAGTAGTTTGTTTGATTGTGTGATTGTAAAATAGCTTTTTTGGCACTTGTTGCTTTAGGGCTAAGGGTCAGATTCTTTCTCTGCCTTGCACTGGAGATTCGTCAAAACTTGTGTGGCCCAGCTGCAGTGGGTTGGGAGCCTGTTACATTTTTGTGGGTAACTGTGCATGTGGCTTTGGGGACAGGTCTTGAAGTTGCTGGTAAATCCTGCTTTAAAGGGGCGGGCACCAAAGCAATGGAGGTGGCCTTGGCATTAACACTGTGGCACTGAGGTTATTAAAAGGGCCTTTCCATGTTTTCCCATGCTTTCCTTCAGTCCCTTTTGTTACATGGCTTCAAAAGGAGATTAGCCAAAAACAAAAAGAGGAAAGAGGAGCTGTAACTCTGTTTCTCTGAAGGTAGAGGAGTGAGGGGTTTTACAACATTCCTTTAGAGCTAATAATGATTCAGTTAACAGTCACATAATGTGTATGAAAAATACTTCCATATAGAAAATTACAGCTTATGCCTGTGGCATTTCTTTGGAGAGAAGGACTCCAGGTTCTTCATTCAATGAACTTTCATCTCCAACAGGGCTGTCATTATTTAGTGAGAGCCTTCTACAGTGCAGGAGGTGTATCTGTGAGGAAGGCCTGAAGTAGCAAGCTGTGGTGTTTCAAGTGGGTCTACAGTGCTAGGACACACTTTGTTGTGTAAGTCAGATTTAGCATCATTAGCTGAAGAAGTAAGGACACATTTTCTCCACAGCAAAACACATCTTTACTTGAGGGGGATTAACAGTTTCTCACTTTGAGGGTTTTGTGTTTTTTTGGTGTGAGGCTTAGGAAGGGAAATAGAAGCTACTACAATACTTCATTTGGAGTCAGGAGACCTTCTTTCTCTGCACTGCTGGCTTTTCAGAATGATTTCCCACTGTCAGGCAAAGAATATCATGGAGGCATGGAAGAAAGTGAAGTGGATTTATTTGCAGTATTCTTTATTAGAGGAAAACTCTTGACAGTTCCAGGAGGAAATGAAGATCACACACATTTCCTTCACGAAAAAAGTAGGTTTGTTTTTTTGTCTGCCTTGAGATCTGAATGAAATCTTTATTCCCAGTTGGCAAAATGTGACAGAACATACCTTTGGTGACAGACTGTGTAAGGGATTAATCATCTGGTGAATTTATTAGCAGCAGCCATAAATTAAAGCTCTCAGGGATCTTTAGTCATTTTACTAACTCGAATTTAAAAGTATGTGACTGGTGTAAGTGAATTACACGATAATACTAACCAGAGATGTTTGCTCACAATTGAACTTGTACTTCTCAAGCTATCAGTTGTTTACTGGTCTGGACCAATGAAGTGCTAAAAGCTAAATACTGTGAAATGTTAAACTTTGATGAAAGATACGAAGACAGAAACTGTTTCTTTTGCCAGCACTGTGGTCAACAGCAGTGCCCTGACCTGATTACTTAAGATGATGTTTTTCCTAAATCTGTCATGAATCAGTAATTATCAAGTTTTGCAATACTCAATGATTCTCTTGTGAATAGCGAAATTATTTGTTATTGTAGGTTGGTATTTTCTAAAAAGAAGTGTTCAACCCTTGCATCTGCAACCTCTACACAGTATGTTTTGCTTTTTTTTTTTTTTTTTTTTGCCTGGAGAACTGTGGAATGCCACAACAAATCTCCTGAAGAGTTTCACAAAATGTGAGGAGAATTCAATCTGGCCTAATCTGGAAAGTGACCCCTCTGGTGTCTTATAAAATAAACTTTCGTGTCAGTGTGTTTTTCCAGTCATGGTTGGAAGATTTCCAGTACAAGTATTTAGTTGTGGGGCTTGACTTGTAGGGCTCCTAATAGGAAAAGGAACTTGTACAACATATTGTTTTTATTAGGGGGGTGTTCTCATAGCAATTGATTATGGTAGTGCCAGAAAAATGTCCCTTTTCCCCTGTACCAAATGCCATGCAGGAGTGTGAGGTGGGTGTGGATGGGGTCACAACAGGGACCAGGTCCCCGAATGAGGCTGGAAATTCAATCCTTGAATTACAGTGCCTTTAATGCTAACAGCTGCCTTCAGAGCCCTAGCAATCCCTGCAGCTCCTGGCTGAGTTTCCTGAGAAAGAAGGGACCAAAATTAGGGGAACTTCTCAAGAGAAGGTGAACGAGAGATGAGCTAACATGATGCATTGTCAGTTGAGTCTCTTAAAAGAGATGGGATGGCAGAACCTTTGTGGGGCTTATCTGTTTTTGGGCTCTGTCCCTGCAGATCTGCGGCTCCCACGCCATGGAAACTGGCCTGCACTTCAGGCTGTGTGTGAAGGGACTGTGGGGCCTGCCATTCCCAGATCCTGCACGGGGAATGCTGCTGAGGATATGGGAAACAGGACTGTGCCCCTCCTGACTGACGGCAGGCAGGGAGAACGTGCAAAAAGCAAATGGAGCCCCAGATGGTGATGGGAGGGCGTGGCCTGACTGGTGGGGATTTATCCAAATGATAGGGGGGCTGATAGCAGGAGAATATAAAGTAGAAAAAAACAAGGAAATTTGAACCAGCCAGTTCTTTTCGGGTGAAAATTGCTTAACTCAGATTTGTGGTTTTACGTAAACATGCACATTAAAGAATGCTGAGCTCTAAAAACATGGGTTTAGATGAATTGCTATTGTTGCTGGTTGAAGCATAGGGACTCACAGGCAGCACAAAATACCATAAACCTATGAGAGTGGGAATGCTCCATGGGAACAAACAGCACCCTGGCAAAATAAAGAGAGGGTTCCTCAGTGGATCTCCCTGAAAAAGTCCGCTCAGCATAGTTCCTTCTGCACTCTCCCAGAGACAAAGGCACGGTGCAGCAGTGAAGGAAGCGGCACCGCCGGGCTGTGGGGTAGAGCGAGGGAGGCTTTGGTGAGAGCCCTGCGCTGGAGGGATGCCGTGGGGCTCCATGGAGCAGCGCCGCTAGGAAGGCATTCCTGAAGGGCATAGGAAAGGCGCTGCGAATGTCGTGCTGCCCTCCGGCGGCCGAGGGGCGGCATGAGGGGCTTTGGCCGCGGGGCTCGCAGGCTCTTTGCGGGAAGGCCAACCCAGAGAGGCAAATATTTCCGAAGGGGCTCCACAGATACCGCTCAAACGGCACGGCTGCACTGGAGGAGGTGCGATATCACACAGAGAGCACAGGCAGAGCGCCCTCTGCGGAGACTGGCTCTCACAATGCTCCTACCATGCCCGCAGTGACCTGCAGAAGAGCTCCCAGGCTTCATATCCAGGGCTCGCTCCAAACATTTGCAAAGGAGGTTGAATTTGAGCATTTGCTTCAGCTCCTTTAGGGATAAGGGATCATCTGTGAAACCAGATGGAGCTTCACAGCTGAACTTGCCCTACCGGCTTTGTCCAAGGTCATTCTCAGCCAGAGGAAAGAACTCTTTCCTTTGCGCTAGAAATGAATCCATTTCTAGTTTGGGTAGTGTTCTGCTCTGGTTCATGAAGAAAGGAACCTTCATGGATGAAATGAGCCAAAATTATGAATCCTCTGAACAGACTTACCTTAAAAAGGAAGATACTGGCTTTATGGAGAGTGCCAGCATAGTCTAACATATGCAATTAAACTAATTTTCATCTTGTTTAAACTGTGGTAATGACTCCCCTCCACCTCCTTTAAGTCAGTTTACTCCTTTTACATGGCATGAAAGAGAAAAGAGTAAGCTATATGAGTGACATAGCAAGTTGTTACATACAAACATTGTGTCCCATGTGCGGTTTCCTTTGCTGCCCTGTCAAAGCAGTTACCTAGCCCTCTGATATTTGGGAAAGCACAATTAGCGCAATATTAGGGGATGACTACAAAGGTGTCTTTCCATATGACCTCAGGAACAGCAGGACTGGTTAGTGTGGGTTAAACGTTTCTGTCCTGGTATGGCATTTTCTGAAGCTCCTTCTGTATCTTCATCTTTTGTGCAAACTATGGTCTCTGTTTCCATTGGGTTAAAGTTGGGTAAGGTGAATCCAGGAAAAGAATCTGGGCCTGGCAAACCCAGGAATCCTAAATGCAACCATTGGCCTCAGGGTTCAGGTCCTGGGCATACCAGACTGTTTCAGGGTCCCAGAGCACATCACCAGGGGATCTGGGAGGGGCTGTGTTGCTGCAGTGTGGTTTTGGGGGTGACAGTGGGTACACGTGCAACAGAGGAGTGAGACCCAGAGGAGCAGGGTGTGAAAGGCTCTTGTGGGAAAGTTTCTTTGTGTGTATCCATATCTGTGTGGATATAAGGAGAAGTAAAGATAGTATTGATTGCAGACAGTTTTGCTCAATGTGTACTGCCCATGCAGAGTCTTCAAAAGACCCAAAGGAGAGGGAAGAACTTCTGCTCGGATAAGTCAGTGTAACAGGCAGAGTCTAAGGAGCATCGATGAATCAGGTTTTCCTTTATCCACCTTTATCAGGTACATCTGCCTCCTATTTATGTTTCCTGCAGCCTCCTATTCTCCTCTTAATGAAAGCAACGCTGCTTAAAAGGCAAGAATTAATTTCTGTGGGTGCAGAAGTCCTGGAAACGTGGACAGACTTATGAGCACACACGAACACACTCCAAAACACACAGGAACACACCCGCACAGAGCACATGCAGCTGTGTGAGGGCCTGTGTGGTAGCACCTGCTGCATCTCTTTCCATGGCTCCTGCAGAGGCTTCCCTGTGCTGAGATACACAGAGCACGTGCTCCGGGTTAGCCTGTGATGAGGGGCTGGGTGGAGCTTATCCCCTTTTCAGGTGGGTCAGATGGAGCTGCATGGTCAGGAAGTCAGAGCTTGGTGCTGGAGGTTACAGTCAAAGACCTCTCCAGAAAATCTTGACCTTCCTTAAGTTGCTGTGAGTGAGGCAAAAATCTTCTCTTCCTTGAAGGGCTGGTGTTGACTGATGGCCAGGACTGCTCACCTTCAAAGGCTGCTCTCTCCTCTTGAGGTAGGAACAGAATCTTGGCTCAGTTCCATTGCCCAGGGAGTTCTTTGGCCTGTCCTCAATCTGATTGAACAAAGAGGTTGGCTGTGATATCTAACACTAATTTTTGGTGTAGGGAGAAGCAGGTGCTCCACAGCAACTGCTTAGTGATTTTGGTAGGTGCTTGGAGGCAGAGATTGGATGGAAGCTTTCAGAAACAGTGAAGTCCAGCTATCCACTGATGGTCAGGGAGTAGAATATCATGTTAATTCATATCCACTGCACTGATGTACATGCAATACTCTTATAATGACAGCCTGAGGCTTTAAAACTTAGCAGATTGCTGTGCTTAAAAGACTAGACTTGAGCATATGAAGCTACTACATGTCAAGCAATAATGAAATAATGATTTGTTAATATTTTGTTGCATCTGTCACCTCTTATGGGATACTTTGTCCCACATCACACAATACAACATATCTAGGAGTAGGTGTTGTTTTCCTGAACGTTTTGTTGTATCTGTTCCTTCATGTTGTAATTTTTGTCTCACATCACACAGTACAATATATCCAGGAGAGGGTTTTCCTTCCTTTTCCCATCTTTCCACTCCCTTAACTCTACCTGGCTCCCCAGGGTTCAGTTTTGCCCCTCTGTTGCTGCAGTTCAGTCCTCCTCACTGATTCTAGTTCAGAAGGGAGTTTAGGATATCTCAAACAAGAGCAAAACACTCAACAGAGGAGCAAACAACTGCTCTGTGCTTAGGAACATCTTCCCCTTCCATCAAGCCTTCCAGAGCTGCTCTGGGGCTGGAATGAGGTAGTTTGTGGCTCCTCCGGTGTGTGTGATCCTGGGTACGGATTGGATGTTCCCCAGGCTACCTGCAGAGGCTGCTTTGCGTGAGAGCAGCACTTCCAGCCTCCTCCGGGCACATGTGGTAGGAGATGCAGCACTTGGTCTCTCGGGAGAGACAGAGCCAAGAGCCCGAGCTGCATTCCCAGCACAGACATTCCCGTTCCCGTTGCCGTGCAGGCTTCCAGCGGGGAGCGGAGCTCGCTGTGGGCTCCGCAGAGCTGGGAGTTGTTTTCTGAGCAGGCTTGGCAGCTCTCCACAAGCACCGGGTATCTGTCGGACTGAATTTGCAAGTTCCTCCAGCTGCCCTGGGGAGCTCGTAAGTTCCTTAAACCTCATTCCTGCCCGCATGGAAGTTACAAGACGTGACTGCCTTGCCAGCAGGGCTGGTAAATTCCAAGAAGCCCAGATGCTGGATTCACAGAAATTACAGCCCTGCTGACCACACTGGTCGAAGCAGAGATGTTTGGGAGTTTCATGAGCCTTTAGCTGTTTCTCCATGTAATTTATAAGTTCCAATTGTGCATCTGCGTAAGGGCTTTGGCACAAACACTGGGGTTTGGTGGTTGCAGTCTCAGCCAGCACAGTGCACAACCAGCTCTTGGACGACTTGAAGTGCTGATGGTTCCTCAGCAGAGCTTGGAAACCTGGTGGTCTCTGGGCAGGATGTTTTTGAAAGCGTCCCTCCCCTTGATTTAGCAACTTCAGGGATGGGATATAATTTATCACATCGTTAATGGCCTCCTACTTTTATTGGAGCCTAAAATTAATGATTCAGGGAGGTAATAAATTCTGCCTCTCAACTAGCAAGTTTGGAAAGTTCTCTGTAATGCCTTGATGTGAAGGAAGATTGGAAATAGAAAAGTCAAGTTATCAGTTAATGAGATTGTGATTGCTGTGATTTTTCTATAGAAATATTTGGACGACAACGGTTTCTAACTCTTGCCAGTGTTGTCCTCTGATGACAGACCAGACATGCTGTATTTAGGTGGCAAAGAGGGGGGACTTCTCATCATATAAAATCAGGGTGAATTGGGGAAAACATGTCTTACCTTCGTGTTTTGTCTCACAGAATGTAGAGGTGCCTTATCAACTGTGGTACTGCCTTCAGAAAGAGGAAACACTCCAGTTTCCCTATCATAGCTGACATTGGAAGAATTTGTTAGTAAAATAAATATAAAAATACTAAACTTTCCTTATGAACATCAGGCACTGTATTATGTTGACATTTTGGATCAAAGGATCCTAAAGAATCTTGATGCCCTTTCCCTTCATAGGGAAAAAATAACACTTTTTCTGTAAGTGTGTAAAATGAACAAGTTGAGTCTTGCCGCTTGGTGAGGTTTGGAGTGTGGCCTTTGCAACTTGAACACTCTTTCAGCATTGTTTTTGGGGTATGTAGTTAACACCCAAGTGTTCCTCAGTAACATAAGCTGAACGTGTGATGTGTGTAGGGATAGCATGGCTGCCAGAATAGTTTGGAAAATGGGATAACTGGGGATTGAACAGAGTTTGCTGGAAGGAGCAGAAGGGCAGATTCTGGTGATTTGAAAGTTGGCCATGGGGTGTGCGCCACCAAAGTTAATTTTGTCAAAGCTGTTTGTGAATAAAACTTTCCCTCTGTGATTAAAGTTCTCACTTTTTGATTAAAGTGAACTCCTACTTCACCATCTCACCACTCATCTTGTACATATCTCAAATGTTATGGTTGCAACTGCTAAGAGAGTAATTAAACTTCAAAGCTTTGTTATTAAAGACTCAGCAAGGACACCCAAAAGCAGCAGAATTTGCAGTTAAGACTGTACAAATCCATCCTTAACTGGTCCACAGTGAGCAGGGATTATGTAGCACAGGCATAGGCTTTGCTGTACAGAGGATCCCTGCAAAATGTAGCCATAATGGACTGCGTGGAGTACAGGACACAGCTGAGTGTTCCAGGATTATGATTCTGGGATTTTCTTTATTTCTTTTAATAGACATGGCTCTGCCTTGAAGGGCGTAGCTGAAAATCGTTTCAGATAAGCAGGACTCTTCAGTCCAGGATTTAGCCTTGACAGTCATCTGTAAAAAATGCTAGTTGATGTTTCATTCCAAAATAATGAACAAAAGGCTTGGTTCTGCTGTTAGATCTGGGTTTATGAATCATCAAAAAGTGCATTAACCTATGTGTGTGGGTGGCTAAACTGCAGCGTGTGCCCCGAGTTGTTGCTCCATCAGGACTCCGGAGTCATCCAGGAGGGTGGACAGCTTTGTGCTCTGCCCTGGCCGTGCTGAGGGATGGGCCGAGGGGGAGGTGGCTTACCCAAAGCTGGGAGCCCGCAGCCCTCGGTGCTGGCTCCTGTGGGCCTGCTGCCTGAGCCGGGCGCTGCGCAGCACAGCTCGGGGGGAGCCCTGCGGGGGCCTCGGGCAGCCAGGAGGGCACCCCAGCCTCGCCAAGGCTGCACTCAGGAGCCGGGGGCAGGCACTGAAAACATCCTTCTGCTACCTGGCACACTTGGGCACACGTTTACAGGCTGTGTAAGGCTTTCTGCAGGTGGCCTTTGGTCCTTACAGTAGGAATTAAGAGTCTCTTTTGATACAATGACCTGTTTCGCCACAGTCACCTTCTTTCTTCCCTCGTTGTCAAGGCTATTTTCTCCCCCTCCTATGTTTTTTTGTTTCTTTGTTATTTCTCCCATGTGCAGCAAGAATTGTGGAATAGTGTGGTAGAATTTACACAGATATTTTAGGAAGAATGACTATTTTTCATATGCACCTCAGCTGCCAGATTTCCCAACAAGGAACCTCTGCTGAGCAGAGGTACAGAAAGAAGTGAACTTTAGGACTGTATGTGGTTAAACATGGTATGGATGCTGCAGCTTATGGAGGTTCAAGGGGATACTGCCTAGGTTTCATGGAAAATTACTTTGTTAGGGGTACTAAATGCATGGGAACATGTGTCTTGGGGGGGTTTATGAGCCACAAACTGTTGGAGAGCATTTGGGAAAATACCCCTGAGTTCATCTTGTACTTGCACTTGGTTTTAGATACTGCCAGGTGAGTTAGTTGGATCTTTAGTCTGACACCATTAAGGTAACCTTTTTTTTTTTCTTCAGGGAATGCCTGCCTCAGTTAATTTTTTTGTATGTATGAAGGCTAGGAAATACCAGTCTGGATATTATTGCCTTCAAAAGCAGTGAGAGCAGAGGAGGAGAGTCAACACATTAGTATTTAATTAATAGCTTATCAAATGCTTCTTCCTCCCTCCCTCTTTGTTTTACTCCCAGGTCATCCCTCTCACAAATGAATGTGGTGCTGTGTGGGTAAATCACACTTGCACACTGTCCCCTGGCACAGGCTGAATCAGGGAGTGGGAGCAAGTAATGGAAAGGTGGCTTTCCCTCTGGGATAACAAAGGAGTCCCAGGGCAAGCACTGTTGGATGCTCTGTTGGCAGTGAGAAAAAGGGAAGTGAGAAAGACAGTTAATGCCAGTTTTGTGGCTGTCACTGCAGGCTGATTAGACAGTAGCTGAACAGGGAGAGAAGTATGCAAGGGGAGGAAAAAAAGGGTAAATGGTTCTTTTTTGCCTCCTTAACCTGTTTCCAGTGGCTTCAGTGAGGGAGCTCCAAAGCTGGCCATGAGCTTTCCTCAGGGAGGAAGGGGTAAGGAAGGTATGAAAAAGCCAAGTGTGAGGACCCCATCACTTCTGGAGCCCTCTGCCCTGACTGTTCACTGGGAAGTGTCATTTCCAAGGGAGGTTTCCAACTACACATCTTCGTGTTTGTTCCTGTCTTTCTGCAAATCCTCCCTGGAGGATGCACGGACATTATTGGGGTTCTGAGAAGCTCTGTGGTTTGTTTTCACTGGGAAGCTGCTCCCCTCCCTCCCTCCCTGAATCAGCTGCATCCCCCTGGGAGGAGGCTTCCTTCCTCACCCACTTAGATGAGTTGATATCGTGGGGCTGTGGATGCTCTTGGCCTCTGTCCTGTGCCTGCAGCAGCAGCAGCCGGGGCTTCTCTGTGCTGCAGCAAGTGCTGCCTCCCCAGGGGGATCATTAGCAGGGTGGAGGCCATTTACTTTCCTAGAAACAGGAAAAGAAGAGGAGCATGAGAGATGGGAGGCCTAAACAATCTAGAACTGGATTCCAGGATGAGCCCAATGACATCAGCTCCCTTCAGCCTTCCCACCCACTGGCTTTCTCACGGCATTTCTGCTGGGGCTGCTCAGCAGCTGGACATACCCAGGAGAGCAGCATCACTCCTTGCTGGTCCCACTGCCCAGTAATGAGAGGTCTGCTGTGGAGAGACCTGCACCTGCACTGCACAGGTAACAGGATACACCCAACAGGCCAACACCCTCTGGGGTTTAGAGCACTTCAGAGCTGCTCTCAAGTGAAACACTCACCTTCAAGTCGAGCAAATTCAAATAAAACCAAAAAGGAGTAATAGGTTTTGCGGTTCTCTCTCCCTGATTACCATTAATTATTTCATCCTTTCCTTTCTGCAGCAGTTCTTCCTCACATTTTGTGTGTGCTTGGCCTGTGGAACTAAGCCTTTCAGTCAGGCATGATGTGCCGGGTATGTTTTTGGCAGTAGAAAAGGGTCAAAATAAGTAAAGTAATAAATAAAAATGTTTGTATTTCCCTTTTAATACAACTGTTTTTAAAAAGATAGACAATAGAGGGAAAGCAAGTGAAACCCCAGTGTTTCTTGGTAGCCTGGAAGTATTTTCCCAGGGGGAATAAAAAGTCTAAGAAAGCCCTTTGGTTCCTTCAGTGTTCTTTGAGAAGCCTAGTGGCAGCTGAGAGAGTGGATACCCTGTTGTTCATCTTGCTGCTTCAGGATCACCAATTCACGTGGGCTGGGATGCTCAGAATGGAGACATGACGCCTCCAGTGCATCCATGGATAACTGGAGGGTCCAGGTGCTTTGCTCTGAGCTGGAGAATTATGGCATGAATAGAAAGGTTTCTGCTCCATCAGCAAAGAAAGGGTTCCTCTCTCTCTGCTTTTTCATTTGGTCTCATAAAAACATACAGATAAATTCATATATGGATTTTCTGTGCATAGCTTATAATAATACAAAGCAGATTGTAACTTACACTACTTTGAAATAGGATAAAATATAAGTGACAATTGCCATTATCACTATATTTCTATTTTAAGTATGTCTTGTAAATCTTGTATGAGGCGAAATACATTGAGGTAACCACCTGAGGCAAGAAGAGTCCTCTTTTCCTTCCATTTTTTTCCTCCCAATCCAGTTCCCATCCTAATGTGGGAGGGAGTGCAGGCCTCATACCTTTAGATTTCCCTCTCAAGGAACTCTCTCTGTTTTTGTGGGGGAGCTGTCAAGGTTTTGGTAGGATGACATTTCCTGTGTCATCATCATCACAACTTTGCAGCTCTTGCTGCTAGAAGCTCCTGGTGCTTGTTTAGATGCTGAAGGCAATGCATTAGGAACTGATGGTGACTGAGTATTATCCAATCAGTTCCTGATGCAGTATCTGCGACATCAAAAACTCTCCAGGCTTTGGATACCTTGGGTGCTTTCGGTTTGAAACTTCAGGTGTTGAGGCTCAACAAGGTCAGTATGCTAAGAAGAAAGAAAAGCAGCTGAATTGCAGCAGTCGGTTTTTTAGGATATTTATACCTTTTATCTAAGAAATAAGAATAAATATTAAGAGTCACTCTAGGCAGCACTGTTGGAGAGCATTATACGTCTTACACAAGCCTTACTTTTTACTTATTAGAAACTGTTGGTTGAGTAGCTGGACACCAATTAGTCAGCAAGTGTGCTGTCCTTCTCAGAAGGGCAGGAAATGATGTGGGTTTGCAGCAGGGCGAGCCTGCAGAGCCAGCGAGGTTGTGAGTTGTGAAATTCCTGAGCAAGTGAAAGCCTGTGCCAGCGTGGGGGGCTCTCCGTGGGCACCAGTGTGGCCAGGGCAGCTGCAGGCTCAGGGCACTGTCCCAGCTCCCACACAGCTGCTGCCTCTGCAGGAAAGGCTGCACTCGAAAGGAATGATCTGCTTCCGCTCCCGAGCTGCTCTCCAGTCCCTGTATGTCCTCTGGGTGAGTGTGTGCAGGTGTTTGCCCACTTGCTGCACATCTGGCTGTGCTGGGACCAAATGGCACACACCACAAAAGCACTCGAGAGGGGGTCTGGTGCTCAGTCAACCCAGAGAGCAGTTCTAGCATGTACTGAATGTTTTTTATTAAAATCAATCTCCTGAGTTTTAAGGCTGAGATTTAGATCTGATTGAACAGGATTCAAACGCTTGACCCAAACCTGTGTTTAGCCAGCGAATGTTTTGTTATATTTTCCCTAGTACTTCTGGATACCAGTTATATATCCTATTATAATAATGTAACTCAAGCGGGGCACTTTTATCTCAGTTTTCCTCTAAAATTCTGCAGGACTACAAAGAACTCATGCCATGCCTGGTCTTGCTGAGCACCAACCTCTGTGCATCAGAGAGAGCCATTTTTGTGGGGTTCCTTGGATCCCAGTGTGTGCCAGGAGTACTTTCTGGCAGGCTACAGGTGCTCCCTGCAGTCTCACATGTCAATAAAATTTAGGGATGTATCTCTAAGCACTTGCCATCTGGAGCTTTCAGCCACAAAACTGTGGTGTGATAAACTGCTAACTGGTTTTTATGCACTGGCTATATATAATCTTTCTTTTATAACCTATGCATGGGCTGACTAAAGCCATCTCATGTTAATCTTGCCTTGATTTCTGCATCTTTGTATTGCTCCTCTTCAGCACAGGAGCTTCAGAAAAGTTACAAGAATCCTGATTTGAGTTGGGATGTTACCAAGGTCATAAATCAGGAAAAAATTGATTGCAATTGTTTTGGATAATGGAAAACTCCATGTAAATGGTGGTTCTGGTGGAACACCAGTCTTTGACCTTGTGGCAAGCCAGGGATGGAGGGAAAAGCCTGGGCATGGAACTTTAGCTTTAAAAAAAAAACCAGATGCAAAGGTTTAAACACAGAAAACCACTGTCAGCCCTGTATTTGGTGGTGGACCAGTGGGTTCAGAGGATGCTTTGACAAGTAACATTTTCAGGGCAGGGGGGTGGAAATGGTCAGAGAAATGGTGACACAGGGAGGCTGGGCAGGGCAAGACAAGGCCTGGAGCTCAGTGTGGGCTGGGAATAAGCCACCTGGTGGTTCTTGTGTGTGTGGTGTGCTGGGGTTTTGTCTCTTGGTTCTGTCAGAGGTGCCACGCAGGTCTGCTAATCCCTCCGAGCAAAGAAATTGCTGTGTTTAGCATAATCCCAGCTACAGCTGTGAGAGGTTAGTAACTGCTCACAGTTGCCAGCTGAGATTAAGCCAATTCACAGCCATCCAGGTTAGGCCTGCAAGTGGGTTCATGTCAGCTAAGTTTCTTCCCTGAATGTCCTACAGAGGGAAAAATGGCATAATTCCACAGACAACACCTGGTGCTGCAAATATCTGTCATTAAAACATTTAGGGCCTCCGTGCATCTTCTCTGAGAGGAGTATTGTTGAGCAACTTGCTGAGTAAACCTGGTTTATTTGGGGATCTTTGGCATGCTCCAGTCTGGATGCAGACTGATAAAACAGACTTGTTCCTTCTGGTTCAGCTTATTTGGCTTCTCTAGTGTGGCGGGGAACACAATAAAACACACATCCAAGGGAGCGCTCTGACTTCTGACCAGAAAACATTTGTGTGAACCATCTAAAAATGATGGGCATGTTTCTTCAGCTCCTTGCACTTACCTCTTGTGCTGCTGCTGGAGGTCTATCCAAACCCTGCTGGTCTGGGTGGGCACTGGGGAGCTCTGCCCGGAGCTCTGGTGGGTTTAGGGATAAAGTGCCACAACTGCAAGTGAGAAAAGAATCAGAGAAGCTGGATGTACTGGACACATTGGATGAAATTAGAAGAAGAAAAGTAGGTGTTGAGAGCTTGTGGTGAAAAAAATGTAAGAAAGGTTTCTGAAGGAGGAAGGAACACATCAGCTTGCTTCCCAGGCTGGATGTAAGCAAGATCCTTCTCTGATGTTTCAGAGCCACGAGAGGGTTTTTCTCTGCAGGAAGCCTGTGGCTGTGGGCTTGTGGCAATTCCAGGGAAATCTTTGCCCTGCTGAGCCCGCTGGCACACAGCAGGATGTGTGCTTGGATGTGGTGTCTGTGCAAGGCCAGGCTCTCCTTACCATGCCCACAGGACTGGTGGGAAGCTGCTGGTTTTGCTCTGGGAGAGATCCTGTGCAGCCTTGGAGTGTTCTGGCAGGGGAGGCACTCCCAGGAAAATCCTCAGGAACTCCAGCCTTCTGCGGGAACAGAGCAGAGGCAGGCTTGGCAGGGGGCTCATTGTGTTTGCTCAGCCAGTTGCACAGGATTTGCCGGACAAAAGCAGGCATCAGGTGATGCAGAAAGGCCCAGAGAAAGCTCCAGATGAAAGCAGGCATGACCAGACCTTCTCCTCTGTTCCAAGTGCAGGAAGACATGTGGCAGGAGGAGAAGGCAGAAGGACCGGGGGCACAGCTCCTCTGCTGGTGCTTGGGTGGCAGGAGACTGAGCACAGCACTGCTGCCAGTTCAGAGCTGGTGCTTCCTTTGTGGCCCTTCAGTTGGCTTACGCTGGTGGCAGAAGAGTCTCAGGTGTGGTGGCTGTGGCACAGACCAGCTGACTCAAGTGACATATCCCCCTTGCTCATGGTTTAATGCACTGGGTAGAATAAAGGCTGTATTGTAATACCTTAAACAACATACACCAAAGTACAATTATGAAACAGTCCCAACATTGCTGTTCCCTTTAAGGTAAATTCTTATGACCTCTATTCCACTACTGAACCTCTATTTAAACTAAACTTGTAAGAACCTTTATTAAACTGGCCTATTGTGTGAACAGGAACCTTTATTGAACTAGTAACCTCGATTAATCCAGGGCTTGTATGTTTCTTGATTTTTAGCTTTTATCTGAGGGTGTTTTCAAACCAGAGTTTGTTCTTCAAAACCTTTACTGGAACTCGTAAAAACCCTTATGGAAACTAATTATCTCTGCAAATGAATAACTTTATCAGCCCAGGGTTTATGTCTTTTGACCATCTGAGGGTGCTTATGTAGAGATGAGATAGTGTGATTGTGTAAAGGAGGTAGGTGCATTAGTAGTCACACTCTCACGTGTTCATGTACTCCTCACATTCACTCAGGGCTCCCTGTCACTCACACGTTCATACAAAATTTAGGCTTTTATTTTGCTGTGTCTTATGATTGTGAACTGAGAAATTATCATTGTTTTCTTCTTATCCCTGAATTAACAATATTTAACTACACCTTTCTTTGGTCCTTGAATTGCTGTTCTGATTGATTAGATAACTTTAACTGAGTCTGTGAAACATGAACATAGAAATTCAAAAACATAATTCCTTCATAAACATTCCTATGGAGCAGAGGTAGACTTAAAACTCCCCCTTTGTTTCTGTTTTTGCTTGGCAAACAAGGACAGGTATGACTTGATGTTTGCTGGTCCTAGACCGATGGGAAAACTTGGTGTGGTTACTGCAAAACTTAGTATTATTACCAATACAAAATCTTCATTCTATTAGTTACTATCATCTATATGAACAATTTATATCCATCAGCAAAAACTGTTATAAAGGGGTTACTGATGGAATTTTAAACACCTTTCAAACAACTCAAACGCATTTAAATTCATCACCATGCCTTGTAATAACTCTTATGTTACCTGTGCCTATAGAAAGATACGACCAGGTGCCAAAAACCAGTTAAAGATGTACTGACAAAGTTCTTGTCATGTCCAAGTGTGCTTTCTAACTTCTGAGGGAAAATTCAAGACATCTTTAATGATTAGCCAGTCAAAGATGAGAAATGATTGGTGAAACAATAAAAAGCAGATACGATTTCCTTTCACCCACGCTAAAAGTGTGATGCTTTGCTGACTTATTGAAGCTTTACTTAGTGAGCAACTTGGATCTTCTGCTTTTCTCATAAGCAACCAGTAGTAAACAATGAGAAATCAATAAGAAGTTAGGAAGAACCACCATCAGTAACCAATCAGAAACAATAAATCATCCATAAGCCTAGACAGAAGGGGATTTGACTCTTGTGTTTATGCATTTAGAAAGCCCAAAGCCATGCAAATTGAGGAACATTAAGGTATGAATGTTTTGGCTTCTTTTCAGTGATTAAGTGGTAGGTACGCTGAGGATTTCTACAGAGAAAATTAGTTATTGGAAACTAATTCAGTAAGTCTGGAGGTGGGATAGTGCTTTTCCCCCAAACCCTGCCTTTCTGCAGATTTTTTGCCTGCCTTTCTGCCCAGTGGTTTCTAGACATGGACTTAGACAGGCCTTACCACACGGTGGTGTAAATAGATACAGATTAATATTACATACAGAAGGTCCCTGTGCAGGTTGTTAATGCCTTTCCAAGGACAAACATCCATTTTCTGCCTCGGAGCTTCTGCGGGAGGGAGAAGGTGCTCCAAGTTCCCTAAAGGTTTGCACTGTCCTTTGCCTCCTCTATGGTGCATGAAAACCTTATGGTAGAAGAATGTTAATCTTGCTGTAACCCATGTAAGCCTGTCATTTAAATTCTGTCTCGCACTGCAAAGGCACAGGGGGATGGAGTAATTGCACCTGGGCAGCCTCAATTCTGGCACTTTAATTTTTCGTTGCTTGACTCTTCAACTCTTCAGCCTTGATGATCTCATAACAGTGCTTTTCTTTTATTTATTTTATTTTTTTAATGTGACTGTGAGATTGATTCAGAGAGAATTTAGAACTTCCACTCAAAATTAAAATAAACGAAGCCTGGGTATTTTCTGTATTTTAATTTGCAGTGAAAAGGTTTAATGAGGAGTTCGGACCCAGGGAAGGTTTTGCTTATGTTCAGAGCTGGATAAATAGCAGGTGGTGCTCCAGTTCTCCATGTTGCTTAAAGGAAAGATTGGGACTTTTTTAAAAAAAGTTCAGGTTTGTGTGTCTTGGTTGAAAAGATTTGCTCATAAATAGGGAGATGGAGAGAGGTCATTAAAGTGAGGCTGAAAGGCTTCTGGAGAATCCCCTGGAAGATGATGCAAAGGCTTGCATTGGTTTCACTGGGGCTGAATTTTATCCAGAAAATAATAGATCCATGTCATTGTCATTGGTGCAATTACCACAGTGTTTTGAGAAAATCTTGAAACTTGCAGAAAAAGTTTGCTTTTCTCTTATTTTAGTTAATGCGATGGCAGCGTTCTGAAGGTAGGGGTGTGAAAGGACAGGTAATTGTGGCAGTATGACAAGAGAAGTATTTGGAATTATGTCAGTAACATAAAGCACACAAGCTGAACCAAAAGAGCCTCTTAATCACAACAGTAACAAAAAAAAAAAATCATATAAAACAATCAGGGGATTAAAATTTGCAATTAGCCTGGAGTGATTCTAGCATTGCTTTGAATCAGCTCTTGGAATGAAGCTTTGCTTGCTTTCTCAGGGCTGGATTTGCCAGCACAGCTTTTATTTTGGGGCATTCCTTTATGAACCTGAATGGAGGGGCAGGTTCCATCTCATTCATCACCAGCATTCTGGACCATGTGTGGCACTCTGTTATGTCTGTGCAAGGCTCGGGCTGGCTGAATAATTGAAGAGGGATTTAAAATATTCCAGTGGAATAGTCATCATTTTTTTAAAAAATTCTGCAAGGGAACTGATGCTTTTCTTGCCCAGCACATTTTGTGGCTTATTAAAGCAGTGAAGGCACAGTAGACAAGAACAAGTTGGCTCAATAAAAGTAAGGATAATTTCTCAGGGTCTGACTGGGTAGAAGGCTTTGGTTCCAATTGCAGCTCTGCCTCCAGTCCCAGAACTAGTGCATAGAGCTTGTGTTGAAACAATCCTGATATTGGAGCGAGTGGGGCTTGGCCATTGCTTGGAGTTATTCTGGATGTCACCACAGGTTTTATTTGCAGATGCTGACATGTCAGTTGTACCCACATGCACAATTATCACCCATAATCACGGTATTGCACATGCTTGCCCTCATCATCTGTCAATTAACACTTGTTGGAGAAGACTAGATTAAACTCATACCCTTATTTCAGTGTTTATGTACATTCCAATCTCGAATAAAGGTGGCGACTCTCCTGGCAGAATAGTGGTTTGCTGGCAAGTGCTGGAACTGGAGATGGGGGAGCACAGCAGGGCTGTTGTGCAGACTCAGGATGTCTCTTGTACAGAGGGAGAACAGAGGAGATGCAGAAGGAGGAAATCATGAGAGAAGTGTGGAAATGCCTGATCCCTTACAGTAAGGGGTGGGGCACAACTGCTGCGTTTTGGGCAGTGAGAGCCTGACCCTTCCTCGATGTCATGCCCTTGTCTGTGGCTCTGCCCAAGCACTCTTGGCGTCCTGTGCTGTGTCTGGGAGTGACACCCCCGTGTCCCCCCCCGGCTCCCTCCCCTGGAGCTGGTGGCAAAGAGGCAGGAGCAGAGCCAGCTTGGCTTCCCCACAGCAGCCGAGGGGCTGCCTAAGGGACAGCTCTTCATCCCAAGGAGTTATTCCACTTCTCAGCAGGAAGCAAGGGGAGATGATGGGTCTGCCAAGTGTCTTCCAAGAGTCCTCCAGCAGAGCCTTAGCTGGGAAGATTGAGGACTTTAACTTGTACCTTGATAGAGGTTGTAAGCCTGTAATCCTGCTCACCTCCGTCTTCTGGCACTAAATCTCAGCATCACCACTGATGAGTTCTTTCATGCCAGACTGTCCTCCTGTCCAGCTTTTTATAGAAGTTTTGCTCAGGTGGAGTGAATTTTCCAGAGGTTTGTCTTCTGGAGTCTGAGCCCTAATAAATATTTGTCCTATTATGAATCTGTTGAATGTCATTCAAGTAGGATGAGCTTAAACTTCCCAAATATCAGATGGTTCTAGGAATGTTTTCAGTGGGAAACATAAAAAGTTATTTTTCTTACATTTTCCTTTCATGAAGACCTTCATTGCTGGGTGTTCTCTTCTTTCCAAGGGGCTTGTTCTTGCTTCTGCTGTGTCCAAAGCTTGACTTCAAGATGTTCTTCAGCTGCACAGCTCTTCAAAGCATCATCTTTTTAAAAAAAGATGAGCTCATCCAGTTGGTTGGTGATGAACTGATCACCCAGTTGTGATTCAGCCTGTCAGCAGTAGGTGTAGCCTAGTAATGGAATATTAAGCCCTTGTAATTGAAATATAACCTTTAATAACTTTGTCCTTCGGTATACAGAAGTTAACAGGAGTTTTCCAGTGTCCAGTGGGTTAATCTGGGTAGTGTTTATGCTTTTGTTTTCAATTTTTGTCTCATGAAAATGAAGTCAAAAGCTCGCAGTCAGCTCCATGCTATTTGGGCAGGTCGGAGTGAATTCAGCTGAGCTCAGCAGAGGTGCAGAAGCTGCAGAAGTGTTTGTTTATAATTGCTGTGCACGAAGGTGCCAGATTGTAGAATCTCTACAGGTAATTGTGAGATTGCTATAAAGACATCACACTTGCCTGCAGAGATTTCCCAGTCTGCGACTTGGATCCAGCCTGAAGAAGGCAGAGAAATGTTTCCTTCCTGTAGTCCATGGAACTCTTCAAGCTGAGTTTCCAGTATGATGTTGAAAAAGGTTCTGTTGTTGAAAGGCCACTTAAAACTCCTTAGAAGGCTGGACAATTATATTGTTAATAATTAAAACACTGCTTGGTTCTGACACTCTGCATTATCAGGCTGTGTGGAACCCTGGCTTCCAAAGGTTGTGGTTTGGATGCCTCAGAACAATCTGGGACTTTCCTCTAAATTTCTGTGCACAGCTATTCTTGCCCCTGACTCGATGACATTTTTTTGTATCTCTGCTGTAACAGCTGTAATTTCCCCCTTTCCTGCTCAACATACATTCTGTCTGTAATCAAACTACAGTGGTTGATTTTCTACAGACTCTTCTCTCTGCCCTTTTTTTGTATCATTGTTGGTGCTGGGAAAGGGAGGAGGGACAGTGAGTCTCCTCCGTTTGCCATCGGCACCCCCTTGGTGGCTGCAGCCCTGTGGAGCTTCTCTGGTGTTAACCTTCCCTCCCCTTCAGTCCCTGTAATTCTCACCTCCTTTATGACTCTCCCACTTGCTGTGTCTTGTTGTGCATTTTTACATTTACATTGGCCATTCTTTGAGGCCCAGATTATGAACAGACTCGTACTGTTTGAAAAAGTGAAAACAGTACAGATGAATGAATTGTGGACTGTATAGTTTCTAACCCTTCGTGCTTATTCCAAACAGTAAGCACAAAAAATAAAGTGAAAAATACCCTGCTTTAACCTACTCTAATACTCTTTCTGTGAGCAGCAAATGAGGCTACAAAAGCCTCAGATTAATTTACTCAGTTCTGGTGGGGAGCTTTTCATTTCAAAAGATTCGTTTTTGCCAAGGCCAAGTGATCCAAAGAATTTAAAGGATGAGGAACAGATCTTTGGTGCCTTTTGCTGTGAAAAATCTTTAATGTGCTTTAGAAGGAGGCTAAAGACCACTATTTATTTCCTTTTGTCTTTTGGAAGTGAAAGGATGTTTTGTACCAAATTCTTGAAAAATCCATGCAAAAAAAAAAGCCTCCTTGAGATGTGACTCACAGTGAGTGCTTGTACAGTATAAACAAATGAGAAACAGCTTGTGTCCTTGCTAAGCAGATTATCAGGACAGGGTGAAAAGGTTCTTTCTAGAGAACAAAAACTGACCAGAATGAGTTGTAATGCTGGTGGAGCATGAGGAGAGGGGAAATGAACACCCAGGGCCACAGTTCCCCCTCACCACACCCTGCAGTGCCCGGCAAACCAGCTTATGCTCAGCAGAGAGAAATTCAGGGTACGGAACATCTCAGCTGGGACCTTCTCTGTGCTCCTTTCACCACAGCAGCTTCTGATGTACCCCGTGCTACTCTTTGCAGAGAGAGCAAATGGGGCGGTCGTACCTGAGGGGAAAACTCTGTCAAACAGCAGTGAAGCTGCTGTTCCTGGGGCTGTGCACCAGGCTTTGCCTCTCCCTCCTGGAAACAACCATACAGAACCTGCAGGGCCCCTGTCAGACCGGCCGCTCTGCCCTACAGACTAGTGAGTGTGGTCAGGCAAGGTCCTTCTGCAGGGGAAGGGAAACTTGGAGTGGGAACTCTGCTGCTGTGTCTCCAGTGAAATCCAGCACTGTGCCCCCCTGAAACCCTGCCATGGGCCGGGGACACCAACCTGTGGCTGCATCCCTTTGATGTGAGGAGCAACAGCTGGCCTTTGTAGGCTGATTCCCGTGGCAGCACAGAGAGTGACTCCATCCTCGGGCTCTGCACCTTTCCGAGGCTGCGGTTCACGAAGCACGGCAGGGTTTGCCACCCAGTGACTCGAGGGCGTTGCGTTAGAAAACTCATCACCCTACAAGTGCACCAAGGGGGAGATGAGTGGTCATTTAATGAGCAGTTGCCGGGCTGGTTTGGGTGTCCTTCCTGCCGCTCCCCTTGGGTTCGTGTGGCCAACGAGGGCTTTGTGTGTGCTGGCTCCGAGGTGCCCGCCTGGCCGAGGGCTCTGCCGCTGCCCTGGCTGTTGTCCCCAACAATGGGGCTGCGGGAACAGCTGGGCCGTGTCTCCTTCAGACAAAGCCACCGTGGGGCCGAAACCTCCCAGCGCTGCAGCACAACTGTTGTCCTGGAAACGCTTAACTAGCACGTGTTTTATTGTTCCCAGCAGCTTTCCCGGGGTCTTTGCAGGTGGTGCGAGATGCTTTCCTAAAGAGGGGTCGCAACCCCGTGAACTTTCAGATGTCGCAACAAATTGGGGGACAAAAACATTTTTTTTTTTGTTCAAATGGATTAAGTAAATCTCATTATCCAGCCTTTGCTGGGAGACAGACGTAGCTCCCAGTTTGATTTTTAGCATTATATCCAGATGCTGATACAAGCATTTCTGCTGGCAAAGTGTTGTTTTCAGAATGTGGATTAAGACCGTATTCCAATAAGATTTTAAATAAACACAGGGAGAACATGCAGACATTAAGTTACTGTGACTTTTCTTTTGTCCTGGGTTTTTTTGAGCTGTGGGTTGTTTGCCTGTATTTGAGATTTTTATCTTGGATCTACCAGCGTTCTTGGGTTGATAGATCTCAGGGTTAATACAAAATTATCAGTGAATATGGAAAGGATGGTGACAATGAAAAAATAACTTGCTTGGCCTTTTAAGTTAGAAAATATAAAGTCTCTTGACCATTCAGACACACGTGCCTTTGTGTGTGCATCAGCGAGTAGGGAAGCAGAATTTTGTCAGTAGGAATTACACCCTAATATTTTCTTATAGCAGAATTTCAAGTCCCTTACAGATGTAGTATTGGATTTACTAAAAGAAAGACTGTCACGTGGTTCCACAGGAATGTTTTGTGTCGTTTGTTAGGAGGAGACAGTCCCAGGACAAAAGAGTCACAAGTAACATGTGACACAGAATAAAAATGGGGTTAGATTTTAATAAGTTCAGCAAAATCCATTCCTACTGGAGTGGGATGAAGGGAGAGCTCCCTCTCCTGTCTGCTTGATACAATTTATAGGAGCTATTTGTGTGTTTACTTTGAGTGAGGCATAAATAAAAATAACGCTCAAATGACATGCTGCAAAGCTTGGAATCAAAGGCTTTATCTCTCTGAAAAGAGGGTGAGTGGTGGTTAAATGTGACTATCCTTTTTTGGAGACATTCTGAAACTCTTCTGTGGCGTTGGCAGTGTGAAGTCTTGTTTTGAGAAAGGTACTGACCGTGCAACCTGATTTTACAGTGTGCTCTAAACTGGGCACAAGAGAAAGCTCCCCAAGCTTGGACATGGATGGAACTGTCCTAATTTTAATGAAACTAACTCTCAACCCAGTAGCAGGTTGAAGCCTTCAGGATCGTGGTTAGTAATTAATTTATTGGGTTTTTTGGTGTCTGGAGAGCAATGCAAGTGTTCAGGGCCTTCCTTCATGGAACTGGAGTGGCACACTTTAGAGATGGAGTTTTGTGGAAGGTAGGGCTGTGGTAGGTGTTCCTGGGCCGGCCCATCTGCTCCCTTTGTTCCAGAGCACATACCTCATCTGTAGCTTAGATACCCCTGGGTGTTATCCCAGGCAGATGTGCAGAGAGGGAGGACAAAGTTTCTGCTGCTCACAGCTGAGCTTTCCCCAGAGATTTGCAACAGATCCATAGCTGTGGAGAATTAGAGGCTACTGGTGACTGAATGAGAGGAAAGCAAATAAGTCACGTCATTGCTGTAATGCAACTGGGAATATGACTGGGCATTGTATAAGGCAGTGTTTGTGGCTCTTTGTAAAAACACTGGTTTTCTAGTTTTTAGTGGATTTTTTTTTTTCCAGAGAAATCTGGGCATTCCTGTATAGGTCAGTAACCAGTGTGACTTGGCTGTGAGCTCTTGTTATACATGGAGACTTAATGCAGGTTCCCTCCTGGACCTGTCCAGGAGAGTGTCTGTGCTTCCCTTCCCTCTGTTCCACATCACATCCTTGCTACAGACACTGGTTCTTACATAGGCTGCTCAGTGTGCTTGGGGGGCATCTCATGGCAGCAAGGGTCACTCCCCACTAAGCCGGGGGTGCATCCAAGGGGTTAAACTCAAAGGTCAGTCTGGAAGGTAACCACAGACTGGACAATGTGCTCCTGTCCCCAGCCCTGACCGACAAAGTGGGACCTGCAGTGGTGGGGAGCACAAAGCCCTTTGGCACGGCCCTGGGGACTCTGAGCCAGCCCCTGGAGGAGCCTGGGTGGGAGCTGTGGGACGCTCACACCTGCACTGAGCCCAGGTAACAGAGGGAGAATTGCCTGCTCTGAGGTGGCTCCCTGTGTCTGTGCTGATTGAGGGTGTGGGAATGAGCCCTCCTGTGTGCCCCGGGGCACTGGGGAGAGAGCGCTGCTCACTTCTCACATGTGGGTCACAGCTGGAGTGCTTCGGGGCTTCCTACTGCCTGACCGGCTGCGGGAAAACTAGCGCTAGCAGGGCTTGGGGACACGGAAGTTTCCTGCCAGCAGCTCTTGGTGATCAGTTGTTGTTGTTGTTTGAACTGGGGAGTGGAAACTGATCTGAGGCAAAAAAAGGCAGGGAGAAAAGCAGCAGGTTGTGCACTCAGCCTATTCCCCGCTCCCTTTCTTGAAGGGGAACAGCCTTAGATAAATTAGCCAGAATTTGGATGAAGAATGAAAGAGTTACCCTCCCTGTTCATTGCCTTACACAAAGCAGGTTTTTATGCACAAACCAGGTAGAACCCCTCTGAAGCACAGCCTGCCTCGTGCATGCCCTGAGCTGTATTTGTCAGGAGCATCACCCGTGTTACGGCTTTACCTTAAGATCAGTGTGATATCAATTAATAAATAATTATAATGAGACATTTTTTTGGCATGCTTGTTGTGCTGCAGGTTTTCTGGCAGCAGAGGAACCCAAACTAATGATCTGTGTGCAGTCACACCACTCTCCTTTGCTGCAAACCAGGGCTGATTCCTCCCCCTTCCCTCTTTAGTACCAAACTAGTTTTAAGTCCTTTATAAAGCAACTTTGATTCCAGACACAGAAATGAATCCACATTGAATTAATTATATTCTGTAAACTTCAGAACTCTGTTAAGTCATTTCATTTTTCATAGTTCTGAATAAAAAGCAAACAAGGCAATGACAGAGGCTCGAGTGTTGGCAATAAAAGGATTGTATTTTGCAGTATAATTACTATCTCATTAATTCTGACTGTTGAAGAGCAGCTGCTAACTGTTGGTACCAATTTACTTTATGACTAAACCCATGTCCTTGTTTAACAAATGAACTGACATTATTTTTGGGAGGAAAGCGTTAGGAATATTTACAGTGCTATAGCAATGATGAATAACAGTAGCAACTACATTTCCCAGCAAGCTCCCCCCAACCCCAATTTAAAAGTCCAGACTTACCAGAAGATATGGCTACAAGCTGTTCACCTTTTATCTGTGTCTCTCCAGGCTTCAGGATTGCTTTCAGTCTGCCCACTGACATTTGTAGTCACTTTGGACACTTCGGTGCTGACTGATGTGAGCCTGGGAATCACTTAAAAAGCCAAGCCTGGTGAACGCTGCTTTACGCCCAGACCTTCCTGCCTTTGCTCACAACTCCCCAGCAGCCTAAGAGCAGATTAACTTGTCCCTGGCCGCAAGAGAAGGCGAAATGGAGGGGAAGAGAGTCGTGTGCCTGCTCTCGGGTCCCCTGTGAGCTCCCGAAGCGGCGCTGACAGCGGCACGGGGGCACAACTTCCTTAGGCCAGGCCTGCCGAGCCCCGGCTGCACCCGGGGTGGCAGCTCCCCGCCCGGGCCTTAAATAGGAAAGCATCTGCTCCTCCAAACTTTCGGAAGCACCGGGGACAGAGAAGGGAATTACAAGGAAAAGACAAGTTTTCTATAGGAAACAGCCTGGCAGTCCACACTTTGTTATTCACTTGATAAGCAGAGTCTTTTTGACAGTCCTAACCTTCTAAACTATAGGTCCTGCTGAGCCCAGCATGAGTCAAACGCTGGGTACCATCTGTCAGAGCTTTAGTGGGGCTTTTTTCCCCCCCTCTCTCCTCTTTTACTACAATCTGCTAAGAGGGGTGCAGAATAGAAGTTGCTTTTCTACACTTAAATGAGAAAGTAGGGAAATTCAATCAGAAGCATTAAAGAAATCCTGCTGGTTGCAAAAAACCTCGGGAGGCGCTGGGCAGGAGAACAAATTATTCTGTGTTCCTAAGGACTTTAAAAACAAGTGTGTGTTTAAAAACATGCCTTGGGAAGTGGGGAGAAAATCTGCAACCCCAAAGCAGGAGGATGAATTTGAAAAATGAAGTTACATGAGCGTGGTATTAACAAGAGCTTTGAAGTGATGCACACTTCAGAGGTTTTTCCTAAAGAAACACTCAAAAAGGATATTCCAAATTTCCCATTGATGGACATTTAATAAGAGAAGCTGGCAGAGAAGAAATGCCCCCCTGCTGCATTGGAAAAGAATTACTAAGGGGACACTTTTATGTCTCATTAGTTTATATTCAGCCCTGAGCCGGCACCTGTTCTGAACTCTGTCAAAGTTTGCTGCGACTTTAGAGACGCCAAGGAATATTTCCCTTTAACGTGTTACTGCCACTTCCCCACAGCAGAGGGGTTTGGGGCTATCTCAGACACGTGGAAACCAGAGTATAACAGAAGCAGAGTCCTGGTTTTCAGGGCTGTGTGAGCAGATGCACCTGCAGGTGCCCCAGTGGCTCTGCAAGGTGCAGCCAGGTATCCCCCTCCTGCCTGCACAAACTGCTCTTTTAAAGGCAAGGTCCCAAGGACCACTGCAGCCACCACTGCTTGGGAGAAAGGAGTGGAAAATTCTTTCAAGGTCTGCATTTGAGAAAGCAGAAACTCTTAATTATCTCAAACAACACACTTAGGTCTCCTTTCCCTGTATGGTGATGTTCTGTCTCTACTGACTTGCATGCTGTTATTTCAATTGGTGTTTATTTAGCAGAAGAGATCTGTGGCTGACGGCGAGCATAGATTGAAACAGTTCTATTATTCCATAGTGCCATTATAAAAGGTCAGCAGTGTGATTTTAATGACTGATTCTGGTCTCCTTGCAATTTTATACTCAGGCAATTTTGCTTAATATGCTGTCAAGCTCTTGGGCTGATGACACAGGTGGGGAGGGGATCAGTGAGGTTCAGAACTTGTTCCCTTTGTCTCTTCTTGTGATAAGGGATGTTAAAACATACCTTTTGGGCACAAGCAGGTACTTACAAAAGCTTGTTGTGGTGTGTGTTGGAAGGGGTTTCAATAAAGAAGTGAGTTTAGGGGTTCTGTGTGGGCAGTTGTACCTGTAGTTGTTGTCTTTGGGTCTGAGTTGTGGTTTGAACCAAAGGTGGTGGTGTGACTTGCCTAATCTTGGGAGGCTCTTGTGGTTGCATGCAAAGCACATTTGTACAGATTGCATTATCATCCTCCTGGCACATTTGTTGTGGTAACAGGCAAGGACAAACCAGAGCTGAGCCCCTGGGCTGGCGGAGCTGCTGGGGGGCAGCCCCGTCCCTGAGGGGCAGGCAGGGAGGGAGAGGAAGGGCAGACACCCAAACTGTGCAGCCAGAGCTGATGTTTTTAATGGCGTTCTCCCTGCTAACCTGTGTTTTTGCAGTGTAAAGGGTGTGCTTTCCCCTCGTGTCACAGGGGAGAAAATCTGCAACCCCAAACCAGCAGGATGGATTTGAGAAATGAAGTTATATGAGCGTATTATCAAGAGTTTTGAAGTGGCCTGTGTTGTTTGAAGTGGCCGTTTCTCTGGCCTCTCTCCAGTCACCCCCTGAACAATGTGTGTTCCCGTGCACATCTCTGATTTAATGCCCTGTCTGCCAGACCCAATGTCTCGCCCCAAAGTGCTTGGGGCTGAGCTGTGCCACGAGCCCTGTCTGTGCTGCTGGAGCAGGGAACGACCCCTCCCAGGTCCAGCCCTGTGTCCGGGGGGGAGCACAGGTGCGGGGTTCCCCTCTCCATAGGCTCTGGAGCCGCAATAAGCCGCAGCACCTGTGCTGGGCACGCTCCTGCTGGGCTGGGCTGGCTGCGTGTGCTGCACTGGGGTCCCCGGAGAGCCTCGGGAGCCCTTTAATGGAGCAGGGAGAGCTGCGCCTGCATCAGATGTGCACTCTCACAGCAGTTGTCTCTCTCCTCTTGAAAAGGACACAGCTATGGGGTCCAATCACATCCTTTGGATGTAATTAATAAAGCTGCACGAGAATTAGTTACACTTCAGCATTTCGGGCACCTTGTGTGAGGCAGCTTTTCTGGTTAAGCTGCTGGACTGGGTGGATATCACATTGTTCCATTTGGAACAGTTTTTGGTAGCAGCCTGAAGCATTTAAACCAGTGGAGCAGTTGCTGGCATGTCTAGTATTTTAGGGATATTTAGGATGTGGCATTTACTTTAGTAAACTAACATTTATGTTCCATCAGGCTGCAGTGGCTTGTGTGGGTAAGAGAGAGGGTATGCAAGGCACAGAATGTTTTTATTCCCTATTGTATCTCAGGTGATACAAATACTATCATGTCTAACGTGATTGAGCTAACTAAAAATGGGCAAATATAGGGGTTTAATACCAGTTTATTCTCTCCTTTGCGACACGAGAAAACTTTTACATCCTTTTGCTCTATAAACCTGTTGGCTCAAATGACTGGTTTGACTCAGACCCACTTAGTGGTTATTATTTATTACTATTGTATTAGAACTGTGGAAGTCTCTTAGGCTTCCCTTTAAATCTCCAGTACTGTAGGAAAACCCAAGTCCATCCTGATCCCAGAGGCATTAATTTGAGGGGCAAAACTGCCATTAAGTGAGAGAGCCCCAAGGCCTCGTGCCAGAGGGATCCAGTGATGGTTTTAGGAGATACCAAAGGAAAATACCTTCTCTGGGAAAATACACTGATGGGTCTTCCTCTTTTTAGAGCTAAAATTGCTCCTTAGAGCTGACTCAAGTTTGGCATAAATATAAAGTTTCTGAAGCGCACTAGAAAAGGAGGGCTTGTCTTCCTTTGTAAAAGTTATTTAATGAACAGGTAACAGAGCCTTATAATTTGCTGTGAGAGTGAAATATGTTTTGATGGCATGTGTTAAGCATGTGAAGTAGGTGTTTGTCATGTGGTGTCTCATGTTACATGTGTCCCTTAGTCCTGTGTTTTATGGGATTAGGCACTTTCTCTACATTTTTCATGCTGGATGACAGAAAATTGCTGTTGGAGGGATGGGGCGATTCCATTTCCATGTGACTGGGGGAATTTACATTGATACTTGATTTTCTGTCTTATGCAAATTACTGGCATCCAATTTGGCAGAAGGAAAATTCCTGACCTTTTAAATGCTCATTTCCAAGTGTCCAGTGGCATCATTTATAGGCATTGCTGTCTGTGTTTTACACCACTGCAATAATGCTTTGGAATGGTTGGAGGTCTTCAGTTCCCTCCCATGGATCCTGGCGGGTATTTATCACTGCAGGTCAGGAGTTACTAATTTGTGATACAAGTTAACCATATTTTGTGCTTTCTCTTCCATGAGTTGCTTAGTCCTCTTTGGGAGAAGTCTCTCTTTTGCTTGTAAATGCTCTTAATTAAAAAATGCTGAGATAATTTTATTTGCAGACAAGTTTTAATCTGTGATTTGCCCAGGAAAGGCCTAACAACCTGAACAGTTCTGAGAAGAGACTTCTTCACATGGGCCCCTTTCGCCAGCCTGAAATTGTCCTTAATAACAGGAGCCAGTTATTAACGCTCCAAGGTTGACCCGCCCTTTATCCCAGAACTCCTTCTGCGTGCCTCCTTATTGATCTGACTCCTGCAGCTTTTTGTCACCTGGGAATTAACAATTCAATGTTTTATTTGACCATTTATCTCTTTAGCTAAATTGTTGCAATGCCTTTGACCTTTGGGAGCGTTTATGACAAGGTGTTTGCAGTTAATTGTGCTCGTAAAAGGGTAAAGCTCAGATGGGGTCTAATGTGAGCGAGGAGCCAGCCAAGACCTCCTTACAGGAACATAAAAATGGGAGGATTTCACTTGTTTCCAATACAAGGGGAAGAAACAGAAGTGTCCTTTTGGACGGTTCAGTGCTGTGCTGTGTGCCCCTGAGTGACTGAGCCCCAGGTCTGTGCCTTCCCCGTGTGCCCCGCTGCTCCCACGGCAGCAGAGCGAGGGGCAGGAGAGCTGCTTTCCCAGCTGTGCTCTTCCCACTGCTCCCGAGCACTCCCTGGCATTTCCAAGGCCTCCCGTGAACCGATAAGGCCCGAGGTGCTTGGCTTATTCACATCTGCTGCTTTCCTGGAGGTCAATCAAACAGTTCTGCATTCAGGGAGTAATGGGGGCTTACAAAGGAAAACAATTATTCCACTTGAAATCTATTGATCTGATTCTGTGCTTCGTGGGGTGTTTTGGGTGCAGAACAGTTGCTTGAAACAATTTGAGATCAATTCAAGTGTAACTGAATCAATAGATAAGCAGGGCTGAAATGCAGTGCTCTTGGTTTTTATAGGAATATGAGAGTGCTAGGAGGGAGAGAAGCAGAAAGTTGGAATTAGCAGCTCCTGTGCGTTAGTGACCAATGCCACTTAGAGCAGTATTGCTCTGGATTCCGGCTAAAGGAAGGCCGGGACATGATTAGCATTAGGAAATCTGGGATTTTCTATGTTTAAAATAGTTTTTAGAAGTGCTTCCCAAAGAGTTGGGCTGATTTCTGTTCTGTTCTGAGCATCAGATCACCCAGGGCTAAATTTGCCAGGTCTGTGATACCATTCAGAATGTTGCTATCTTAACATAATTCTGCTTCAAGGAGCAAAAATTACATTTTTAAACTACACTGCTTTCACAATAAAAGCTGGTGCTAAAAGTCAGTTTTATAAGCAGGTCTATCTGTACTTCCAATGTAGTTTGGTTTTATTTGGCTCGTTTTTCTGTTTGCTCCAGTTCTCCTTTCTGTTGGGAGTTTATTCAGGCAGAAAATTTGTGACCACTGAAAAGAAGTTTGAAAACAATGGGTGGGGAAAGGCAATCGGGGTATCAGAAGATGCATTTTGACATTAACCCTTTGTCTGTTGCCAGAGCACAGCCTGGCAACAAAACCAGCGGGGCAGGGGAAGCTTTTGTTAAAGAGCATTCCCCATAATCACATGGAAAATACTGCTTTGGAAACCTTTCCTGTAAAATGCTGGTAGAAATCTGATGGACACTGAAATAGGCAAGTTTGCTGCCAGCTGTTTCTATAGGGATCAGAACTTTTTGGGATCTACAGGATCATAACTCATTTTCTGACTCCTCTATTTTGGTGGGCAAGGAGAGCAACTCTAGTTATACACATACATTAGTAATAACTAAAAGGTGACAGAAAAATGTAGAAGTATTTTTTATGCTTTTCTGAAATTCAGTTTGGTTGAGCAAAATGGTGCTTTTGCATCTTGCTCATTTGCTTTCCTGAAAGAATCATTTGACAAATGATGGGTGGGGGTTATGGGGCAGGTCTTGCCTAAAATGACTGATTTCAGCAGAGCATCCGAATGACAACAGCAGCAAGAGGAAACTCTTATATAATAGTTACTGTAGTGTCTCTGGGATCTTCAGTATGGACCAGAGACCGGTTATACAGAGAAATGTGTTTTTACAGGTGTTGGGCAGCAGCACCTGTGTTGTACCCTGACACGAGGAGCTGTAACTGTTCACAGCCACTGGTAGTAGTGGTGCTGTGCCCGAGTTGCATCAGATCATGTAACTTTACATGAGACTGGAAGGAGTTTTCATAATGCAATAAATGGTGTGAGGAGAATAAAGCTTTGTTAGTCGATCTTAAAATTAGAAATGTAAAATTAAGCTCAGCGGTTCTGCTGCACTGGATGGAGATGGAGGTAAACAACATCTAGGATTTGTTGCTGAAATCAGTGTTGCTAAAGAACATCTCCCTGTGCAAGCTGTTGGTAGCAGTGGTTTAATTATCTCTGGTCTTCAGGCTGAGCTCAAAGAATAGGCAAAACCTAATTTTTTTTCCCAAAACCAGATACTCAAGGCTGCTGTTGGTTTTCCCACATTGCTTATTGACCAGCTCCAGAGATGGGCTGCTGGACATTAGAGCTTCTCCTGACCAACTGGGGTGTTGGACAGCTCTGCACGTGGGGAGTCCACAGCTTCCAGAACCCGCATCACCCCTCCCTCACCCTGCCCTGGATGCTCCCACCTCCCCCTGGACAGAGGTCCCTGTCCATTTAGGGCTGGTGTCCATGCATCTCTTACCTGGTGGTGTGTTCTGCTGGGCAGACGGTGCCGCTGCCGCAGTGCAGGCCGGAGCAGAGAGGGGAACTGGCCTGGCAGCACCTGGGCTCGGCCTGTCTCTGTACAGACCTTCAGTGGTATCTGGAAGTAACACAACTTCCCAGCTGAGCCTCCTAATCTGAGGGAGAATTTTGGAAACGAATATTGGAGTTAATATTCAACCGGGTTGGTTTTTTCCCCTTCCACCCTCCTTTATTTGAGCGCCTCCCGGTTTAGTGGCAAAGTTAAAACGGGCTCTGTTAACGTACTGGGAGGTAAATAACTCTGGTGGTGGCTCTCATTTAACATAGCACGTGGAATATCACAATTCATTTAGGTAATAGACTGCTGCAGAGACTAATTAGAGACCAGGAAAGCCAGGAATCATAAGGAGTAGTGAGTCTTCTAATTAGCTGGGGTTTAAAAGCTGACAGAAAATCAAGATGTGGAGGGAAGGACTTGTCCTTCTCCTTTGCCTGCTGTGAGAGAGTTGTCCAGTGTGTGATGTCACAGCTCTGCCCCTGTTCCTGGGGCGGCCCTGCAGGGATGAGGTGCAGTGTGGGGGAGCAGAGTGTGCTGTCACTGCCTGTGCATCGGGATGGCAGCCCAGAGCTCCTGATCCGTGCTCTGCTCAGGCAGTGCCAGCAATAGCCAGGGTCACTCCCCACAAAGTGCAGGACCAAGCATCCCTTCAGTTAGGCACAAGCTTGTGACAGGCAGAGATTGCAGGAGGCAGTCCAGGCAGGGTATAAATAGTGCCTTGACATGGGAAATTATTAGGGAAGAAGGTGTATTTCTGAGATAATATGCGCCCTTGTGGTGTTTCCAGTTTTGCCATTTGCCTTTCCTTTGGGCTGCCCTGGGTGCCACAGCTCTTTTGTCAGCTCCAAAACAGGTTTCCTATTTTTTCCCCACTGTACTAGCAAACACTTTTGCAGGTGGAGCTGTGTATTTCTGATCAGATTAGGTTATAAAATGTGTCTTTTGCTTCAAGCACCAGTTATTGTGGTTTTTAAAAGCCCAGACTTAAATCATCAGCTCTACACTACAATCAGAATATCGTTGTTTTCATATGCCTAGTACAATAGTAATTGTTAAATAAAATACATTGAATTCTTTAGAAGTTAGAGCAGTTCACATCAGGCATCTATCTGTGCATGGCGCATTGACATTTTGGGTCTAAGTTTGAAGAAACAGCTTCAAGCTTTGCTTTTGAGTTTCCAGAAAGCCTGTTCCACACTCTCCAAAATAAGGGCATTATTCCTACTACCATTAGTTGAGTGTGGAATTTGTGACAGAGAAAACACACCTGAGGGAAGCAATGGGAAAGGGAGATTGAAAGAAAGGTAGGGGAAATGGAAAAGACATCAAGAAACAGCTTCAATATTTTGGGTTTCTAGTTATTCTCTTTGCCGAAACCTTATGTAGTTTTGGAGCTGCGTGGGCACAAGCATAGAGTGACCAAGGCAGTGCTGAGAGCTCTTTCAAAGTTCTCAGAGTCTTTTCTTCAGTCTCTACTCATTATAAAATAACAAAATGAACCTGAGAGGAAGATTCCAAAGCAGCCAAATGCCTGTGAAGTCTCCAAGTGTGTGCCAGTCTCAGTGTCTGTAGGTGCAAAGTGTATCCAAGTAACCATTTGCAAACCACTAGTGATTGTGGTACCCCACCACAGGTTTACTAAAGGGAAAAATACTGACATTTATATACCAGTAGTGGGGTTTGGAATTCTTTCTTTTACATTTATAAAAATGCTTGTAGGTGTGTGGCCTTTAATGCCTCAATGCCAACTCCAAAAACCCACATGTGGCTCCACATGTGTGATCTGAATGAAATTGGATTGAACATATTCCAAATTAGTGATGGAAAAACAGGGATAAGTGTTCTTTGGCTCTCTGATCTGCAATACCAGCACTTTGTGGCCCTTGTTGTTGTTTATAAGTCCTAAGGAAGCAGGTTAATCCAGGACAGCTGTCTCAGTTTGCTTGGGACTTCCCTACATTTCTTAGTCTTGTTTCCATGTTCTCCTGCAAGCCCAATTTTCCCAAAGCAGCTAGAACAAAAGAACCACTACAGGTGCTTGTGGAGAAGTGCCTGTGCCTCCTGTGCCTGTCCTGCTCTGTACCAGCTCTTGGGTGCTGGGTGCAAGGGGAAGGAATTAGGAGCACTTAGGGTAACTCGAGGGACAATGAAAATGGGAGAAATTCAGAAAAGGTCGATCATAAATAGTTGGAAATTCCGGATTTCCTCACAGAAAAAGACCCACTGCCCCTTTCCAGACTGCAGGGAAGCTGGTGACTGATGGGACTAGGAGGGACAGGAGAAGGAGAAAACAGTTCAGTGGTTTTAAACTGAAAAGAGAGCAGGTTTAGATTAGATATTGGAAAGAAATTCTTTATAATGAGGGTGGGCAGGCCCTGGCACAGGGTGCCCAGAGAAGCTGTGGCTGCCCCATCCCTGGAAGTGTCCAAGGCCAGGTTGGACGGAGCTTGGAGCAACCTGGGCTGGTGGGAGGTGTCCCTGCCCATGGAAGGGGGTGGCACTGGATGGGCTTTAAGGTCCCTTCCCACCCAGGCCACTCTGTGATTCCATGGTTTATGTAGGAGAAATGTGCCAGTGACCCCTGTGTTACAATCAGGAAAACAGACCTGAGAATTAATGGAGCAGCTTCATTAACTGAGTGACGTGTAAGACTGGCGAGCTCAGAACAAACTGTAACTGTGTCTGCTCTATGGGGTCACTTCATAATGGAATGAAGCCGTAGAGCCTGTAAAACACAGCTTTCCCCAGCACAGTGGGTTTGATGCTCTTACATCTTACAGGTGGAAGTTATATAGGAAATTTGAGCTCTGATTGCTGTGTTCGAATCCTCTGTCTTGGAGGATAGGATAGTGCCTATAATGTATTTATCCTAGATGGAATTGTCTCTAATGCTGGTTACCAGGAATTCTGCTTGGGAAGTGATAAGTGAACTCTGAAGGCAGCAGTTGCTCTACATGGGAAAGGGAAATTCTGAGAAGACAGGGCTGGAGGGAAGAAAGTTTCTGGGCCTGATGGTTAACCAGGGTCTGATAATTCTGCCTTATGACCATGTTTGTCTCCCACCCCTTTGCTGGGAGAGTGGGACAGCAAATGTTCAATAATTTACATACGGTCCAATACAGCCAAACAGAAATGCTGCATTATTGCTCCATTTAGCCCCATTTGAATTGATTGATTAGCAACCCTGCCATTTGTCATCTATCAGCATTGGGATTATTTATAACTTGTGCTGAGCTCATGAGGTAATGTATCAATCAACGAGCTGAGCTGCACATCCCTGATTTGTAATGGATATTTCGATGAGCAGGACCTGATCCTTTATTTATTTATTTGTTTGTTTGATTTTGTCAACACTAGGCTTGGGAAGAGTAGCCAGAAGATATGAAACTGAAGCTAAGGCTGAGAAATACCCTTTTCCCTCTTGCTTTGCATTATTGACTTTTACTACTGCAGTATATACTTTAGAGTGCCACAGAAAGTGAAAATAATGCTGCTAATGTCAGTAATGAGCTCTGGGATGCCCAGGGAGCCACTGGGATGTTGTTTGTAGCAGGGAGAGGGGCCGGGAGCCAGGACGTGCTGACTCCCAGTGCTCCAGGTGGCACCTGCACCCGGACACCTGCCCAAGAGCCTGCATTCAATCTCTAGTGGGGATCCACTCTGTGAGGCTTCCCTTCATCTTAGACTTTGTCATTTTTATGGACTGGGTCTCTGTTTCAGACAGGTTCACAGTTTGAGTGCCTTTCCTCTCTGTGTAGCTCATTGTGCTGGAGGCACTGCTGTGCTGCCAGCCCACTTTCCTCCCCCCAGTCCATGTAGAACCCATGTTTATCCAAACCATCCCCCTGGCTTGCTCTGCAGTTCAGGTCAGGCTTCCTCCCCTCCATCCCCACTTGCTCCTCACCTCCTGGCTCTTCCACAGAAAGCCTAAAGAAGGAGCCAGGCCTGAGACACTGAGCAGTAAAATCTTCCCCAGTTAACACCTGCAGTCCCAGTTCATTCTTTTGAGTGAGACAAGGGACGTTAGTGATGGAATGGAGGCAGCTGAAACGGAATATGGGGGTGCTGGCCCTCCCAAAAATTTGAGCTGGAACCTTGTTTAAATGAATGGAATAAGAAATCCCAGAGCAGGCCCTTTTTGGCTTTTCACACTTAATCACTGAGCAGCCTTTTTTAAAAAACTGCATGGCTGTTTAGGAGCAGAACTGCAGAGTGTGGAGCTCACCGGGCTCATCCCCTCTCTGCTTCCTTATTAACATTTGCTCTGCTGAAAGAAAAGAGGATGGAGCATAAAAACCTGAAGGTCGCCCACACAGTTGTCTCAGTAGCAATCTGTGTGACTTTAACCCTGGTGGGGAAAAGTAATTACCCTTTGGCTCCTGGTGACCTCAACTAACCTTTGCTGAAGGACCAGAGAAAATAAAGGCTGACCAACAGCCTGCCCTCCCTGCCCTGTGGTTAACCTGCTCTGGGAATGAGGAACACCCTCCACAATAGGACAGGGAAATGTTGCCATGGAAATATCATCGGGGGAAGAAACAAAAATCTATTACAATTAATAGTGTTTTATTAGGTGGCTGCTAGAGAACTGTTTAATCCATGGGAGTTGCTCTATCTTGAGATCTGGGGTCAGGAAATTTCAGGCGGAATGAAGGAGAGAGGGAGAGGCTCCTCTTTAGAAATGCGGGAGCTGTGCAGAGCTGGGGTGGTTTGTGTGAGATAAAAGGGCACGGGAGATGCAGCCCGGGAGGGTGGGCAGTGGGAGCAGGGGAGGAGTGCAGTCCCACAAGTGCAGATGGGCACTGCCAGCTCCGGGCTGCTCAGGAGGGCTCTGGGACCCGACTTTGGGGGGCAGGGGGCATAACCCTTCAGGTTGCTGCTGAATTCCCTGCTCTGCCGCGTTGGGTGCAGTCTCAGGCTGGCTGTGCCCCCGGGACATGGTTTAGTGGGAGCTGGCAGCGCTGCCCTTGGCACAAGGAGCTCAGCACTTGCTAACAAATACTGCTGGTTCTTGGCCCGCACAGAGGCAGAGCTTGTGAGGACACCAAAAACCTGGGTGCTGCTGATCCCCACTACCCCACATTTGAGAGCATGGTAAGGCATCCTGTGCCAAATGGCGATACTTGAACTCATGGCAGAAGTTTTAAATGTGTTTCTTTAAATTCCCTTTAAATTACCCTGCTGCTTTTAGAGAAATGAGGGATTCTAGCATGTTCAGTTGAAGACATATTAACGTGCAGTTGTATACATATCTCCTAGTATTAAACATGAATTAAAAATAACACATTTGTTAAAGTCACACACCAGCTTCCTTTTGTTTAGTCTTGTTTCCAAAGAACAAGTATTTAAAATGCTAAGATGATGTTAACAGGAATACTTAAAAGAGTATTACCGATGCTCTCACAATTAGTGTTAATGGGAGCAAGCCTGTTCCCTCCCTATGTGTTTTTCCTAATAAAAGCTGGAAGTGTGCTAAGGAAATGAGTTGCACTCAACATCACATTCAAATCTGTTAAACGGCATATAAGACCTCTTTTCCCCCCAGCATTTTTATGCATGTGTTTTTATTACTGGAGCTGTGGATTTTCACCAGGGGAACACTCTTCAACTTCAGTGCATTTTCGCATGGGGACTGGCAAAAGAACATCATGTGCCTTTGCACCCAAACATTTACTGGTGCATGGGAAGCGTTACAATAATTTTCTGTATTGCAGATGTGATAACCTAACTGTACTAGTGGTAACCAGCTTTCCAAGTTTGTTTGCCATGGAGTTCTGTGAGCCCAGGGAGCACTGTGTGTGTGCAGGCTTGCAGCAGTGACAGTGCCCCTGCCTTGGGTGTATTATCGGTGTGTTGCTTTACCATGACCCTGTGCTCGTACATTCAAACCCTTCCCAAGGCTTTGCTTGGTTCCTTTAACTCCACCATTTGTGTTTGGAGTTCTCAAAGCCGCGAGGAAGGCGAGTGCCCTCCGTCACCCTCGCCCCGAGGTGCCCCGGCTGCAGGGCAGTGTGTGGCTCACCTGGCCGTGGGCTGTGCAGAGCCAGCACTGCCCCGTGGCTGTCGCCCTTGTTCCCGGCTTGGCACGGGGTCCCTCTCCCTTCCCAGGCTCTGCCGGCCCGTGGCGTGCACAACAAAACTCCATCCTCGTCCGGGCAGCTGCTCTTCTGGTTATTGAGGAGAGAGAGAAAGCACAAGGACAATTACAATTATTGCTCCAAGGTAAGCCTCTTGATAACCCGCTTTCCTCCGGGACTTTGGAGTGGGGAAAAATCCCCTGCAATTATGCATGTCGTTTTATTTCTACCTTGAAGTTGATGCTAAAGGTGCCCTCACTTGTGGCTCGTGCTCTCTCAGGCTTTGTTTGGGGCACAGGCTGCATCTCTTTCAGCCTGACAGAATTCTGAGGCCTGGGGACTGTTTTAATTCATGAAGATTTGCATTTGTGGGATTAATGAAGGCGGTGGGCTGAGGCATCTCAGAACCATGAGTTGTTGAGCGTTTGGCACCAGAAGAATCTTCTAACTGCATTGAGAATGAGCTGTGTATGCCTATTCTGCTTTAGAAGGTGTTTCCTACTTTCAGTCTCTGAAATATATTGTTGTCTGCCATCGCCAGATGAGGGGGGAATTAAATCCTCTGTTTACAGGGGGGTATTTCACTGCATTTCTGGCATTTTGCTGTGCCCACCCACACAGGTGTATGTTCTGTTATGCTAAACACAGTATGACTTAGAGGAAAGCAGTAGGCAGGTAATAGCAAAGCAAAATAGAATTTTGTTAATTCAAGTGCAAAGTCTGGTGACAAGCAACCACATTCTGTCGAAAACAAAAACCTGTTTATGCTTAGATTTTGCCCAGGTGTTCACTGATACTTTCACCATGAAACACACAATTGTGCTTTGGTGGCTAATGATTAATCTCGCGAGCATTTTGTCAGACATTTGTGGGAAGTCAGAAAGGGAATTATTCCTGCTTTATTCTGACCTGATACGTTCCCAGACATCTATAAAATCCAAGGCTTTCAAGCATCCCACAATTCTTATGGCTTTAATTGCTCTAACCCTGCATAACTGGTGTTTTTAACTAGTGGCCTCCCATTGTTCTATAGCATTATCTAAAATATTCTGCTTTTCCAGAGAAACACTGACAATACCAAGGCTTAAACACTGTACCAAATGTTATATAGAAAGAAAGAAGAATTCCTTCAGCCATCAGCGGTAATTGTGGCAGGAATATTAATTATAACAAGATTACTTCATGGCAAACTATGATATAGAAAGTACTGAAGGAGCATCTGATTCTGAAAACGTAAATCCAGCCTGAATATCCGAGGCATTGCAGAAATGTTTACGGATTATTGTAGCACTTGGCACAAGCTACAGAGGAGGTATTTTTAATAAAACACTGTGACATTTCTGTAGCAAACTGCTGTCACTTTAAAGTCATCTCCTAGATATTCATTAACAGCACAGCAACAAAGCATTGAATATAGTTTGGATTGTTTCTTGGTAGCCTCCATCACACAAACAGACAAGTAAATCTTTATCAGGATGGGTTTGTTTTTAAATCAACAGCAGTATTAGATATCCTCAAAGTTAGCACAGTCATTAAATACCTTATAGTGCTGTATCCCTGGTAATCCAATTTACAAAACTCTATTCTCAGCAGAAACTCCTGGGGTATAAGTAGTTCTCTTCTGTGAGCCCTTCCTGCTTTTCCTTGTCATGAAGCAGTGATGGTACATTTTATCCTGTTGATAATTTGACTCTTTAAACTATTTCTGGTGGCCCCACTGGGCTGGTCTCTATGAGGGTGGAGGTAGCTGGAAGCCTGAAGGACTGCAGCCCATAGATCATTCTTGCTGTGTTACTGGACCTCAGTATTCAACAGAGCATCATTATTCTGAGGCAGGGAGAGAAAAGCTGGTCCAGCATATATTCCACACATTGCTACTCCTTCCTCCACGTCCTGCAGTGCCAGGGAGGGGGATTATTGCTGCAGAGAAAAAAGAGTGCCCATAGTGGAGGAATAATCACTGCAGTCCAGCTCACCCCCACACCTCTTCCTCTGGCTCCTTCTCTCTGCCTCCCTGTGTTCGAGGCCCCAGCTGATTCAGTCTGCATCCATCCATACATAAATCATTGCCCTTATTCTATTGGTTACATGGTACATGGCAAGTATTGATTTTTCCCCTTGCCTCATTGCTGGAGAACCCATGGTTTTTGTGAGGCTGAAAATGCAAAATTTATTTTGTTGGGGGTTTTTTGTTTGTTTTGGTTTGTTTGTTTTTGTTTTTTTTTTGTTTTGTTTTTTTTCTGGAGATCTTATCTAGGGACAAAAATGACAAACAAGGAAGGTGCTATTTTAAGGTTTGTGTGGCTTACAAATCTTCACCTTCTCTGTTCCACTCTCCGTTTGCCTGTGTCCCAAAAAGTCATGGCTTGTTTAATCCCTGCTGTTTTAGGTGGGCTTTACAGCCCAAGCAGCAGGGGAATAAGCAAGCAGAGCAGGGGCCTGGCTGTTCTGAGGAAGGCAGTGCTTAATTATTAAAAGTTTAATTATCTTCTGAAACATGAAAAAAAATAATATGAAAACATTGCCATTTGAAGGGAAGAAGGCACAGGGTGCTGTAGCAAAACAGACATTTGTTTCCCTGCTGACCAGCACAGAGATATAATATTCTGGAGACTGGTCTTTGTGGCATTTTGAAACATATTTACAAGCTATTTACCAGGGAGATTTCTGGGTCAAATGAATTTCTCTCAGCATTCCCAGCTGCCTGAGAATGTCTCTCAAAAGATGGCCCCTTGTTTCCTCGAAGGAAGTGTTGCTGGGGAGCACAAAGGCTGGGTTATGAGGCAGAATGTGAGATGTTCTCCTCCAGCCATAGAAAATGCCCTGGTATAAGACTCTCTTACCAGGAGCCTGATCCAAACCACACTGGAGCCAACAGGAATGTTTGCATTGACTCTCTAGGTGCTGGATCAGCCTCACATGACACAGAAACAGGTATTTTCCTCCTTTTCCAAAGCTGTTGCTTTCGGCTGGTTGGGGTGTTTTAGAGAAGGGTGCAGAACATTATAATACTGAATACGATCTGATTGTAACACTTTTAAGTGAGATGTATTGAAGTGTATTTTCTGTGGTGCCTGAGATGCAAACTGTGAACCCTGTCTACCTTGGAACATTCCCAACTACTGGACTGTGTTTCTGTGCTTGTTCTTATGTTTGGAAGCCACTGCCCATTTTCCCTTTTAACTCCACAATCTTTAGACCCCAGTTTTTCACCTGATGTTGTGTGGACTCTTTAAGTCTTTTTACCTGACTTCTGCCAGTTGTACATGCAGGCTTGCACGCAAATCCAATACCTTGAACAGCACTACAGCTGTGGAGCTTTTGTGCTCCTGGGGCAGGAGGAACTGGGCAGAAAGCTAAAATTACCCATGAGAAATGCCAGGCAGGCACCTTCCCTCGCCGTGAGGCTCACAGAGGAGCAGGAAACACAGGGTGCAGGGCACTCACCGAGCCCCTCCCTGGGCAGGACACAAAGGCTTGGGTGCTCCTGGAGCGAGCCATGCTTGACAGCACAGCGTCAGCAAAAGAGCTTCTGGCTTCCCCAGCAACGGAGTGTCACCCAAGCGTGTGCCTTCTGTCTCACTGTAACTTGGCTCCTGGTTTGGTGTCACACAGCCCAGACCTTCATTGTGTTGTAGTGACTGGGGAACGGGGACGGCTCTGGAACCCCTGTGCCAGAAGGCTTTGCTATGTGCCTGTGTTCCTCACTCAAACCAACGTGCTGGCCTGAGTTCACTCCTTTACTGGTGGAGAGGAGGTTCCTTGGCTGCTTGAGCTATCCTTAGGTGTTTAGTGGGGCTCCAGGAGTTCACTTCTAACAGGTCAAAGGGCTAATGTGAGTCCCCGGTTGCTCACAGCGAGGCAAGGACTGGTCTCATTACCTGGGGGTTTGGGGCAGGACTGGCTGCACAAACTCCTTCCTGGGAGTTCCCAGTGACAGCTCATGGAAGCTGAATTGTTCCCATATCATGGATTACTGTAGGGGGGTCTGGGCAGGGCCATACCCTTCTCTGTGCTGCTGTGTAATGCCAAGGTGGGGTCTGTGTGGCCAACTCAGCCAACTTCTGTTGGCACCTCTCTTTTGGAGGAAACTTGGCTTACTAAAGGGGCATGAGAATTAGTAAATAACGACAAGAGGCAGAAGGAATATAATAATAACAATACCTCTGTTGAAACTGAAGGTTGAGGACTTTTCCCCTCCAAGGCCTTCATAAACAGGTGAAGAAATTCAGGAACACTGAGAGCCAGGAACAGAGCTGAGGTTCTGTTAGAGAGCTGCTTGTGACACGTGGGGAAAAATTGCTGCAGGGCCTTGTGTGCATGTGGAAGTGTGACCCCCATAACGCTGCCAAGGGCACTGCTTTGCTTAGCAGGTCTCAGGCACAAAAGTGTCTGGCTCAGCTCAAACCTGGATGTTGCATTTTCTTAAAAATAAAAAACTAATCCTGGCCCTAAAAAGGGAAATAGTAACACCAGGTCCTTTTGGGAGCAGGACCTGCCTTTTTTCTGTTTTGCTCAGCTTGTTGTTGTGTAAATCACTGTCTTGCACCCAGCAAATTAACTGCACTGCTGGGGAAGTGTGTTGTGGGTTTATCCATTTTAATAAGAGTGTGATACAGTGCCACTTCATTTAACCCATGCTCAATACTGCATAAGATCCCAGGAAACTTATTCAGCAATAATTTCACATCCCATCCTTGGGAAGAAAGCGGGTGGAGGGGGGAAAGAGCTCAGGACTGTACAGCCGAAGCCTGTAGTTGCAATAAAATCCAGGAAAAGGTTATTTTACCTGAATTTATCGCTTAGCAACCAAGAATCCACCTCCTGAGATTGCTGCTCCTGGGTTACCAAGGCACTGGCTGTGACAATTACCCAACAGCTGTCCCAGGAATCTCCATAGCCTTTAACCCCCGTCAGCTGAGAGATGGGCTGCTGACAGCCCACAAACAATGGAAACACACCCTGATATTTTATTTAAGAGCTGAGGGAAGCCACAGCTGGATGGATCCTCAGCCAGCTGGACTCAACTGCTGCAAACTGCGTGGCCTCACTTCAGGAAACTGCTCCGCTCGCTCAAGGATGCGTTTGGGGCTTCGGCCCCCACACTTGGGGTCAAAGAATTGAGGCCAGACTGGGAGGACAGGCTTTGCTGTTGTACAGCAGTGCTAAGTGGCTAATCAGACAGCGTGGCAGTGACTGACAAATTTTGCTCGGTAATTAATGGTGTTCATCTTGTTTTTTCTGACTGTAACCGTTCCATTGATTATCAGTGGGAGGGAACACATTCACATATCCAAGTAACAGAGCAGTGATTCAGAACGAGGGGGAAAGCATCATTAAGGCTGGTAAGATAAAAGTAATGGGAAAAGGGATACTGTGCTTAGATATTGGTAAGGGCTGCTTGATAATGAGGTTGGTTATGTCTGGGGTGGTGTCCCAAAGGAAATGAGAGAAAAGACCATCCATAGTGTGTGGAAGGGAGCTGGACATTGAGTGTGACACTGGAAATGTTCTGTATTCTCATCTGAGTGTCACACCTCGTGCTCCCCCCTCCCCACTCTGTTTCTACTTTCTGTATTTATAGCAGCATGGCAAGTTCTCTTCACCAGGTTGCAAACAGCAACATCTTCTAGTTGAAATAACAGAAACTACTCTGCTACCCTCGGGTTTGTTTGCTTTTTTCTTGCTCCTTTTCGTTTTTCCCTGGCACACTTCATACACCACAGTGGTCGGAACCAGCTCAGAGAATTCTCCCCCAGCTTTCCACTGGCAGCAAGCTCACAAAGGAAACTTTCCCCTGGCCACTTGTGCCCAGAAACCTCCTCTTTGGCACTGGAGGGTTCTTCAAGCACCTGGGCAAATTCAGCTGCATTTAATCTGGCTCCTTCTGATTTTTCTTCAGAATTTTTAAAGCAAAATTGATAACATTTACTTTTTTACTGCACACAACTGCCGTAACCCTCGGGCTGTAGAGAAATTCTGGTTCCTGAAGAAAGTTAAAGCCACATGAGCATCATTTCTGCTGGTAAAGTGCCATGTCTCATGGCAGGAGTGTCCCACTGGGCAGACAGAGAGCCCTCCTGAGTGAGTGCGTGCAGGAAGGCAGTGCTGAGGGCAGGGACACACCTGCAGGTACCAGCACGTGCTCCTGTGCACAGTGTGCCACGAGTGTCAGCACTAACACCCTTGGGACTGCACTTACACCTTCCCATTATTGTCACCAGGGTGACAATGGCTGTGGGAAGGCTTAGAAAATGAGCGGAGACCTCGGGAATATTTATTGGAACAAAAATGGAAGCATAGTCTCTTGTCAAGAGTTATGAGTTGTCCTTGCCATCGTGACAATGACTTCACGTGGCTGCTGGGGCTGTTTGGCCAGGTTTGTAAACTCTGCTTTGGGGGTGTCTGAGGGAAGCAGCTCCATGGCCATAAGGGGTTTTGGGGAGAGCAGAACAGTCTCCAACTTGCCACTGCCTTGGAGGGCAGTTCCTTTGCTAAGCACCAAAGGGGCTTTCGCTCCAAGGGGGTTATTGGCTCGTTTGGAGAGGGAGGGAAGGGTGGAACATCCCAACAACTCCTTTGCTTGCACTCCATCCTGCTCATCGTTGTGTCCAGGTGGAACTGGATTAGGGAGGCTGTGCTGGGACAGGCTGTGTCCCAGTGACAGGTCGTGCTTGTCCTGGTTCCTGGCTGAAAGTTGGTTGGTGACGTTGACAGATGTTGCAATGATTCCTTTGGCACTATTCTGTTGTGCTGACTGTTCAAACAGGAAATTCATCTTTTAGTATTTGCACATGTGAAATGTTTGCTTTAGTAGGAATGGGCTCTGACAGCAGCCTGGTCAAACAGTGTATTTTTGGAGCAGCAACCTCTGGAATTCTCCAAGTCCTTATGAGGGGTTGGAGCCACAGGCTTTTGAGGAAAGGAGGCTTTTGAGCCTGAGTGAGGACATGCTGAGGAAGCATGGTGAGAAGTGCTTTCCTCCACACCAGGACAAGCTGGAAAACTTCATCTGGGGAAGCAAAATTCCTATCTAAATCTCTGGTTGGTTAATCCCGCTTCAGGTGGCTGCTCTTTGACCTTGGCAGGCACCTCCTTCGAGGGACAACCTGCAGATGCTGCTGTGCTTTGTTTCCTAAATTGTCATCAAGCCCTGTTTGTTTGAGTGCTCCTTGTACACAGCTCCCTGGCCCAGGTCTGCTGTGCTGTCCTTCAGGAAGAGCCTGCCAGGTGTTACATGTGGTGCTGCACCTGCAAGAAGGTAGAGGAATCCTTGAGATGCCAGTGCCCATTAGCACTGGTGAAACACAGCAAATACAATGGAATATGTCCTTCAAAACCCAACATTTGAGTTTCCCAGCATTTGGAATGATATTATGGCCTTGGAACTTGCTTGGTTGGTCACCAGTCAGTTGAATTTTGAACATATGCAGTTTCTGAAGATTTAGTGTCATGCATGTTTTGACAGTTTTACTGATCACCAGGATTTTAGATGCGCTTTGTGTTCTGATTTATTACTTTTCTCCTCAAACCCTCTCACCCTCATCCCTGAGTAACACTGGTTCTGGAAGGGGCACACTCCTTCCAAAAGAAACTCGGAGGTGTTTTCATACACGTTGGGTGAAAGTGCAGAGCAGGAAAAGGCACTGTCTTTTAACAAAGTTTGGGTTTAAGCATGAAATAATCAGGATTTGGATGTTATTAAAGGAACGTTTTTTTGGGAAAAGGAACTGGATTTATAAAAATGAACCAACTCCTCAGCCAGAGCCGTTATGAATTGCAAAAGCAGCTGGGAGATTTGGCTGGAAAATCAAGGTTGGGGTTTTTTTTTCTTCGTCAGAGTTTGTAAGATATTTGGAGGGACATAACATTTATTTCTTATTTCTCTGAGTTTCAGGCCAGGTCTTGGAAAAACCCATCTGACAGTGAGTTTGTTTGTATATTTTACATTTTTTCCCTAAGTATGCTAGGCTCATTAGCAAGCCTTGGAAAAGGCAGGCTTTGTTAAAGTGAGGATGGAAAACAAGATACTAAGGGCTCGAATCTGTCTCCAGAATATAAATAAGCAAAGCTTCCTTTGGAGCAGGTTTAGAGCACAGTTATACTGGAACCCTTGTTTCAGGGAGAGCCGTGAATGTGCCTTTGCAAGGAAATGCTGCTCCTTCAACAAATTTCCTCCCAATGGGAAAACAAATCACTTTTCCTTGCTTTACCTGGAGCTCTTTGGTTGTGGGTTCACCTCCAGCAGCAGGAGGGTTGTGGCCCTGCACCCAACAAAGATGTGGCAATGACAAAACAGTGATTTAACACTGTTTTACTCCATCCAACAGGCACGGTGAGACACCGTAAATACTACAGGGCCAGCTTTGGTGTGGTGAGCAAAGACACCTTCAGTGAAATAAGAAAATGTGTCTATGGCATTGGGTGAAACAGTCTTCAGCTGAGCACCTTCATTGCTGGTGATTTTCTAAGGAAAAGGTGGGCTTGGGGAGGTTTGTGTGCAGGAAATACGTGTGTGACAGTGCTGAAGCAGCTGGCACAAGGTGGATGTGTCCTCATTAGACACGATTCCCTGCTAAGCCACAGTCGTGCCCGTCCACTGTCATTGCCCTAAGCTGGGGCCTTTGGTGAGCCCAGAATTCCACCAGTACAATAGCCAAATAAGCCTTGATTAAAGGCTCCCTGTTCCCAAGGCAAGCACATGTTAGCACTGCAGGGTACGGCAGTGGGGCCACGCTGGGCCTGCAGCACTCGGGATATCAGAATTGCTGCCCGAGGAAAATCCAGCTGCTTCAGCCAGGGGGCACAGTTTTACCCTGGAAACGTGCCCTGGAGCTCAGGTGTGCCCAGGGAATGAGATTTGCCTGGTGGCTGAGCTGATCCCCAGGACAGACTTAGTGACCCTACCTGTGACACCGCTGAGGGTGCTGAGGTGCCACGTGCCAAACGCTGTGCAGTAGTTTTGGTGGCTCTCTGCTCTGGCTGTGAGTAGTTTTTGCTGCAATGGGTCTTTAAAAAAAAAAAGAAAATTATCCAGGTAACGTGGAAGGGTGAACTGGAGGCTTTTGTTAAAAGTCAGTTGTGACAGTTGCTGTTCCTTCTCCAAAAGTCCTGAAAAGATCTCTCAGAAGTGATTTGTCCCATTCCTTTGCAAAAGCCAGTAACTACTTAAATGTTTGAGTGAAGAGGCCTCTCCTGGAGACCTGTAGGTGAATTCTCTGTCTCTGCTGGTTAATGATGTACTGGGTTTATTTTCTTCCTTGCCTTGTGTTGCTAATCAAGCAGTAATTGAATTAGCTGGAAAGAAGGATAAGATAAATTACCAAGAAGAATTAACTGTGTGCACCTGAGGTCAGAAGACTCCTAGACAATTCAAGTTGAGAATGGGCTGGACTATCAATGAGATTTAGCAGTAGAACACCAAGTTCTCTGGAGAATCAAAATGCAGAAATGCATATTAAAAATAGCTGTGAAAATCTGGAGGTATCTGGAAGTCTTGGGACAATCCCTTTCTGCTTTAAGATGGGAAGCACAGGATTGCTCTTACATTCCTTCTAACTGCTGTATTTGCTGAGGGGAATTTCCCTGAAATTTAACTTTGCCTTTTACTGGGAGCAGACTTTGCCAGAGAGATATATTTTCTTTCTGTATTAATATTAAGGTAGTAAATTGTCTGTCCCTGTGTACACTCACTGGCCTTCCTTTTTTCCTTTTTCCCCCTTTGGTTGGTGTGTAGTTTAAGTTCATCTTTCATGAAAACCATGTGTTTGATTAGAGGCAGGGTATTATTTTTATGCATCGTAATATACTCTATTACCTTCTCCATCATAGCCCATGTAAAAGTGATTAATATTCCATGTGTCACTGTGAATGCATTTAAGATTCTTTAGGTCTTCTCTAGCAAGAGTTGATTCCTGATTCACTGGTCTCATTCTATTTTTATGTCAGAATCAGCCAAGTATAAACATCTTTATTTTAGGAAAGACTTTTAAAAACATGAAAAATACCCATAAAAATAATTGGAAAATTAATTCAGGAAAAGATTAGGCTAATGACAGTAAGTTATTTCATATATTGAACCCCCCAAAATTAATGTAATTAAGCACCAATATAAAGAAATTCCAGTCTTAAACACTAGAGCAGACAAAGGCAGCACTTGGTACAATTTTGTTTGCTCTTTTGAATGAAGTGTGGCTCTTCTGAGTTTAGGAAGTTATCTTTCTGCGAATCTGTTTGATTGTTCATATCCTCCTCCCCCCAAAGCTCAGCTGTAGCTGTGCTAAATAAAAATACAGGAGTGGTGTGGTAACCTCACCATCTGCTGTACGGCCTTGGGTTTTGTTCTGGAGTTTGAGGTGAAATATGGGGGGGTTAAGTCGCTGAAATTAGATGGGACCCCTGCAGTCTAATCCATAGGAACCGGCCAATTCTTTTCAGTTTTCCATGTTTGATTAGTTGTGCTGTAATTAAAGAAATTACCACTAGTCTTCTGCCTGGGAGTGATTAACCCACCAAGTGCTCATACCTATATTCTCTAAACATCTTCAAATAATATGAGGCTTCATTTATGTCCCTTAATAAGGAAACAAATGAAAATCATTTCCAGCCTTAATTCTGGGGCTTGTGTGTAACAAGCTGTTCTGCCCTGGCTGTCCAATGGGTTCTGATTATGCTGCACCTTAATTAAAGAGCCAAAATGGTATTTGTGTAAATGGGCTGTGCCTCTGGGCACAGCCTTTCACCTGGGAGGGGAAGAAATCAGGTGTTGGTGGGAGCCACCCGAGCAAAGGGAATCCCCACTCCTGGAGAGGTGGGCATGGCTGCTCTGGCTGTGCTGAATTCCTCCTGGGCTCTCCAGGATTAGGGGTCTCATTCACCGAGGGGCCAAAGGGAACACAAAGTAGAATTCACTGTACAGGATTCCTGAGTTAACAGTTTTCTAATTGGAAAGGTCTGCGCAGACGAGTTGGTTTTGAGAAGTAGGAATAGAAATGCTGTGGGAGGTTTTGATGTGATTGTAATATTAAGGAAGAGCCCAGAGATGAATCAAATCCTGGGTCACCTGTGCTGGGAGCCCAGGCACAAATCCTGAACCGATTTCAACCGACTGATGCATCTCCTTACTTTTCATGGCCTTCAAGTGGAGCTTGGAGGTCCCAAGGAAGCGGCATTTGGGAAAGCTTTGACTTCAGGAAACAGGCAGTAAAAGTGCAAAGTGTTGGCAAAGAGAAATGGGTTCCTTGGGTCTTGCTGTTGGCATGACTATTGCAGCGGGTAACTGGGAGCCAAACAGTGGGGCTGAATGAAAGCTCGTGCACCAGTTCTGGAGAGCTTCTCAGAAACAAATCAGTGGCTTAGAAATAGGGTTGGGTTGCAGCAATAAAAGAGGTATTAAAAGAGTTTGCAGGAGCTTTCATATTTGATCTCAGAATTACTTTTATTGTATTTAACTGTTTGATCTCAGACCACCCCCAAGATAGTTGGTAAAAAAATCTCCCACCTGTGGCCAGCAGCAGCATTTTCTGGGCACTAAATACACAGACCTGTCCACAGTTCCATAGCTCCTCACAACCACTGTAGTTGTTTGTGTCAGCCTGTAATGTGATGGGCATGATGGGCTTTTACAGTAAATATAATTTATGGCTTCCTTTGCTGCAGCGTGCAAAGGAAAGTTCTCTGTGGCTCCATCCAGGAAAAGCTGCTTACCCAGCACTTTGCTTGGCTGCTGGTTGTCCTCAGGCTGTGGAAACAAGTAAGGAAGCAGTAAAAGAGTGTGGGAAGTGCTACTGCCCTGTGCAAGGTGCACCAGTGGAGGGGCTGGTGGAACCCAGGGGCTGGTGGGGGCCTGTCATGAGCACGTTTCATTTGCTGTGCCATGAAGTAAATGTAACATGGGCTCTGAGAGGGGGAGAGAGCGGAGATGCTGTGGAAATAACCTGGCTTTTGGTGGGTTCTGAAGTCAGAACTGGAGTGGGATGGTCTGGTTTGCACCACAGAGCCTCTTCTGTGACCACCCAGTGCTGCAGGTCCTGGAGGGTGGGAAAGGAAAGCAGAGCCAGGCGTGGAGGGAAGGTGCCCGCTGGGTCTGAGGTGCCCTGGAAATGGGCTTTGGCAAACCCTCTCGGTTCCTGGCAGGGTAGCCGAGGCAGGGGGCACTTGAGATTGAGCAAGGAGTGGAGTCTGAAGCCTGGAAGGACTGTGGGCTTGTCCTGTTTCACACAGAGCTGCAGCACAACGGGGTGGTGGGAAGAGCCCCTGCGTGCAGGACACGTCCTCTCCCTTTGCCTTGTCCCGTGTGTCTCCTTGCACTGTGGGCTCTCAGGAGGCAGCAGCTCTCCCCAGAAGTCCCGCTGTGCTCAGAACAGCCTGTCTTCCTCATGGCCAGTACTTCTAGGAATTCTAGTTTTTCCAAGCGAATACACATCACGGAGAAATAATAACACTCATCCTTGCTGGATGTCCTTTCCAACAGCACAGGGGCTGCGGGGAGATGGGGAATAGAGCTACCTTTCTGCTGCTAAAAATAATTCTTCTGGGTCATGTGGAAAATCGTCGTGGAGGTTATTTGTGGGAGTTCAAATGTTCAGTTGTTCTGCCTTACTTTTTCTAGGAATTGCTGCATGGCTGAGTGTCAGCCTCCAAGGTTCTCAAAGAGCTCATGAAAAGAGCTGCTGTGTTTCCTTTGGAAAAACTGGATGGCAGCGGAAGGAGAGGGGGAAAAAAAGTGTTAGAATGTGTTCTGCCTTTACTGGCATTTGGAAATAGAGGGTTTAGGATGCACGTCTTGGTGTCACAGCTCGAAGTGGCCAAGGAATTCCTCTGGGGACAGACTTCATTATTCTCAGAGTGTTGTGACCCCCCAGTAGGACAGAAGGACTGCTCAGCAATGGAGACGTGGTAGTGGAAAATCATGAGGCTTTCCCTGAGAAAGAGTGCAATTCCTCACAGTAGAGTGCAGTAAAGGGGATGGGATGGCTGCTTGGAGCAAGGGCTGCTTGATGTGCTGTTTGTGTGGGCCCTGGTGACAACAGGAACCTGTAAAATCTGACCAAAAAGGAGATGGATTTCCTGAAAGCCCCTGGCACAGGCAGGATGCTGAAACAGCAGGACTGCTGACTGGCAATTCCTGCACTCCTAGCTCTTTGCCAAAATGGAATATTTTTTTTTTTATAGTCAAAGGCTGAAAATAGGAAAAAAAAAATAAAAACCCCAGTGCTGGTCCAGTGCAGAGCAAGTGGTTTCCTGATCCTAAACCGGTTGTCAAACCACAGGTCATCAGCTCTGCAGTTTGCAGTTCTTTCTCTGGAAAAAAAGGAAGTCAGAGCGGAATAAATAGCAGAAAGGTTCCTTCTGGGTACACCCAGACTTTTAAAGGCTACCTTGCTCTTTTTAGCTTGTGTGCCAGTGTGTATATTTTAAAAATAAATGAAATTAATCAGGACAGGAGCTCTCAGCCCTTTGCTCTCTTTAATATGGGCCATTCCCTTAAGAGTTGGGCTCAGTGAACCGTGTGGGTCTCTTCTAACTCAGAATATTCTGTGAAATAGTATTATTTTTCAGCAAAAGATGCCTTTTAGAGTCAGGGAGAGTAGTTTTATCATGTATGGGAACTTCTGTGTCCTGGTACCGAGGACAGTGAATGGTGGGAAGCAATAGAGGCAGTTTTTACTTCTCCAGCTCCGTCCTGTCTGTTGTGAGTGACACAGGTTAGTAGAAGGACAAAGCCAGTTTGGTTCTGTAGCCTGTGCATGGCACTCTTTGTAGGCTGTTTGCACAGAAGGGGAAACTCTGCTGTGTCTGTAAAACTTCTGTATGTCCAGTAAGGGGAGGAATCAGCTCACCTGTCACTGCTCGTCTTGTTTCCAGAACTACCATTCCTTTCCCTGTGCTCTGTGCCCTGCCAGGGTGAGGCAGGAGGGCACCCACACCGCTTGCTTGGAGCGGAATCTGTTGGGCAAGTTCTTACATTTATTTCTTGATACCTGTCCACTTCAGGAGCACAGCATTAGCTTTTCCCTCTCTCTGTCATGTCAGCAGGCTGAGAAGAGGCTGGAAGGAGCTGATTGTCACCTTCTTGAGAAGAATGGAGGCACAGACAGCAAGCAACACCTCAGCATCTGAAATTCTCTGTCTTCTGCCTTAATTACCTTCCTTGGCTCTAAATTCTAGGCTGCCTTAACACATGGTTAGCACTGAGGTTCACAGGGCTGAGAAACGTTTGCACTATGAGGTGTAAGTGCCTAGCATGTTACCTAACCCGGAGGGGCAGAGGAAGGACCACTCAGTTCTAAGTGGAACTAAATGCTGAAGGGATTTAGATGTCATAAAGCAGCTGCAGGCAGGACAAAATTAGGGATTTACCAAAGGAATAAGGGGGGCACAGAGGTTTTGCTCCTGGCTTTTAGTCTTGATTTGTGAAATCTGTAGAGGGAGTGGAGAATACAAGTGTGAGTAGTTTGCAGGGAGAAGGGGCAGTGCTCCGGCCAGCGCTTCCCATCATGGTGCTGAGGATGCTGAGGCCCAGGGACAGATGCTCCCCACTCCAGCACGGCCACTTGCCATTCCTGCTCTCTGATTTAGCCCCAGTGCAGCCTGAGGAGCTCTGCAAACTCGGGAGACCTCATACAGGAGCTCATCGGGGCCTTGGGCGGGCTGCTGGAAACTCTGCTTTCCATGAGCAGCTTAAATCCTGTGGAAAACTCCCAGTGACTTCGCAGGCACTATCCATTTGTGGAAAATTGTTTTGAGGGAGGTGCATTCCTTTGTTAAATGGCTGGCAACGGGGCTGGGCAACACTTGGGCCTGGGTCCTGGCCCTGTGTTTTTGTTGGGCCGGGTCTGTCCTGTGCCACGCACCATGGGAACGTTCTCTGTGGCTGGAGCTGGCACTTCCCGGTGTAGTCTAATGAAAAGTAACAACAAGAGCAGAAAGCAAGCCTCGAGTGCAGAAGTGTGGGCAGATATTGCACCCCCTGGGCTGTATCGTGGCTGTGTCTTTGGCTAACCCTCTGGAGGGGCTGGAGGGCAATCCTGCAGGGAAAACACAGACCCAGGTGACCTGGGTTTTGTCAGGGCCTTTGGGCTCCCAAGTGAGGGAACCTGCATTATACGTGGAACATTAGATTAGGTGCAGTGTTTTCATTCATTTGCTGAGCGTTGTTATTATACATATATATTCTTCTGGTTTAATATTTTGTTGTTCTATTTATAGTTGTTTTGTGATCTGTGTGTTCTCACTAATATTCCGATATTTAATTGAAGGGTAAAGCAGAAAATTCTCCATGCTTGTTTGCTTAAAGAACGTGTTACCTGCTGTCTGCTCAACACATTTGCTGTGATGCTCCATCCCTGAGCAGTGAACCCCGTGCTGCATTCAAATTTCAGAGTTTGGGAGCCAAACCACCCCTCCTCCTGAGGTTATTTAAAGTCAGGCCCTGCCATTCCCCCATCCCTCTGTTGTGTCAGAGGCAGGATCCTGTGTGAGGTGGCTGTGCCAGAGGATGTTATCAGTGAAGTGCAGAGCAGGTCAGGGGCTTTCTAATTCAGATTAATGACCCCATTCCACTCGCCTCCTTAGCAGGAAATTAGCAAGTGCTGGGAAGGAGAGCACAGCGATTCATAACACCGGGCTCCCTGTATTGGCAGCTGCACTCATTAAAGCCAAGATATTGTTTTGATATCAAATAATTGAGCCTGACTTATTTATGGCATGTGGCTCGTAGAGCTTCCTCAGGAAGACTGGCTCTGTGTGGACTGAGAAGAGGTGCCTTCAGCAGTCCTGGCCAGGGTAAGGGACCAACTGTCCTCTCTGGTGGGTGTAAAAGAGGGTTTATGTTCTGTGCACCTCTCTCAGGGCCTGGCATGGGGTTATGCACTGAGCTTCACTCACCACCACACTCCTCCCTGCCTGAGGGGGAGCCAGCCTTCCTCTCGATTTCCACTCATGGCAAATGAGTTTCGATGCGAAAGAAAGTAAAGTTTTTGCCTGGAAAAATGGTCCCAGTTCAAGAGCATTTAATTCCAAGCTGGTATGGAAGTGTGGGATGCATCTTCAGAGAGTACTATTCACAGGGGCATGGAGCAGGAAGGAGCTCTGTGTGGGGCAGCACCCAGGACTTGCAGCTCCTTCCTTCCCCTCTGTGTGGAGGGCAGGGAGATGGTTCTTTGTTGGACTGTGTGATCTCTGCCCCTGCAGTGAAGGCTTTGCTGCTTTGCTCTTGGGTCCAGGAGGTTTGCAGTGCTCACAGGAAGTGCTTAAATGTTCTGAGGAGCAAGGGCTGAACCTTCTGTTCCCCGGGGAAGTGCTGTAGCTCCCTGACATGAGGGGTTTGCTCCTGCAGTTCAGTTCTTTTCCCTACCCAGGAGCAGAGCACCAGTTTTTGGCAGATACTGCTTTGAAAGTTGGCAAGAAGGAGAAATGCAGAGAAGGACCTCAGGATCCAAGGGGGTGTCAGTGCATTGTAGGGGAGGCTTGGCCGAGGTTGAGGGATGTATGAGCTTGGATTGTCAGATTTTCACCGCTGGCACTGACCTTCCACAGTCTGCTGAAATCCTGTGCCAGGTGCACGAGGTGTCCTTTTGTTCTGGGTTTGGCTTGGAATCTCTGTAGTCGCTGGGTGCTCCAAGGTGTCACCACCCTCATCTCAGCTCTGCCTTGATTGAAACCCCGAGGTCAGAGGGCAGCAGGAGCCAGAGCTCCCTGCACACCAACCCCGTGCCTGGGCCCGCTGGGCTCTCCTGCCTCCGTGTCATGAAGACAAATGGCATTTTTTAAAATTCTCCCAATGAACCAGCATTCATTTGCTGGCCTCTCTTCCTTCTTTATTGCTTCCTAATGAGCTGCCTTCCCGTCACCTCTAGCCTCCTGCTTCCCAACCTGCGTTTACACCTGTGCATGGAAGAGAAGCAAATTGAAGAAATTCATTAAGTTGGCCTGTCTAATGAAATGGCTTTGGTGACTTCTGGGGTTTTGCCTCTTGCTTTTTACAGAAATCTCCTATAAATCTTTAATGGCCACGATTGCTGGGCTTTTTCTGCCTTTACAGTTGGCAAGAACATCAAATTTTCTTTGTGTGGTGTCTCAGATTTAACTGGGAACATTTCATTCTGGGTCTATATTTATATTTTTATATATATATTACATACATGTGTATATTTTTACTCTTTATTTGTATATTTATGGTGGTCGTTTTGCCTCCTTGTTTATTTTTTTAGCAATGGAATTTTCATAAAAGTGCTTTTCAGGAGCTATTTGGGATAACAGCTGTTTCTTAGGAGAGGGGATCTGTGCTATTACAGTCCACAAAACTTCCTCTCAGCCCTGGACTGCTCGGGGTGTGTTTTCTCTCCTGCTCTTCCTATGCTGCTTCGTTTGCTCTTGGACAGGTCAATGGTTCAAAATCAAGTGGCTTCTTCCCTCGACCATTTTCTTCCTTTTCATTCCATGGCCCATCATTCCACTACCCCTGACGAGACGTGATGCTCCTGTGAAGGGAGGGTGGTATAAGGCACTGCTGTGGTGGGAACCAGCACCTGAAACTTCAGCACGGGGGATGCAATTGCTGATGCAGTCTCAGAAGGAGTGCAGGTGACCCAGGGTAAAGTAAAAGCTGGCAGCTGGGAGCTGATATGAGAGCCTCTTAGAAATACTTTCAGCTACATCCTCTTCCTATCCTTGTGGAGTTTTTATACACTCCTGGTGTCTTTGTGTTCCCACTACCCCAGTGATAGAAGGGCCATAAATGGCTCTTGTGAGAGACTTAAAATACCAGAAAGTGCTGCTGAAGGCACGAGCTGGGTCACTGTTGCTCACAGTGTTCGTCTTTGGGGTCAGGCTTCCTACTTGAAAGGTAAATTGGTGGTGTTTTTATTTGTGCTTTTTTCCTTCTGGTCTGAGATACCAGAACTAGATTATCTGTGCTGAGAAGAGTGGCAAGGGTGGCCTCACCTCCAGGTGAGATTTTTGAGTTTCATCTGTCCTTCTGCATTCGCGTTCTTTGGCTCCGTCTTTCTTAGCTGAAGGACCCTCTTCCTGTCTGGAATTCCCTGTATCAAGGCAGTAACAATTCAGGTTATTTTAGGGGGCTGAAGTTTGTGTTGCCACTGGGGTTCTTCACTGGCTCAGACTGTTGGAGCATGAGCTGTCATGGCAGAGGTGGGGGGCTGAATTGGACAGGTTCTACTCGTGCAGTTCACTTGCAGGACCAGAACATAAAACACACATTAAAACGCCCCTGTTGGTTCATGGCTGTCTCTTTCCTTTAATGCCCCACCACCGTGTTTTTAGGTGACCTCAGAAACTGGCACTAGCACTTAATGGAGGAAGCACCTGGCAGTGCTTCCTGAGAGCCAGGGTGCCTTGTAGCAGGAATGGAGGGGAAATGACTTGTTCAAAGCTGCTGTGCAGGAGTAGTGGGCCTGGGAATTACCCTGAATGGTTCAGCCCCATGGTGCCAGCTCTTCCCAGTGCCTCCCACTCTAGGAACGAGGGTATCAGACCTCACAAAGCTGCAAATTCAGCAAAACCTTCTGGATTTTGTTGCCACATACCTGTCATGGCTCAGGAGGAGCAGTTGTGCTGTGGAATGCTTTGGAAAAGGGCTCTCTAGGTAATGCTCTAGTTTTGAAGGGAACAATCCAATTCTTCTAGTGTGAAAAATCTGCTTAGGTATTTAGGAAGAAGCCAGATAAGGAGGGAAACAAGTGGTGCAAAGGACTACAAATAGCATGGGTTGTTGTGTCAGTTTTGCTGAGGAGGAGAAGCCCTGACAGCTCAGTGCTCTCGTGTCTGACGTTAGCTCCCTTCCTGGGAGCTGGCACGGCGAGGGGCTGGATTTAGAGGGCTGCACTCACACGAGTCCTGCTCCACACAGCCTGCTGCTGTAGGTGGCTCATTTAGGAGACAGGCGCTCTCTGTAGCCAGCAGAGCCTAAATGAACTCTCTGAGCCAGCCCTGAAAGGAGGCACCTTTCTGAGTTCACAGCGACCTGAGCTCTGAATTCAGGCCCGTCAGCCACGTGTGAGAGCGCAGTGTGAGTGCTGAGCAAACAGCACCGTGTGATTGTGCTGGCCCTGGCCCTGCTGCTGCCCACAGGCAGGACCTCTGCAGGGTGCCTGAGAACAGGATCATCTCCTGCCCTGGCAGGATCCGTGGGATCAGTGGCTCGAGGGCAAAGGCAGCCTTGGCTACAGCCATGCCCGAAATACCTTCTGGTCAATGAGGGAAGAGGGCATTCCCTGCCCCAGGCCCAGCTGGGCACGCTCCATTTGAGCAGAGCCTTAGGTGGTGGGGCAGGTGGCAGCACGAACCCCTGCAAGCTGACACGTGCAGAACTTCCTACTGTGGATGTTACCTTAGGATGAGCAGAGCTCAAAAAGAAGGAGGAAGAAAACCCCACCCAAAGCAACCCACGTGTCTGCAGAAGTGGAGGTTCATAAAGTGAGCGCCCTCGGCTTCTCCATCTGCCTCTGCCGAGGGCTCGCCCTGGGACCCCTCACAAATTATCTCCTGCTCACTCTCCACCTCCTTGCAATGAAAATGATTTTATTCACAGGAGGTGATGTCACGAGATCGTTGTGGGGGGATGTGACTCAATGTTTGTAGAATGCTTTGAAGATGAAGAGTGCTAAGTATTGTTATTTGAGATGGCAACAAAATAAAACAAAATATGGTCGGTGCAGCTGTTCCAGCCAAATCCATTTTCAGCTAATCTTCCAAGCAGGAATTCAAAATCAAAGTAAAAAGCCTTGCCAACTGGAACTTTACAGCTCGATGGGAAAGTTAGAAAGAAAATTAATTGGGTTTTAAATAGTTGTAACTGTATTGTGATGGAGCATGATCTGGAGCGCTCATCTACTCCCGGTTGCCACTCAGTTTGGAACTGGGAATTAAAGCTTGCTCAAGGGAAGCTTTTTTCAGAAAGGGGGAAATAATTGGGCCGTCTTACATGGCACACTGTGCAAACTGTCAGGAACTCTGAGGACATGTGCTTTTTCCACTTTTCTGCTGCCTTTTTGCAGTAACGCAAACCAGGAGAAGATGTGGAAAATAATGAAATCACCACATGTCACCGCAGAGCTCCTTGGGAGAGCTGCTGTCACCTCCTCAAAAGCTGAGGCCCTGGTCCTGCCCCAGAGGCTGCTGCAGGAGGGCAGGTGTTCTCCTGGCCTGGGATAGCTCTGGGATCTGGGCTGTTCCCTCAGCATCTGCTTCTGGCTCACTCCTACACGTGGCCTTTGCAAGAGGATCTTCCCCTTGGATCAGGGTGTTTACTCACAGTGTAACTTGCTCCCCAGCTTTGTGCTCTCTGTGATGGCCTTTGGCCTCTCTCCCCTCAGTTTTGGGAACACAAAATTACTCTGCTGACTCACACTAATGGTTCAGCGTTCCGCTGAACATGACCTAAAACCCCATTAGGGACAGATGTGCTTCAAAACTGTTTCTACTTCGTGGCTGATGTTGTAAAATCTGAGAGTAAGAATTTGCTTCCCGCACGGTCTCTGTGAAAGGGGCACAATAACACCCTCACTTCCCAGGAGCAGTGCTGGGCTCAGACCAGTTGGAAAACACTTTCAAGTCGCAGCCTGAAATTAGCAAGCTCAACTATTTTTACCTCCCAGAGACATGCCTCTTTTAAGGAAATGTAGATTTGATTTAGAGCTTTTCCCTGATGTTCAAAGGGACTTGGCTGTGTCTCTCAGCTTCTTGTGTTTGGTGGGATTTGTGCATGTGAAGCACCTTTGTAAGAGGGTTATTCGTGGCTTCTGCCTTTCAGTGAGCTCACTGTTTTCCAGCTAAACCATACTGTTTAGTTTTGCTGTCCTGTGCAGAGGAATGCCTTCAGATCCTAGTTTTTGTTTTCTTAATATTTTTGAAGTTACTGGTTCCTAAAATATGGCTCTCAGTAAACATTTCAGCGCTTTAATTTGGCTTAAATTTACACTTGAATATTAAGGTTCCAAAATAGTTTTGTGAGCAAATGAAAGAAATGGTGGCTCTGGGAGCCTTTCTTTTCATTATCTTTTGGTTTCGTTAAACCCTATACACAAGTAACTGCCTTATAAACAGCTTTATATTGCACTCCATTGCAAATCACTGGAACAACGTGCTCCAATGGGTTGCAAATGGCACAACGTTATGTGCCACGGTTTCTGCAGCCCGAATGAACAACATCATTGGAAAGATTGGTGGTAAAAGTGGGCATAAAAAAATAACCTTCAATCTAAACCCTCTATATCACAAGTAATAGAACAACAGGGAAAAAAAAAATTATATTTTTCTCCTCAGAAGCGACATGAGCCAGCCCAATTCTTCATGCTGAAAGGTTTTTTCTTATTATATTCCAAGTAAAATTTCTCTTTCCTTTAGGACTGTGCTTGCTGTGACAGAAATGATTGCAGAAATCATTTTTCCTCACCTTTAGAAAGCTGATTTTCTCTGAGAATCAATTAGTTAGCTGTCAGGAGAAGGCCTGGATCATACATTCTGGAACACTTAGTGGACACGGCAGTGTTGAAACACCCATGGCAAGTGGTCATTACTGAGGTCTGACAGCATGGACAGTGCAGCACAGGACTGACATGTTTTTTTCCCCTTTCTGAAGAGCAATCTGTGTCATTAAGTGCTTGTATTTCTTTCTGAGCTGTAAATGTGGCACTGCACTTTAAAACTGTGTCCTGGGGCAGAGTGTCTGTGATGCTGTGGAGATCATTGAGCCAGTGGGTTCTGTATTGTGGCAATGGTTGGTCCTTGTGTATCTTGATGGAGCTGTGGAGGGTCTATGGGCAGGGGAGAATCCGATGGAAGACTCTATAATGGCATCATCTGGGGTTTTGTGTTTTTCCTCAAACTCTAGAAGACCTTTTACTTTTGTATGGATGTAGAAATCAGCTACAAAAATGGAAGAGAGCGTAAAAGATGGTCAGTGCTTGTGTGGTGTTTAACAAAATCTCGATTGCAAAAATATCACCAAGTCACTGAAAGAGACACATTTTTCACTTTTCAAGATAATACACATTGTTAGCTTGCTGACCGTGACATTTCAAGTGCTTTCCAGAAACTCATGAGACCTGGTTCCACGTAGTGCAGGTTCTTAAGCTCAGTGAATAGGGACGCTGCACCACCCACCCCCCAAAAAATAATTCCCAGCAAAATATCTTCCCAGAGAAGTTTTGTCAGAAGCTAAAGCATTATGAAGAGGGGCACATGTGTGCTCCCTTTGTGCAGGCAGTGTCCTGGGTGTCAGCTGCCGGGTGATTGTACATTTTAATTACGGCAGGGCACGTTGATGTGTGCAGTTGATTTGAGCTTGTTCTTCCTTGTGAGCCCAATGGACTTATGCAGCCCCACAAGCAGGAACAAGCCTGTCAGGTCCCTCTGCCAGAGCCCTTTGGCAGAGATCCCTGTGCAGATAATGTGAGACAGCATCATTCAGTAGGGGGAATTGTCCAATCCTACAGCAACCCAGCTACTGTGCTGGGTAAAATAAAATACTCAAGGGGCGTGTTCTCCTCGTGCCTTCCTGTGAGGCAGGTGATGCATTGGAGGAGAAGGATGTTTCCCACGTGCATTTCTAGGCACAAATTTTGTCTTTCTTGGTGCTTGTTTTATCAGCTGCTCTCAGGCTTATGAGCTGTAGCTGGATGGACCGTGGTCCTTTAGGGAAACGACCCTAAGTTTTATTTCATTGTGGCCTGAGAGCAGGAACCGTGAGTTACTGCCCAGTCACCTTCACAGGGTAGTGAAAGTGAACTGCGCAGCTCTTGGATTTAATTTGGCTTGATTTGATTCAAAGAGACTTTCCTGACTTGAGTGAGAGGGGTATCAGGTGGGAGCTTTTAAGGATGGCCCTAATGATGGGAGCAGCAGTGGGGACGGGGATTTGTGTGCTGTCCCCTGTCTGAAATGAGCAGGGATGATGTGGGCTCGGCGGTGCCGAGGGGAAGGGGGGTTCTGGTGGTCCATTTACAGGAGCTGTATATGTACAGGAGTACCTGTACCTCCCCTGTGTGTGTATAGGAGTACCCGTACCTGTACCTCCCCTGTGTGTGTGTATATGAGTACCTGTACCGTACCTGTGTGTGTGTACAGGAGTACCTGTATATGTACACAAGTACCTGTACCTGCCCTGTGTGTGTACACGAGTACCTGTACCTCCCCTGTGTGTGTGTACAGGAGTACCTGTGTGTGTACGGGAGTACCTGTACCTCCCCTGTGTGTGTACAGGAGTACCTGTGTGTGTACGGGAGTACCTGTACCTCCCCTATGTATGTGTACAGGAGTACCTGTGTGTGTACATGAGTGCCTGTACTGGTACCTCCCCTGTGTGTGTACATGACTGCCTGTACCTGTACCTCCCCTGTGTGTGTATGAATACCTGTACCTCCCCCATGTGCACGCACAGCCGCCCCGCCCCGGGAGGGGGCACGGCCGGCCCTCGCTCGCCCCCTGCTGGCCGCTCCGCCGCCCTTCCCTTCCCGGCGCTTTCCCCGCCGCGGTTCCTTCCCTTCCTTCCCGGCGGGGTTTCAGGGCGGAGCGGGAGCCCCAGTCCGCGTGGGTGCCGCGGCCCTGGCCGTGCAGGGGGCTGTCTGAGGGGACACGGGCAGCGCTGCGGGCCCCGCGGATCGTGAGCGATCCCCCTGTGCCCCCGCTGGGGAGATGCGCTCTCATGTCGCTCTGTCCCGGCGGAGCGAATGCCGGCAGGGAACTGGTGTGAGCTGACTTGTCCAGATAGCTGTTATCCCCACACGGAGCAAAAGCCGGGCAAGATGAGCCTGGGCCAGCATTTCTAACCCCAGGCACTTTATTTGAGCTGGTTTTCACTTCGGTAGAGAAAAGCCAGAGACAAATGTAGCTCTGAGTTCCTCAGGGTTTTTACTTTTTCCCCTCGTGTTTTCTTTGCTGCTTTATTTGCAGTTTCTGTAATTCTGGTGTTGACTCATATTAGTAACGTTTGAAAATTTCAGTTAATAACTCCAGGGGCTTTTTACTTTGTTTTTTTCCCCTAATAGATGTTCACTAACTAACAAATCCACAAAGCTCCCTGAGCTGCCTGAAGTCACTCCCCTGCTGAGCTGTATTTCTGTGCAGTACTTCTCCTGGACAGATGAGGTTGCTCTGGAATTGCTGTTTCATCTGGGGCCACTTCAGCACCTCCTTGCTCAATCCTCACTGAGGACTCACAAGCCTCAACACAAGGAGTTCTCCTTCCTGTCTTCCTCTAGCCTAGGTCCTGTAGAACACATGCCAGAGGGCTGGTTAGCCTCCACGACTGCTCAGTGTCTTCAGGTGACGCTGCAGGTGAGCACCAGTTTCACACTCAGTGTCTTCAGGTGACGCTGCAGGTGAGCACCAGTTTCACACTGACACCTGTACCTGTGCTCCTGTGCTGGTTGTCACCTCGCTGCCATGGCCACATCAGACTTTGGTTTCCATTTAGAAAGCACTGAACTGCCTCGAGAACTGCCTCTCCCCTCTGCCAAACATTCCTGCCCGAGCTGCTCCTGCTGTTTTTTACCGTAACATTATGCTTGTAGGTATTAGAGTAAAGCACTGTCAGCTGAAATCCCTGGCACCAGGACTGACTCTCAAATTTGTAGTCTGGCCTTAACCTCAGCACAAGCAAATGCTTATTTAGGTTGTTTTGCAAGCATATGATTTAGAGACATCACCAAATTTCTGCCTAATCAAGACCTTTCCAGAAGCAAACAATAAATAGCAGCAAAGAGTATCCTTGAAGTAGATTTTGGGTGCAAATCCCTGAGCATTAGCACATCTGTCTTTTCAGTAGTGAGATAAATAATGCAGAATCAACTTTTAGGACTGAAAATGCATCTCCCCATTCTCCACATGACACATTGCATGTAACAAACAGCACACCTGACATCCCCACAATGAAATCACTGTTCTCAGGCAAAGCTGTTTGGTAGCCTTATAAATCCAAAACAAAATCAGGTTGTTCAGTGCAATGTATTGTACCAAGAAAGAGCATCTAGTTACAGCAGCCAAAACCACTTTTTTTCTCTAAGGAACATACTGAATGAACCATAATATTTTCTAGATAATGAACAAAACATTCTTTATTATGACAACCTTATGCTCTTTGATAAGTGTTAATAATGCTGGGGGTGTGTGGGTGGGAGAGCAGGTGGGAAGAAGTGGTGAATGGAAAAGCAAAAGGCAGAGCTAGGAGGCTATAATTTCTTATGAAATATTTCTCCATGTGAGACCTCTTTCCTTCAGAACATTTCTACAGAAGAGAAATACTTTGCATTTCCTGCAGTCTTCGAGTTTTTACTGCTTTTTGTGAGTGCAGTGCTTCTGAAAGGCAGTGGGGAGGGGATGGTTTAGGAAAGCCTCTATTTATGCTGATGACATACAGGACTAAGAGCAGTGGAAATTTCCTTGAGCTCTGGGCCAGTGCCTGGATCTTGTCTAAACTAATCTCAGGCTCAGAGTATTATCCCTCTCCAGCCCTCCCAGCCTACCGAGGTGGGACAAATTGCTGCTCTTGGAAAAACGTTTTCCTGTGCTTCAGGTGGTTGTCCCTCATTATCCTCTCGAGAGGTCACAGGGTGATGGTGGCGGCATTGGTCGCTGCACATGTGGGTGGATTCAGGTGCATTCCTGGGATGGGCTCCACCTCAGAGGACCAAGAATCCTTCCATCTTTTGTTTGCCTGGAAAATTGTGTCATTAAAGCTGATTCCTGCATTGTTGCAACCAAGTGTTGCAGCTTCACTGCTCAGAGTGGTACGAAATGCCCGGGAGGTTTTAGTCCTGTTTCAACCTGTTTGCCTCACTATTGCTGTGGTAAAATCTTCCCCACAGACACCAGTAAGGGTTGAGTACTGTCCTGCTTGTGAGAATTCCAATGAGAATTTCCATTCAGGGTCCAGAAAATTTCATTAACACAGCTCTTTCATCCACAGTGTGTCCAGAAATGCTTTTCTGAAGTGATCAGATTGAAACTTGTCTTCATAGTTGCACAGATCTTTTTCATGGCTGAGAGTAAAATGCAAAGAGTTTGAAATATTGCTATATAGAGCTCAGCAGCCAGCTCCTCTCTAAATTAAAGACTCCATTTTAAAGAATAATAATAATAAAAAAATAATTAACACAAGAACGAATGTTTGCAGCCCTATTAGTCAGAAGCAAGTGAGGTAATGAGCAAGATTAAAATCAGAGCTGGCCTTTTCTGTGAGAAGTTTATGGGCATTTAATGAATTTAAATGGGAAAAGGAAGCTGATAATTGAATTATTAGTAAGAACTTTATTCAGCAGGGTGTGAGTGATTTCTCTTGGCTTTCACTGTTGTGTTCCTTTTTGTCACCTCAACCTGTGTACTGGGAGCATTGGATCTGTATTTATGTAATGGGGAAAGCATGAGAAGTGCAATATCGATTCCATTGATTGGAAACATGTAATTAGCACCAAAAAAGATGAGCTGGAATTGGAATCAGCTGCTCAGAGGTTGCTGCAGCCACCTAAAGAGTTAGACAGGGGCAGAGAAGTCATTTGAAAAAGGTAATTCTCAGGCTGGATAAATGCTTGTGTCTCTCTACACTTATAAGTTCCCATGTGATGCTTGACAGTTATGTGGGAGTGTGTGAGAAAAAAGGGATTCTTACAGGAAATCCTGGCTGGGCAGTTTGCATCCATCCATACAGAATGGCAGAGAACAGCAGAGGAAAGAGAGCCCCAGCCCACACAGCTAGCAGGGGAAATGCTGCAACAGGAATTAATTTTCATTAAAAAGGTGTGGGAAACAGCAGGAGGACAAACTGCAGCTCCCTGCAGATGGAAAGGGCAGTGGTAGGAAGGCACCAGCGGGGAAAATGCTGTGGAGAAAAGGCAAATGAATTTACCCTGTCAGCTGTGGGAGGTTTCTTTTTGTTGTAGGCTGTGTGGTAGCTAATGCACATGGGCCCTTGTGGCTTTTGGCATTGCTAGCTTGGTTTGGTTTTAGCACCTGAAAACCCATGACAACTGGTGGAAAAATCTAACAACTGTGAGTTCTCTGGCCACTGACATCCCAGCAGACCAGCGGCCTGCAGAGAAACCCAGGAGGAACTTTTCCCTCCTCCCAGAGGTCAGTCCGCTCGCCACAAAAACAACAGATGTTGAAAGGAAGTAATTTGAAGATATAAGATTTAAATTGGCAGCAGGGGAAGACGAGTTGCCAAAGCGTGGCTTTGTTTAGTGTTTCTGAAAGCCTCAGCTGCTCCTCGGGGAGACATCCCCGTTTGGCCCCTGCACAGATACACTCGGTTCCGTTTAATCTGCTCGGGTGCAATCCAAGGGCCCAGGCTGGGAAAAAGAGGAGTGTGAAGCACATGTAGAGCAGTCGGCCCATGGAAAGCTCGGCACTGCTGTGCTTTTAGCTCCAGCGGTGAGTTTGGAGGTGTGCCAGTGAAGGAATCACGGGGGGCTGTCTGCCATGTGGCAAGAAGCAATGGGCATTTGGCCCCTGAAATTCCCCGGTGCAGCCGTGTTTGTGTGTGTGAGCATCCCAGTACCTGAAGGCGCTTCACAGAACCCCCTGGGCACAAGAAGAGTGTAAGGAAACAGAGGTGACAGTAAGGGGGATCTGTGGAAATAACTAAAAAGGCAGAATTTCAAGGACAATAGGAGAGCAGGAGTTCTCACTGAGGGTATAGGGTGGTTCCGAAACTCTGTAATTACTTTGTAGTAAGTTGTACAGGATCCTGTTTAATTGTGGCACACGTGTGCAGAGAAATGAGAAGCATTTTGTAAATGGAGTGGCCAGAGAAGGAGAGTAATTGGAATGTTAATTCTAATCATATGCTATGCTCATGCATTGATTTTTTTAATTCTTGTTATCCATTAATTAGTTAATGGCTGTAAAGCGCATTGAAGATAGAAAATTCTATAAATTGCTGTGGACTATTGTTACTGTCGTCATGCACGGAGTTTAATTAGTTCCTGTAGGTTTTAATTGGATTATTGAGATGTAAATTTAGCGATTGTGATTCCGGAGCAAACGCTGTCCTCGCAATGGTGGCGAGGTGAGCAGCTGCAGTGCCCACACGGACAGAGCAGAACACTGGCTGCCTTCTGCAGATCAGTACATAAATCTGCTTAGGTTTGTCCTGCAGGGCCCTCTGACGGCTTCCCCCTTCCCCAGAGTGATCCATGCTCAGGCCCGGGGTGGGACACATTCAGCCCGGGCTGCTGGTGCTCTTGCTGCAGAGGGGCTGTCACGGTACTGAGCAGTGATTTATGTCCCTGCAAGACGAGCAGCAAGGAGATTACAGCACAAAGATGAGAAGATTCTCTGTTTCCCTGTGGGACCAGCACACTTCTGTCGCCCTTTGAAGAAGGGGACTTGTCTTTAAACCAATAGTATCTTTACCAGGATCTGGTTGTAGCTTTTTCCTTTTTTTCTATGTCTGTAATCCTGATGAAACCTGACAACTTTGTCCTTCGTTCTTGTCCGTGCTTTGGAAGGTTGTGTGGAAAATAACTGTTTCTATCCAGCCTTATTTATTTATTTATAAATAGCTCCTTTTGTGGGAAGGATCAACATCTGATCCTCTTGGAAGAAAACCTCTGGGAGGTTTTCCTTTCAGTTTGGTCCAAACTGCTTCCCCCCCGCCCCTGTGCAAGATCAGGGATATTCTGGGTTTGTGTAAAGTTGAAGATGGTCTAGTTCCAAACCCCACTTTGTTTCCAAACCAGTAATTTCTCAGCTGCAAATCTTTCCAGGGCTGCAGCAAGGCTTTGCGATTTGCATTTTTTCTGAATGTTTTGATTTTAGTGCTTAAAAAATCACCCAACAAAACATAAGGGCATTACAGTGGAAAAAGGAATACAAATACGTTTGCTCTTTTATAAAAGACATTTATCAAAGTCCAATCAGCTGGAATTTTCTGGTACATGGCTGACTTGCAAAATTCCTTTTAGCATCTTTGCATTTTTTGCAATGTAAGGAGGTACCACTTGGATTACTGCAGCTGTAAGGGGATTCCAGTTGACAAGAGGAAAAAGTAGGCAATGTGATTTTTCTTTTTCTTCAGTTTTTTTTTTTGTTACCTATTTCCCCTCTTCTGTTTTTGTTTCTGTTGTTTTCTCTGCAAATGTCAGCCCGCTTTTAAGAGGAGGTCAGGAATAGGGCTGATAAAGAAGTACTTGAGCAGGGTACCACTCCAGTACTTCTTGCAAATAATGGAAAGTCACTTATTGGGGAGTTCTGGGACAAATTCTAAAGTATCTAACTTCTGTCTGCTTCCATAGCACTGAGCTCCTGGTGAAAAATACTGAGGTTTGTTGCCTTTTTTAATCATAACTTTCTGTTAGTCAGTTCCAGAGTCTTGTGTAGTGGGATCTTATGCTCAGTCCTTCAGGCTCCTTCACTTGGGCTGAGCCCAACTGTGTCTCTCCTCAGATATTAGAGAATTACAATGCCTTAGTTAACCTTTGGTGAACGTTGGCTCTGTCAGCCTAGGAGGCCTCATTTCTGGATGAGATGCTCTTTTATGCCCCGTGGTGCTGCAGTGGTGAGAGTTCCCCATGCAGTGATCTTTATGCACACACTTTATCTCATGTTCCAAACAGAGCAAATGTTCCCCCCCTGCAGATGAGGGTTTGGGGTGTTTTGGCATCCAACCTTTCCTTGTTGGACACAATAGTTTCAGCTGCAGCCTGTCAGTTTATCTCAGAGCCACTTGCCCTCAGCTGTGACCAGAAGTACAGCCCTGTGGTTCTCCCTCCTTTCCCTGTGTATTCCAAACACTCTGTGGTGTGTGTCAACCCAAGTTGCTGGGAACTGACTGAGGACAGCAGGATTTTCCTGGCCGTTCTGAAGGAATGGTTTGTGCTTTACTTAGATTGAGTCTGATTTTTTGGAATTGCCAAGTTGTCCCCTCTCTGTTTAACTCTGTTTCATTCAATTTCAAATGCCCACTGTGGTCTGCCACGCCCCACACACCAATGTTCTCTGCCCATAAATTCCGGCTCTGCTTAAAAGCCCAAACAAGGCCAAGCCCCCTTCATTTCACTGCCCATCTATTAGTGCAGCAGCAGTTTCCAGAACTGGTGCATCTCCTCCTGAACTGATTAAATGAAAACTGCTCAAAGGAGGACACTTAGGCTAGAGAGCCTGATTTGGGTGTTCATTTTTGTTTTGCTGTCACTGTTCCTAGGCAAACAGAGCAACATCTCCAGTAATGTGCATATCATTGCAACAGGGTATTGTAGTGATACAGCGTGTAGTGTTTAGCTAGCACTGGATAGAATAGTTCACTTACCTAATATATTGAACACAGCTTAATTAAATATTTAATGGATTTTGCCCGCTGAGAGGAATCAGCAGAATAACTAACGAGTATGTTCTTGGAGATGAAAGTTGCAGAGGCAGGTGATCTGTGGGGATCACTGTTCACTCAATAACCTCATGAGCTGCCTTTCCAATTACTGTGCTCCTTCCTTCTGTGTGGTATTTTCTACATTAATATGTATATACATATTTCACTGGTCCCAGACCAGTAAAGAACTTCAAAGTACCACTGCATGACATGGTGGTAAATGATAAGTTGGTTACTGTTTGCTGAGCTGGCAATAAAGTTGTGACTTTTTCCTTCATTAGTTTGATGTGAGTGTAGGTTTACAGTGAGAAATGCCCATGTGTTACATGGGATAGTCATATTTAACTACATGACTATGTATAACTATAGTTAACTATAACTCTGCCCCTTCCCCTGCACTTTGTAGGAGCCAGAGGTCTAAGGTGTAGCTTTTAAATTCTAGGAGCATTTTCTAGGAGCAATAACTCTTCTTACTTTTCTCATAGAAAATAATCTGTGAATAATAATTAAAAAAAAAATAATAATTGGCCAAAGTGGGCTTCTCCCCTGTGTTGTCTTCGCTGGGCACTTTCACTGAGAACCAAACAACATTTTGCATAAGCCCAAAGTGTTCTAAGTTGCAGCTTCTTCATCTGTGTTATTAGCATGTCACACCAGATCTCTGTAAAGAACAGGGAGAAGGACATGGGAATTATCAGAGCTGCAGCTGGTGTAAAGGAAGGGAATGTTGTCACAGCCACATCTACTGGAGAGGTTGTGTTACTCCTGCTGCTTTTTATTAGGTGGAAGTTGAGGGGCTTTTCTCTTGGAATTCCGTCTGCAGCAGGAGCTGCACAGGACCAAGCGCCCCTGGGCTGAAGGGTGGGTTTAGGGCTGGCAGTGCAGCACTGCAGGTGAACTCCTTGGCAAATGAGCTGTTCCTGAGCTGCTGTCCTGGCCCTTGAGCCCAGAGCAGGAAGGGCACTGTGGAAGGCAGCCCTTTAGGTGCTGGATCTGTCCCACTGGCTTTGGGAAGTGCTGAGGTGGACTCAGAGCTGCAGGATATGGACTGATGTGCAAAGGTCTTCAGTGGGTGTTCCTTGGGTTTAGGCTTTGCTTTTGTTACTTGGTTTCCAGTTTTGCACTCGAGGACCAACGCTTGGCTGGAAAGAACAGTTTTGTTCCTGTTTGTAAGCTAGTCTAGTGTTTAAAGTGAGTCCAGGGAAATTTTCAAAAGAATCTCATTTTGCTTCTCTTTAACTAGGTAATCCCAGCAAAGATGTGAACACCTCAGAAGGGCAGGTTTGGATGATTTGGAAATCCCTGGAATTGTTTCCCACTGTGGAAGTTGTCGCTGTGAAGCAGCAAGGCACAGGGAGAAATCACCTTCAGGGACAGACCGCTGGTGTCTCTGTGGAAAAGGGGTAAGTGGTGCATAAATAACCAGTGATTTCACAACAGCTCACCTTACTGCAGACAAAACCTGAATTTTGGGAGATTTGTTGAAACTGCAGAGCCTGTTTACAAAATGCTGCCCTGCCAAGGAAGGGGGTGGGTATAAAAGGCCATCGTGTAGCTATGAGGCAGCCAGAATGAGTGGGTGGGTGAGTGATTTAAATATGGTGGATAAATTAAGGTGATTCTAAATGAAAAAGTGTTACAAACCATCTGAGATCTGTCCTGTATACTCTTGCTGTAGATTAGTTTTATTGAAGTGTACATAGCTTTATAAAAATGCAAGGAATAATCTCTTTCTCATAAAAAGGGTTCATTATCAAATATCAATAATGCCACTGAAGAGCCAGATTAAACAGTCTTTACATAGGAAAAAACCACATAGATTCAGGGAAACGATAAAAAAGTGTGGAGGCTTTCCCTTCTTTGGATGAAAAAAGTCATAGGGAGGAGTTGTGAAATCTCCTGTGAAGTTTTCAGCATCCATCAGGGCAGGGGATTTTTCTGTGTTGCTTCTTGCAAACAGTGGTGCCTGTCTGCCTGGCATGGTCTTGCTTCATCTCCAAAACCTCTACATTCTTTTCCAAGGATTTATCCTACCTTAATCTCATTCTAATGCTTGTGCTTCCTGCGTATGGTGTAAATACTTAGAGCCCTGTTGGCGTCTTAGGGCAGGACAGGAGGTCTCCGTCTTCTTCTCTGTAGACTCTGTGCTGGTATTTGCCGCTTTTACAGGGCTGGGAAGCAAAGGATAATGCTGTGGGATGTGCACCTTGTCTCCCTTCCCACCCCATTGGCACCTCCTTTATTTCCACCACCAACAGTGGAAAGAACACTTGGCGCCTTATCGAGCCACTAATGCAGTGCGAACACAAAGCAGAGTCCGGTGTTACCCAAAGGCTGCACAGTTGAAACAACCCCACAGATGCTGTGGTTATGTGGCTGTGTTGGACCCCAGCCACAACAAACTGTTATCTCTGCAGAAAAGTTGCCAAGCTCTCCACGATAAAATCAACCCCATAAAAGTGTTATAATTAACGATTTCCCTCTGACATCTATGGATGCCTTTAAGTCATTGCTTCAGGGATGTTTTCTTCTGAGCTGGAAAGGTGCCTGTTTCTGTGTTCCACTTTGTCTCAAAGGATCAGCCATCTACCCCCTTGTGTAACCTCGGGCAGTTATAAAGCATGTCCATTTACACAGCCCTCACTGTCATTAACCATCAGGGCTAGGAGTATTGGCCAACACCTGCAGCAGCAATTTCCCTGTCAGTTTGAGTGGCAGCATCTTTTCCTCTGAGTAATCCATGACTTGGGGATCTCAGGACACCTGGAGGAGGGACACACAACTGTCTGAAGTTTTAAAAAGTCCAGTGACTAGTTCAAACTGAGATTTTTCCCCCCTCTCCAGATTGCTAATTTGAAAACACTGTTTCTAGATTTCTTTTACATTTTCTTGTAGTTGGAAATACATGGCATTTTTACCTCTCAAAGGTATTTCTGGGATGAGAAAACAGCATGTTGGCTGGTTTAGTTTGTTCCAAGTTGGCTGTTTACTTTTACCTGTGGTCAAGTCAGGAGCAAGAGGTGAGGATTCCGCCTGTAAATGTTTTGGATACAAAGGTGTCTGTACTGAAGGATTTTGTTTCTGGCCAGCTTTAGCTAGATGGAATTTCCATAATATCCCTTGTGCACTAGAAGTATCAGTCTATTAATTTTTATATATACTGACACTCTATGAACAGACTCCGTTAGGAAAAGTTTTATATTGTATTGTAAAATACTCTACTGTGAATGCATGGATGTAATTTATGCTGGTACAGTGACTACAGGAGTGGCAGTCAGGGTTGGAAAATGAGCCCTGTGGTGGTGAAAGAGCTGGAGGAGGAGTGGATGGATCCTATGGTCAGTTAGGGCTTGCACAGCTGGTGTTGGCAGCAGGGATGTGGCTTTTGTGACCATGGGACCCTCTTTGAGTGTCAGGGACTGCGAGGAAGAGGTGGGATCCACTTGGCCAAATCTGGCAAAAGCATTTTTGCCAACATGCTGACAAACCTGGTGAGCAGAACTGTAACCTGGGGATGGACAGGAGAGAGCTGGTGACAAACACACACAGGAGAGAACAGTGGGCCAGCTTGGCAGGCAAGAGGTGCAGAGTGATGTGGGCAAGAGAGACATCAGAAACTGCACATAAGACTGAAGGGTCCACCGAAAGCATTTCACTTGAATGAGAAGGTGCTGAGGGAACAACATTGCAGGGGGAGCTCTACCCCTCTTCCTGGGACATCAGCACAACTGGGATTAGACAGCAGCCAGTGTGGGTGATGCTCTCCTGGGTGTCAGTTATGGACACATGAATGATGGGTCGAACATCTAGAAGCAACTGCAACTAAAATTACTTGAACTTTTCATTTTTAAAGCTCTTTCCACTCCCTTCCAATTTGGGAATGACATTTTTCAAGTCTGAACTCTTCTCAAAAGTATTTTTGGAAGGTCTGAGCAAAAACAGTTTAGCCATCTTTGTGTAAAATGACTGCTAGGAAAGCGCTCAGCTATGACACATTTTTGGCAGAGAGCTATTGAACAGCTTTAGGGCCTTGTTGGAAATGTCCAAAAGTGTTTTTCCAATCATTGCATAATTATTATAGGTTATAATAGTGCTTCGAGGCTCCACCCAGCCATCAGAGACTAAAAGCAATGCAGGCAGCAGTGAAAAGCAAGTCCTCAAGGACATGCACAAGACTTTGCCAGCAACACTTGCAGCATGTTTGCATGGCCAGGGCTGAGCAGGACACAGCAGTGAGAACCTTACTGAGCTGGCAGACTATGGCCAGCTGTGGACATTGAATGGGATGTGAACCCACGTTGCTGCTGCACATGGCAGGGAAGGACTGGAAAGACAGGGGCTGCCACTGGATAAAGGCTGTAGCAATCCCAGCACTGCACTCCCTGATCCCATTTGCCCAGGCTCTCTGTTTAAGCCTGTGAATGAGGATTATTCAGGGGAGCATTGCGAAAATGCAGCTTTAATGTGAAAATGGAAGTGTTTGTCTTGGGGCAGGTGTCCTCACCAGGGCTGGTAACAGCCCAGGAGCTGGGAAGGACATGGCATTTGAGCAGTGAGGTGGACTGTCTAAAAGTAGTTTCAAGCTTGCCAGGAGATGGGAATAATTATGTAGCACTTCCCACTCTCGTTTTGATCTTGTTACACAAGCGTGAGTGAATGTGAAATTAGATCCTCTCCTTATAGAAACGTTCCAGATTAGTTTCACTTGATGCGTTCTTGGTTCCATTATTGGAGCTACATTTGTCCCAGACTTTTGAAGTTGGACTTTATTAAATGGTTTCCAGTGGGCATCCTTCATGAGTTCTTCTTTCCCATGGGCACCTGTAAGAAAAAGCTGTGCCTCCCAAAGACATGGGTGTGGGGGTGTTTCCCATTTGTGGGGAACACAAAGGGTGTTCCCTGGAGCTGCTCATCTGGGAGCTGAGCTTTCCCTGGCACCCCAGGATCAAAGGCTGGGAGATGCTACTCCTGAGGAACATGGGTAGCCTTGAGGTGGGCGGACACTCTTTCCTGAAGATTTTGGATTAAGAAGTTTTTGGACATTTTTCTGTTAACTATTTATTTCATGGAAATTAATTAGAACTTCTAAAAATCTACCATTGAGGCCTTTATTTATTGCTGCCTTTTCCCCAAGCTGTTCTTTTTTACTCGCATTAAAATGGAATATATTTGGGCATAAAAGTTGACATCTCCTTTTTCATGGCCTTTTACTGTATTTTTGCTGTGGCTGGTCAGATGCTTTTATCTAAAGCTTTGTTCTTTGCAGTGGAAAAAAATTCCAGAGGATTTAAGGGAGTGATAGAGTTTTCAGAGAAAACTAAATTTTCACACAATACTTGGCGCTGCTCGGGAAATGGGATTTCATGCTGGCAAAGCTCCATGCTTTGTTGAAGCTCTTGTTGACAGTGATGGACTTGGGGGTTCATCCTGCAGCTCAGCCAACATTCCCACCCTTTTGTACTTCCCAGAGACTCTCTGGAGTGGGTGTAGTGGGTGCTGAGGAGCAGCCTGGACCTGTGGTAGCAGCTCAGGTGTGATTCCTGTGCCAGGCCTTGGCAGGGCAGGAGCTGGTGTGGTATCCTGGGACCTGGCTGGACGGAGCCATGGGAGACTGGAGGTACCTGAAAAACGGATCAGCTGAAAGAACATCTCTGAGTGGTGTTTGGGAAGGGAGAGCACTTGTTTGTGCTTGGGGAAAGGGCAAAGCATGGCTTGCAATGGAAAGGCGCAAGAGAAGTTTTATTGTGATCAAGGGACAGCTGATAGTTCAAGGAAAGGAGTAGCAATAACAACAAAGGAACAGTGTTTGGTTTAACCATTCTTGTGGAAATTCTTAAATTGGAGTAAGAGTGGAAAATAATCCTTGACTAGTCTGGTCCTGTGGCATTGGCAGGGAAACGCTGTCTGGGACAGTGGTGTGGGACAGGTAGGGCACAGGTTCTGCAGCTGCCTCTGCAGAGCCAGCCCTGCTCGTGGGGCTACAACCTCATGATCTGCCAGTGCTGGCATTAAGGATTTTCATTCTCCCTTTCAAGAATGAGAAATCTTCTTTAATCCCACGTAATTATAAAATTGCAAAGTCGGACGTAGCGAGGGCCCATTAAGTGAGGCAGCCTCCTGTGCCCACAGGGGATTGTGTAGGGGAACTCGCTGATTGAGGAACGGGGATTCGACCAATTACTCACCTAATAGTCTCGGTTCATCACTTCTGCCACTGAGATCTGTCGTGTCATCTTTCTTTGTGAGCAGCAGGAACAGATTATCAAGTTTCATTCTCAAATGATCTGCAAGGCAGATTTATGCAGAGCCTTTGTATCTCTAAGCAAACCAGGAAACGCGAGTCTCGCTACACCGCGGCCGAGTGTTCTTAAGGAAGGGCTATAAATAGCCCAGTGCTAATTCCCGTGGGGGGCTCATCTCATGGCACGCGACCTTCAGCCCAGGAGCGGTGTGAGCTGTGGGCTGTGCTGGGATGGGACCCCCGTGAGCCCCCCGGGCGGGGGATCCGGCTGCTCTCTGGGTGTCTGTGCCATCCATGGGTGTGGGGTCTGCCTCATGCCACAGGGGTGTGTGCAGATGGTGTCCTGCAGGGGTGTGTGTATGTGGGCACTGTCCAGCAGGGGTGTGTGTGGGCACTGTCCAGCAGGGGTGTCTATGGGTATGTGTGTGGGGGTGTGGGTGTGTGTGCACTGTCCAGCAGGGGTGTGTGTGGGGGTGTGGGTGTGTGTGCACTGTCCAGCAGGGGTGTCTGTGGGTGTGTGTGTGTTTGTGTGTACTGTCCAGCGTGGGTTTGTGTGGGTGTGGGGGTGTGTGTGTGTATATGGGCTGTGTCCCGCAGGTGTCTGTATGTCTTCATGGTCCGTGTCCGGCAGGTGTATGTCTGTAGGTCTGTATGGTCCGTGTCCGCCAGGTGTATGTCTGTGTGTCTGTATGGTCCGTGTCCGGCAGGTGTATGTCTGTGTGTCTGTATGGTCCGTGTCCGGC
>JAWWEW010000112.1:3450792-3512104 GCA_035583185.1 Anabacerthia variegaticeps | reverse complement strand
GTGTCCGGCAGGTGTGTGTATGTCTGTACGGTCCGTGTCCGGCAGGTGTCTGTATGTCTGTACGGTCCGTGTCCGGCAGGTGTCCCCCGCGCACCGCCGCGCCGTGCCCGCGCCGCCCCCTCCCGCACGTGGCGCGGCCCCGCTGAAAAGCCGCGCTCGGCCCCGCGCCCGCCACTGGCGCCCACCGCGCCCGGCCCTCCCGCACCGCTCCGACCCGCTCCGAGCCTGCCCTGCCCTGCTCTGCCCTGCCCTGCCGCCGCCATGGGGCGCGGGGGCCGCTCCCCGCATCCCGCCCTGCATCCCGCAGCCGGGGCGCCGTGAGACACCGCCTCGCATCCCCGGCGCTGCGGCGGGGACCGGCCGCTCGCAGCCGGCGCTGACCTGTTGAAAGAGCCGCGCTTGTCTTGGGGATCCTTCGTCTCGGTTTTTTTTCCTATTTGTTTTCCTTCTCGGCGGGGGAAGTTTGCTCCCCGGACTGTGGCCCGGCTTCCTCCACACCCTTTCCTCCTCGTCTTCCTCCTCTTTTCCAGGCTCCGCCGCCCGGGGCCAGGAGCGGTGTCCCCCGTAAGCGCCGGCCCCGCGCTGGAGCCGGGGGCACCCGCGGGCTCCGGGCTCGCCCTTTCCCCCGGCGGCGGCGGTGGGGCAGCCCCGGCAGCGCGGGGAGGCTCCGCGGGTGCCCCCGGGCTGCCACCATGGCCAAAGTGGCGGCGGAAAGTTGCGGGTCGGCGCCGGCCGAGGACTTGTCCAAGGTGTCGGACGAGGAGCTGCTCAAGTGGAGCAAGGAGGAGCTGATCCGCAGCCTCCGCCGCGCCGAGGCCGAGAAGATGAGCGCGATGCTGGACCACAGCAACCTCATCCGCGAGGTGAACCGCCGCCTCCAGCTCCACCTCGGCGAGATCCGCGGCTTGAAGGTAGAGCGGGCTGGGCAGGGTGGGACCCCCGAACTTTGTGCGGTGTGTCCGCGGCCCCCGCCCGTCCCGCCGGGAGCGAGCTCGCCAGGTGGATGGTCTGGGAGGTTCCCGAAAACCGCAGGAAAAGCAGACAAGGAAGGGCTGGAGCGAATAGCGTTGGATCCCGCTTAAAAATCGAGTGTCTGGCTAAGAGATGAGCAGCTATTCGGCAGGTTGGGGAGTACAGCTGGTGTATGCTCTGCTCCAGTAGTCCCTGGGTTGACACAAACACTCCAGTCTGGACACCTCCGGTTTGGAGTTAAATGTTCCTGCCTGAAGTGCAGGAGAAATAAGGGTGTGCAGAGCTGCAGATGTCCAAAAGGTTCGGTGTAGCTTAGGCTGTTTTCTGTCCCTATATTTAGATGCCTTAGTCGGTCGGGCAGTCAGGCTGCTGAAGAGAGTTGGTCATTTCCAGGATGCAGTGCAGGGTATGGGAGGTGGTGGCAAACCCTTGGGCTCGGTTTTGGGGTGATCAGAACCAATCCCTAGTTCATTGTCTGCAAAAGACATCTGACAATGCATCTCTGATTAACCATTTTCACTTGTATGCTTGTGCAGACTTCTACCCATTAGAAGTCATACCAAGGCTGTAATGGCTTATCCCTTCTTAGTTTCACTCTTTTGTTGGGTGAGAAGCTTAGTCCCTAATGTTCCCTTCTCACTCGTGAGGATTGGAAAGATAGCGTGACTGCTTACAGGGAATTACCTTGCTCGTGTATTACAGACCCAGAGAGTTACTTAAAGCAGGTAGGACCACAGAACATTTTCTGTCTTATTGCTTTGAGAAAGGACATTGTTTGATGGAAATTCCTTCAGCGAGGTTGGAGGAAAGGAGAGGAGAGACACATGCAGTGTGGGCTTTTGAATTCTTATGGAGGTGCATTAGATGAGAGTTGTTCACTTGTAGAATGGATTTAACTGATGGATTTACTGAGAAAGTGTGTCTGTGATGAGAGTGTGGCCTAAAATAAACAGCTCCTCGGGGAAGCCTCTTCCAGTCTCCCAAGTTTTTGTGTTCTGCAAAGTATAGGGGTGTGTGTCCTCTCCTTCTTTTTGAGTATACTTGGTGTCTGGAGCTAAAAAAGACCTATCCATGATAGTATTTAGTAAAATTGAAGCTTAGGTTTTAAATGTGAGTTCAGTTACAACAGTAGTGTCTTCCTCACGGTTATGTGCAAGTGTTGTGACATGATGTGGGTATTTGCATCCTTCAGATAACTGAGCAAGCACACCAAGATGTGTAGGAAGGAGTGACAAATTCCCCCCTCGGTTCTGAACTCCTGAAGTCATGTTTAACTTCCTCCTTTTGTTCAGATGCCTCCTCTGGAACTTTTGAACAGAATGTGGGAGAAGGAGGTTGTGAGCCCTGTGTTTGTGTCTGGACATCTCCCTCCTTTGTTCTCTCAAATTCCAGGTCCATGAGTAAGAAGGAGCAGCCGGATGGCTGCCTTCTGACTGAGCAGCTGGGGACTTCCACAACTTCTTGACTCCACTGTGGGATCATTTCAAGTGTCTCTCACCAGCATAGATTTTTTTAAGGACACCTTGTAGCTTTTTTTCATTGTCACATACAGGTTGAAATGGACGGAGTTCAAAGTTATCTTGAGGCAAAGGTCAGACAAATGCAGACATTCGTGCATCCAAATCCAGTGGGGTTACAAGAGCTTCCTTATCTTGGGAAACAGTGCTAAAATAGTCTTTCCATATCAGCTCTTTAACAGTTGTGGCTAATCTCTGTTTATGATATCATACCTAAGGAGGAATAAATATGGAGATGGGAGAAAGAGAAATATGGCCACAAGTCTAAACTAGGAGGATAAAATACTGAAAATGTTTTCTTTGGCATTATCTTGCTCTAGTAAGAGCCTGAACATTTTTACTTCAGAATATTGGCTTCAGACCGTTCCTCACTTAGAGTAGGGCATGGAGTCATGGACTTCATTTTATTAGGAGTGAAAAAGTCTATTAAAGCAGACTATTTCATTTCAGAGTGGGTGAAGCAATCCTGGTTAAGTGATGACTGACAAGGTTTTTTTAATGCAAATCTGGACCAATATCAAACAAACCCAATTTTTTTTTTTTAATCTCTAAAATGCTCACCTTTATATGTGACTATGCTTTAGGGAATAGAGAATATAAATGTTAATAATGAATTATTTAAGGGAGATTACAAGTTCTGATGTACCTTGCAGTTTTATTCAGGTGAATATTTCTCAGGGGAGTGAGATCCCCATGGGAGCACTTATGATCTTTGCCCCGTTTGGGAGCTAAATTACTGTGATATTTAGCATGAGAATTAATTAAGCACCTGAAACTTTTATGCTAGTCTTTGATCACTTGAAACTGTCTCCAAGTAAGTTGGTTTTGGCGGGCCGGCAGCTTTGTTTGTTTGAAGCACTGTGCTGTTACAATGTGCCAGATCTACACCTGCAGTTATTTGTGCCTCACTTGGGTGCTTAAATGATGATTTTGTGGCTTGTGTAACTGTAGCTGTTCCTTTAGACACTTCTCTGCCATGATAATCTTTCTTTTAAAGGATATCAACCAGAAGCTGCAGGAGGATAACCAAGAGCTGAGAGACCTGTGCTGCTTTCTGGACGACGACCGGCAGAAGGGCAAGAAGGTGTCACGCGAGTGGCAGAGGCTGGGCAGGTACAGTGCCAGCATCATGCACAAAGAGGTGGCCTTATACCTGCAGAAGCTGAAAGAGCTGGAAGTGAGACAGGAAGAAGTGGTCAAGGAGAACCTGGAGCTGAAGGAGTTGTGCGTGTTGCTGGACGAGGAGAAGGGTGGTGGAGCGGGGAGCCGGAGCTCCATCGACAGCCAGGTCAGCCTGTGCCAGCTGACGGCCACGAGCGCCTACATCAGGGATGTCGGGGACGGGAGCAGCACCTCCAGCACGGGCAGCACAGACAGCCCAGACCACCACAAGCACCACCCCAGCACCAGCCCCGAGCACCTGCAGAAAGCCCGGGGGGAAGGCAGCCCTGAGCACCAGAAGCACAGGAGCATCAGCCCCGAGCACCTGCAGAAGCCCCGCGGCTCCGGCAGTCCCGACCACCACCTGAAAGGGCCGAGCCCTGAACATCACAAAAGCCTCGTCAAAGGCCCCGACCAACAAAAGCACAGCAGCAGCAGCCCCGAAACTATCCCAAAGCACGTTTTGAGTAGTAGCCCGGAACACTTTCAAAAGCAGAGGCCTGGCAGCAGCCCTGAGCATCAAAAGCACAGCGGTGGCAGCCCAGATCACCTGCAGAAGCACACGCCCAGTGGGAGTACAGAACACCTGCACAAGGTGAGGGGCACGAGCCCGGAGCACCTCAAACAGCACTATGGAGGGAGCCCCGAGCACCTCAAACATCTCAGCGGAGGCAGCAGGGAAGGGACCCTCAGGAGACAAGTGACAGAGGACCTGTCCCCTCACCACAGGAGTATTTACAACGGAATGAATGGTGGGTCACTACTGCTAGTGAAAGCTCTCTTTGAAAATTCCTAAGGTAGTTTCAGTGCTATTTCAGGAGAAGGAATGAGGTTTGGTGTGCAATGTAACGAGCCTGGGGTCAGCATTGTTCCCGTAGCAAGTGATCAATCAGGGTGGACCTGTCTGTCCCTGCAGCAGGTGCTGGGTGGATTGAAAAGGTAGGGGAAAGTGCCTTTGGAGTTTTGCTGCAAGGTGTCAAGGAGCAGCTCTTGGCCCTGACCCTGCTCTGTGGCTGGTAGATATAAACTGTTTGTCCCCAGGTGGATTTCTGTTTGCATCAGAAAGAAATTGCATTATGTTTCTTGTCCTGCCTCTATTTGAGTCAGCAGAGTGGAGGTGAATGTCTCCAATTTCATTTCCACCTTCCTGTAGCTTTAAAGATTTTAAAATTTCCTGTTTATTGATTGAAGGCTTCTTGTGTCCTTTTCCATAAGCTTTGGAGAAGACCCCAGGTGAAGAGGAGGCTCAATAGAAATGAATCTGATAGCTCCTAAAGCTTTTCAAAGCCTCGAGTTTGCATTTTACTTACAAAAAATTAAAAATTAAGGAAGATCTGAGGGGGTTTTGTTGCTGTTGCCATTGCTGCCTTTTAGAATAGTTTCCAGTAAACATGACAATCTTTTAAGAGCTGTGTATCCTCACTGATTGAAATTAATTGCCTTAATAGGTTAGTCACAATGTAAGTATTCTGTTATTTTGAAAGTCAGATGGTTACAAAGTTCAAACGTCCTACTCTGCTGTAGAAATAACTCTTTATAGACTTAGAATTTGTATAGCCTGCTCCTTTTTTTTCCTCCATGTGCTTTGAGATGTTTTCCTGAAGGAAATTAGTGTCCCAGTGGAGAACTCTTTTCCCAGACCCAAACTGGTAAGTGTAGAGACTTGTCTCTGTAATGATTTTAAAATGGTTAACAAGGTGAGTGTGTGACAAGTATGTGAAGGTGTGTACCACAGAAATTACTGAAGCTGGCCTTGCACAACTTCCCTTAAATACTGCATTTCTCTCCCCAGTTTGTTCCTTCTGTTTAGAGCTGACCTTACTGTAAGCATGAATTATGGACCCATACTAAAAGTGGCTGGTTTGTTGCACCTGTGATGTTCAGCAGTCCCTCACTGGTTATGTAGGAAGGTCATCTAAGGTTTTAAGTATGCATTTTTAAAACTCACCCACAGCTGAAGACACAGTTTGCTTCCAGCACGGTGGGTTTCTGTGTTTTTTGTCCAAGTACGTCGTCAAGAACCATCTTGCCAACAGTGCAGTGAGAGCAGTTGTTGCTTTAATCCCGAGCTGACTGGCATCCTTTGTGCAGCATATTGCAACTGTCTACAGTCTGGACTCGGGCCACAAGGTGCTGGAGAGGGCAGCTGGTGCTTCGGGAGGCTGTTTATTGACTTTAATCACAGCTTTGCCTGTCCTAGGCTTTATATAATCACTTTTACAGCAAGTCCTCTTTGGTTTGACAACTTCTCTCAGCAGTAACTTGTCAAACCTCTGCTCTTTCATATTTATATAATTTGATGCAAGCTCGAGGTTTAACTCTGACATTCATCTGACCTTGATCAGTGGTAAAGCTCTTGACAGCTTTGCCATGAGGAAGAAGCTTTAAACTTCAGGGAAATACTTGGTCTTCACAGCAAGGCTGAATCCTTCTGGGTATTTGGAGTTCTGATTTTGTGGGGCACAGCTAATATGGAAGTGGTAAAAGTGCTGGCCATTAGCACTTGTTATTGCTGTGCCAGTGATGTGGAAATCTTCGTTTGCATGTTTGGTGTCTGCCTGACCCTGCCAGCTGAGTGTGGGGGATGAAAATCCTGATCTGCATCTTTGTAAGCAATGGTGAAATGGTGACAATGCGAGTCAGAGAATGGCCTGGAAAGCTGGCCCTAAACTCTGAAGAGAAATATAAAAGGACCCCATTTTTCATTCTTATCCCAAACCCATTAAGTGTTGAATATCATGTTGGAACCTAGTTTGCTTTAAAATTTGGAGGATAGATAGCTAGTAGATTTTGGGTGCAGTGCACCTCTGTGTGATGAGTTTGCAGGGCACTTCTAATCTTATTGCTGTACTTGGGGAGTGTCGTGTGAGCAGCAGGAGTGAAGTGCTGGGGACAATTAGCCCCCTTTGTAATTGAAGGAATGAAGTAGCATGTTTTAAGTATGTAACCAGAATCTGCAGACTCTGTACAGGCCCGTCCCATCTTCCCTGGTCTGAGCTGGCCTCCTGAGGTGGTGTGTCCTCTCTGTGCTGGATCCTGTGGTGGTGTGTCCCCTCTGCCAGCACTTGTGCTGTACACAGGGGCTTGGGGACTGGGTTAGGGTGTTGCAGGTTTCTGAGCACCTCTTCTGCTGGAGTCTAAGCAGCTGCAGCCCAGCATTCAGTGCCATGAGCAACGTGACAGTGCAGCTTTGCAGGGTGTGCTCATGCATTAGTCATTTGGGCTTCATGCATGTTTTAAGCTGTCACGAGGTGTGCGGGAAGTTCCCTCAGCCTTTGGTCCACGGACACAGCTGAAGGAATAACGGATGAGGTGATAACATTTCCTTTCACAAGTCTCCTCATTTGCCATGCTCAAAGGTTTGATCTGGCTATTTCTTCTTGTATGTCATGTCAGCTTTCATTTATAAGATTTATAAGGCTTTAACAAAATCCTGTCTCATGGCTCCCCTAGGTATTTTTCTCCAATAGGTGTCCTCTGCCTTTGGAGTGATGGAAAATGGGATGGGAGAGCTAAACTTGATGTTAGTTAATTGAAAACACATGTGTTTCATTTTAAAGGCCTTAACCAAATGAACACGATAGCAATCTTTTGCTGTAATCACACCTAAATGTTCTGGTAACGAGAGGCATTTGGGATAGAAAGATTGCTGACATTAGAAAATACCAGCAGTAGAAACATTTTGAAGAGAATATTAATGCAACCTGGAAGAATACATGACAATTTAACTCTGACACAGATATCTGGGCTATAAGTGCCTCTATATAAATTGATCTGCCTTCAGCATTTGCAATCCAAGTGCTGTTTTTTCAGTCTAAGCAATTTATTCTCAACTTTCTATTTTAAGAAGTCCTTTGTTTTACTCTGAGCTTTGACTTTTGTGTGAAAGGAAAGCATCCAAAGGGTTTCACATGTGCTTCTTGCTTCCTGCTGAGATTATTAATGAAGAGAAGTAAAACTGCTGACTAACACCTCTCATACTGCTGGAGGTGTGAGGGCTCTTACAGAACAAATGCAACATCACCTCTCCTTGAGCAAAGGTGTTTGTAGGCTAAAGAGAGACTCAGACTAAATTTTGGACACCTTCTGTTATAAATATGCTTCTTAGAAGGACACCAAAGTCAGGACATACTGCACTGAGTGAAGAGAGGAAACTGCAGTATGACTTCAGAGAGAAAAAACTCATAGCAGTGTTACTGAGTTAACTGATACCCTCTCTGTGCAAACAGCACTTGCTGGCCATAGGGAGGATGATGTCATGGTTTGATGTAGGTTTGCTCAGTTATGTGTCTTAAAGCTGAAATGGAAATAATTTACCTGTCATTACTAGCAGTGTACAGTACTTTGTGTGTGACTCGACCTTTGCTGGTGGCACCCACCACTGCTTGTCTGCCGGGAGCCTGAGCAGCATTTCTTGCTCTTGAGAGCATAAACAAAGGCTGCAGGATCCACTGAATTTTCTCCTTGCTAGCATGAAGTAACCTACTGTTTCTTTCAGATATTTATTTTTGAAGTGTACAGCTCCGAAACTCAACCGGAGTCTTCTAGTTGAATTCTGTAGGTTTTATGCCAGACTTGTAAGTTGTGTTTAGCCCTTCCATGCTGTAGGAGAACTGAGGCATGCTTTGTGAGTATGTATGTGACCAGAACACGGTGCATTTGTTACTGAGGAGTCATTTATGGAGCTGAAACTGTGGGTGGTGATATCAAAGCAGTGAACCTCCTGGTAACTCCTGTTGTAGGGCTTTGGGGGAGGTTTACACTTGCATGTCCCTCACTTTGCTGACAGAACTCCTTTGGGTTTGAGTGTTTTGGTGTGAGCTGGATCACCCCTCCAGCCCAACTCTTGATGCATTAATGGCATCGATGCTTGTGCTTCCAGAGAGCCTGGCCTAGTTTTGCACAGCTGTGTGGGTGCTCAGCACTGGTTCCTGCAAACTCCAGGGGCTGGTCCAGGTGGCTTTGCTGCCATCCCCGGTGGGGGCTGGACAGTGGGAAGGACTCTGGAGCGGGACTATGACAACACCCAGCCACGGGTGACACTCAGCACCTGCTGGAAAGCCACTGCTTTTGCCTCTTTCCCTCAGGCTGCAAATCCTGCTCCACGGGTGACTGTGTTTGCAGTAAGGACTCGATGCTAATGCCGGCTCTGCCTGAGGGCAGCCAGACTCAGAGCAGGGAATGTCAGTGCTGCCTTTAACCCTCCATGCAGGGGAGAGCAGGGCCCTGGTGGTGTTGGTGAGGGGAGGGGTTGGTGCTCACTGCTCAGGCTGTGCCAGGGCTTGGGAGCTCCGTTCCACAGGGCCCAGGCAGGAGCTCCCTGCGGCCCCACGAGGAGTGTCCTCGCCCTGCAGTGTTTCTCCAGAGGGAGAGGAGCTTGGCAGCTCTGCTGCCTGCTGAGGAATTGGGCATGTGTGGCCATCTCTCTTGGTCTGACTGGCTGCTGGAACTTCCCTGGCATTTGACCCCAGGGCTGCAGAAGGGAAAGGCTGGCCATCAATCACAGCACTGTTACTGACCAAACACTGCAAGCCAGAGCTTGTTCCCATCCTCTGGCTTTGCTCTTACACCTGGGATGAGCCGATATACCGTTTTGTCTTTGTTTTGTTTGTTTCATTGCAACATTTTTTAAAAATCAGGTATTTTCTGAGTAGCGAGTGGGCGTTTGTTTTGGTATGTGCAGGAGACAATAGAGGCTTATTTATTTTTCATGGTGATTGGGTCAAGAGTTAAGCCATTTGCTTTTACCTCAGAGAGCTCCTCCGGAGTTTGCATGGCTGTTACTGATGTCTGCCTGAAATGTGTGGGCACATTTGTATGCTACTTTATTGTTCTCAGTGCCAGAATGGTGAGTCCTCACATTAAAGCCTTGTCTGAGCCCTTGCTGAGACAGTACCTTTAGCCCAGGCTCAGGACCTTGTCTAACAGTCCTGACTTCTGGAGTTCCAGTGTTATGGTTTTATAAGAGTAAAATACAGGTTTGGAAATATCAGTGATTAAAATGTCAACTTCTCTGAACTCTGGCACTTATAATGCAGAGTCAGGATATTATAATAACTTTTGGTAAGTGCTGCTGGTTTAAGAAATTCGGCCTTGTAGTGTGTATTGTGTGTCAAAGTGTCCTGTCTCTTGTGTTGTATGTATTAATGGGATTCTTTTGTATGGTTTATTTTGTTATGAAGTTAACAATGGAGAGTTGCTGCAGGCTGTGCAGAGATTGGAGCCGACCTGGCTAACAGGGAAGAGAGGTCAGTGTGGTGTGGGGTTCAGTTTTTGTGCTGCTCTCACACTCACAGAGTTCATGGGTGTTGACAGGAGCAAGGGACAGCAGGGCCTTCCAAATTATAGGGTATTTAATGAGCTGTAATAAAGCTTTGTGTACACAAGAAAATGAGTGTGGCAATGAAAAATCATTGGCTTCTGAGCTAGTAAGTCATGTCTTAATTAGTAACCTGAAGCACAGCTTGTCTGAGGTCATATTGTCATAGGCGCAGACATATAGTTACTGAGAGAGCAGTGAGAATTATCTTCAACCACGATCTCGATATAAAGGTCTGTGTGTGCTTCTTGACTAGTTAAAGGGTGGTCTCTGTGAGGAGAATCAGTGAGCCTGGAACTGTGTTTAATGCAGAAAGCAGAACAATAATCTGTTTCGGACCAGAGGAATTATGAAGTATAACATGGATGGTGAAGGACTTATAGTTCTTAAAGTTGTCTGAAAAAAATACACAGCAATGATACTAGTCTGTGCACTTTGAGTGGGTTTGTATATTTATTTTTAAGGTGCCTTTAATTCTGCAAGGCACACGGAACAGGATCGTGATGTGAGCTGTGTCCATGAGCATTTGGTACGCAGCGGGAAGGGGTGTGCAAATTTATTGCTTGTGAATGGCAAAGCTGCTGGCTTGAGCTAGGCTGTCTTAAAAGATGAACGCTTGTGTGAAGACTCGGAATAACAAATAGTCTTAGTTCTACTTGTCAGTTCTGCTACAAAATGTCTGGCATATTTGCATTGTTTCGGCGACAGTCACGGGCAGAGGAAGAAATCAGCAGCTTTGGACCCTTGTACTTCAGCAAGAGCATGTTTCTTCTATCCTGTATTTCTTATTTGCATGATTTGTGTGAACTTTACTGATTTGTAGAAGTCCACGTAGTGATTTAAGGGGTTATTTAGAATAATCAAACACAGCGTTCAAGCGCTGTCAAGAGTAAAAGATACGTGATAGCTGAGACAGCCCAGTGAGCCATGTGGTAACCAACAATATTGAATGTCTTCTAAAGGTCTCCATATCTCCTCAAGGAGAATTATTCCAGAGTGTTTATGCCTGTAATACTAAACAGCTCTAATTTGATCAGTAGTGAGATAGCGCCTTCAAATGTTTGACCTCAAAACTCACTAGATGTCTTTCACTGCAGCTCTCTAAGTTCCTGGGAGTTGTGAAAATGTCCCTTGATCAGCCCTTGCTGTGGAACATGTACCTGTGACTTGGATTAGAAGAAAAATTGTCTGTGCTTTTCACAAAGGGTACAAGGCTGATTCATCACTCTGGAGCTCCCGCTCTGCCAAGTGCAGACAGGCCTGGGGAAAGGCATTGATTGCTGACCCACAGCCCCTCCTGCTTTCTGAGTCTGCTTTTGTTTTACACAGAACAGATCTCAGTGATGTTCGAAACCCGTCTGATGATTTTCGTGGTCTGAAAACATTGCTGAGGACATTAAGATGGGTCTCTAAAAATAGCGTTGGGTTATGAGAAAGAGAAGGAACATTTCACTGCGGGCAGATGAATACGCCAAGCACAGACATATCAATGCTGTGAGGTAGGACCGGGAAATTCACTCATGAATTTATCCCCTGAGGTGTTTGAGCTCTGCACTCCTTGTTGGCACCGGCCTTGCACTGAGATGGGCTGCCCAGACAGAAGAAAGGTGCCCAGCCCCCTGTGCTCGTGCAGCGAAGTCACTTGTCTGTCACTGTCCTTCCTCTTGTTTGCTTGGGTCCTTTTGAGAATTTTGTGTGGAGTTCAGTTTTGAATTGTAGGGTTTTGCGGTGTCACTAAGCCCATAAAGGAAACATGACAAGGAAACATTCCAACAATGTTTTTTTTCCTAACCAGCTCTCCAGCCACCAAGACCAAAGGCTCTTCAGCCTTAACTGAACAGCAGAAGATACCAGAATCTGCCTCCTCTGTGCAGAGCCTTTTGATTTACCCTTGTTGTTGGATCTTGACACCTGGTCTACACTCCATAATGCTTGACGCTACGTTTCACCACTTACAACCACAGCATGTGCAAATGTTTTTGAGATCTAGGAGGACAAAAGCATCCTGAGCTTTTATTAAAACAAATCCTCATTTCAGCATGAAGCCATTGGGATTGGTGTATTTTACCTTCTCCACGAACGGAATAAAAAGAGGAGATTTTTTTCACTTTTGAGTGTGCTGGAATGTTGTATTCAGCCTGATAAAAATGAGTTGCTGGATTGCCTGACAGCGTGGGAATGACTGATCTGTCTCTTGGAAGCATGGATCTCAGAGTTTCATCCTGTCAAGTCACTCCATCGTCCCGGGTTTGTCAAGGAGGACTTGGGTAGTGTTGACTCCTCATATTGATCGCAGAACTGCAAGTGCACCCGGCTGTAGACCCATGGAATACTGAAAAGGTGCTTGGGAAAGTCTAGAAGGAGATGTACCACAAGAGGATCTGCTTGTCCCACACTCATGAGAACTCCACAAAAACCCAAATTAAGCCCAGTGTGTTTATTGTACTTAAATGACAATTCAAGGCACTGCTGCCTGGAACTGTGTCCTTCAGGAGTCAGTTTCCTGGGCAACATACCCTATTCCACCTCTCTTGCTTCATGGTGTTTTCACTTTATCTTACTTTTTAACTTAGGAAACCAACACTTGATTCTGATGTCAGTTTGGAGAATGGATATTTGAAGGATTAGTGAAGAAAGTTTGAGAATTTCTGTTGGTGTTGAGAGCAAAACACCTGTTGAATTTGTCACTATGAAAAGATGTGTAGTTTAAATGTAGCCAACCTTGTCTGTGTCTGCTCTGTGCTTAGTAGAGGTGCACTTGGCACGTGTATTTTTCAGTCAATTGATGTTAGATATCAATCCTGCCTGTAAGACTTCTGGATATTCCTTGTCCTTGTTGCAGGGGAAACAGGATCTTGCCTGTGAAGATACCATCAGGTGACACTCGTTCTCAAATATAACACTTCAGGGAAGTGCTTCTAATGCCCCCCAATTTTGTTAGATTTTGAGTTATTAGTTCTTGCAGTGCTGCTCAGAAACCCATCACGATGCACAGGGAGCCAGAGGCTCTGGAAGCTCTCAGGAAAGGATCTGTAATGGAAGAAGGAGGAGGAGATTTCCACTCCCTGGAATGAGAAGAATGCAGAGGGTGTTTGTGTTCGGTTGGTCTGGGGTTTTACCCATCGGTGTAGCTCCCAGGTGTCAGAGGCTGAGTGTGTGGAGGTGTGAGATTTTGGGGACAGTCAGTCAGACAAGGCTTGGTTTGATTTCCTTGCAGGCACCTTTGCTAATGCCCCTTTCCATGGGATGGGAGGTCTGGGCGTCCTCTGCCTCCTCAAATCCAAGGTGTGCTCCCCGTGGCTCGGGTGGCTGTTTCACCCCTGCAGTGCAATCACCTCACCTTGCATCCCCTTGTCTTGCTCTGCTTTTGGGGTTCTAAGTGTGTGTGGTGCAGAAAACTTCTCTCTCCGAAGCACAAAGCCAAACCCAAGCATATATCACCTCTGAAACCAGCACAATAAATGTTCAGTGATAACTGTTCTGTGTGTCTGATATGTTAAAACTCTGCTGAATTCAGGGACGGAGGGAAAGACTGAAAATCTGTTACATGTTGGTGATCAGACTAAAAACATTTATGGATCTTCTGAACATTGCCATTGCAGCATGTCCCCTCCTTGCAGGCCCGGTCTATTGGACCAAACCCTTTGTGCTGAGAAGCTTATTTCTGAGTTTCAGTGAGTCCTGTGAGCTTCTGCAAGGCCCAAGGCAAGCCTGTGATCTCAGAGGTGGGCACTGGAGTGCCTGGAGCAGAGGAGGATGTCACTGGTTTTCTTTGCTCATTTGGTTGCTGTGGGAAGCCACCAGAAAGGCCTGTCCTTGTTCCAGGCTTAAGGGTGGGGTTTGAGCCCACAGAGGCTTTGGGACTGGTCTGGAGGGACTGTCAGGGCAGAGAGCAGCTCTGAGCAGAGAGCTTGGGCTTTTCAGCTGCACAGGGCTGAACTCACAGGCCTGGAGGTCTCTGTGTGCTAAGTGGGGTGACATCGACGGTGGGACATGGATCGATGTGCGTGAACACTCCCTGATGGTCAGAAAAAATGTCCTCGTGGAGGCGAGACCTTGGTGTGTGTAAAGAGCTCTTGACCCTCAGTAAATGCCTGGTTACTGCCTGGAACTGTTTATCAGTAGTTCTGAAACAATCCACCAGCAACACAAATATTGTGACCATCACCTGTGTGGGAAGAGCTGTGAGCCAAACGAATGACAAGGCAGGATTAATCAGCCACCAGCTAAACCTTCAGTGCAGGTTTCCTGAGTTTCTGCTGCTGAGCATTCCATTGCATCAGGCCACTTTTTAAACAGCTTTATACTCAGATTGGTCTGTTTTGAGTGTGGTGTAAAAACTGGGGCTGAAGTTACTCACACGCTGAGAAAACACCTTTGTGAACAACTAGCTCGAGACAAACATTTTCAATGTGTTTCCTTTCAAAATCAACTTTTTAAGGCAATGTTTCCTTCCTTCCTGAATTTCCTGAATTGTGCTAACTGGGCCAGTGGGAAACAAAGCTATTTTTATTTCTCTTTTGTGTGTGTGCTGCAGTCATAGTAGAGGCTGTTCATGTCCCTTTTGTGTTACAGGGGTGCTTAAAAGTGTCCTTGCATATAAAGTGAGTTCCAGTGAATCCACACCTGAACTAGAGCCAACACCAGGCTGTGAGAGCAGAGCATGATTTAGCAACCTGTTAGTCTTGTAATTACCTCCTCCCTTATTAGATTGCTCTGATTGTTTGGTACTTGAAATAAGGGCACATCTTTAAGTTCTCAGGGCAGCAGCTTTTGGAAGAAATTCATTGCTTTTCGTTTTATTGGCATTTTGTGTTTCAGGCTGAGGTACAGGAACATATGGTGCTGCTTCTGAGGTAGCACTTGCCTAAATATCTGGGCTTGTAAAATTTGCTACAGAGCCGTTGAATTTTCTCCTGTAAAGACACTCTGAATGTATCTGGTTTTATAGCTTCAGCATGGGATTGTCACGCTTCTGTCATTGTACATTTTTAATGGATGTAGGTCAAGAAATGACACGGAACCCCACCTAAGAACACTGAATTGTTCCTGGAGTGCACGGAACACTGAAATAGCAGCACATCCATCTGTGTACAACGGGGGAGCCGGAGGTGTCTCTGAGGCTGAAGAGCTGGAACTGTCAGAGGAGCAGAATAACTGGAATATCCTGTATGTTTTTGTCTACACTGCCAGGCTGTTACCCAGCCTGAGAGATGATTAGTGAGAGCCTAATTGGCCTGTTAAAGGCTCTACTTTAGAAATGTGGTCCCCCTGAAGTGACACAAGTGTCTGGGGTGGGGGATGTGATGGACAGAGTTGGTCAGAAACAGGTTCTGAGGGGGTTGGAGAAACAGAAAGTAGGTGAGGTTAGATAGACTCAGAGTTATATCTAGGAGTGCATAAGCTGTAAACTCAGGGGCTTTGGCAAAAATGTCAGAGGAGGGGAAAATGCCATAATCCAGTTACCCAAAGTTGGATTATGTTGAATTTGCCCTGGTTTTGAACAGTAACCCTGCTTCCAGACAGTGGAGGTGTGGGGGAGCAGAATTAGATGATTGGGCAGCCAGAGCTACAGCATTTCCAGATTTGAAGTGGTAGGAAATGCTGCAGGTGATGCCTACTGCCATAGCACTTGTTTGTGGGTGCCAGGGAGTGCAGGGCTTTGTTAAGGACCCTGCAGTTTGTCAGTCAGTCACAGGTGTCCCTTGGTGCCCTGCCCACCTCACTCTGCTCCCCGGGGAAATAGGACATTTCCCCCCGTGTCTGCCCTCGTGGTGCTGCTGATCCTGACCAGCTCCCAGGGGCTGCTCAGCACCTTTCCTGCCCTGGCATCTCTGAGCTCCCCGGGGCTTGTGGTGTCTGGAGCACTGGAAGGACCTGCTGCAGGAGTGACTGGAATGGAGACTTGGCAATCCTGAGAGCTGAGAGTGTGGAAACAGGAATTTCTCTCTGCATGCCCTCCCCTCCCCTGCCAGAGTTCTCTCTAAAGCAGGATTCTTCCCCTCTGTACTGGAAGGCAGAAATCTTTTGGTATGAAATATTTAACTTTTCAAACAGCTGCTGCCACAACATCCATCAATAGTCTGTGTTAGTTGAGCTCTGCTGCTAAGTCTGAGCTTTCCGATTTGAAAAGGAGAAAGCAAAACATGTTTTCTAGCCACTTTATACTAAATTAATGATTTGTGAAAATCGTTACTGTGAGTCCTTTGGTTATTGTTGCCGCTGAAAAAGAAATTGCATTGGAAAACCAACTAAAAGTGTAATGTGGTATTAAAAGCTACAGTGCTGGTTTCTCTGTCAGTTACCTGCTCTAACCCAAAGTGCTAATGTGATGCTCTTGTCCCCTCTGAGCTTCTCTGTGTCTTCCTCATTTAAGTGAAATAGTAATATTTTCTGATTTGGGGACTTGGGCTTTTAAAGGTAGCACAGGAAATGGAGTGTGATGCCCACCCAGAGCTCAGACCGTGTCAGTAAGTACTTTTAACTAAGTTTAGGTTTGGAAACTGTGCTTTGGGCGTTGCCAAAGGAACCTGTAGCAAAGTTATAGGTGTTGTTGATCAGAATCCTTGAAAAGAACTCTAGGAATTGCTGCTGGTTTCCTCCCTGTCCAGCAGCAGTGACAGGGAGCTGCCAGGTGAGTGGGGCGCACCAAGTTCCTGTCACCTGAAGGTCCTACAGGTGCCTGTGCTTTAGGCCTTGAAAAAGCATCTCAGATAACCTGAATGGGGGCAGACTCTGGTGGTTCCTTGTGTATGTGGCCATACGTGGCAGCAGTTGATTTAGGGGGCCACGAGTCTCATTTGAGCTCAAATGGAAGACGCTCACTCAGCTGCACAAATAGGACTATCCATCTGCACCCCTACTGTCAGGTCAGATTAATTAAAGTCAAGGCAGTGAATTAACTGCAGGTACAAAGCCTGCCATGCACTGCTTGATAATCACTCAATTACATATTACATGGACAGAAGGCACCATATAACTAACATGTTAAATTACCATTTTGTCATCAAATGTGTTTTTCTTTCATTTTTTTTGTTTAAACGTTATCAAGGAACTTGGCTAAATAGCCTTACAAAGATAGAAGGCTTGAAAGCTGTACTGAATAATTTGTAATGCTTAGGTTTAGCCTTAGGACTATTTCTAACTATAACTTTAAGTACCTTTGATCTCTCACTTTGTCTAAGGGATAATTCTGATAAATTTAACATGAATCAAAGGTACTGTGGGATTTTATTTAAGAGACACCCCCTTCCTTCCACAGTTTCCTACAAAACTCCAGGTGGGACATGAAGCTATTTTTGGGAAATCCCAAATCTCTTTCAGATGGATAAGTCAGTCCAAGAAGGTACAGTGTGATGATGTAGAGCTTATATTGTAGCTGTACAGGTAAGTTCAACGTTCAAATATACAGGCTGTCCAAGATAAAACAGCAAGAGAGAAAATAGGACTATGACAAGTGTTGTCACTCCATTCCTGTACTGAGGGCAGGCAATTAGACCTGCTCTCTGCAATAAATGAACATTATGGAGGTCTGTGAGCCATCCTGGTGTGCACCAGGCCCTGCCTGATGCTACAGAAGAGTGAGCAGCACTCAAGCTGTTCTCTCACAATCCGGGATTCCATTCCTGGGCGTTGGAATCATTTTCTGTTTCCTCCTGACATGGCTTTGGTGGCAGCAAAGGGGTCTGCCTGCTGAAGGCTAATGGTACACTGGTGACTGGTCTCCTTGAGGAAAGGCAGGTTGAAGCCACTGATACATGAAAAATCACAGTTACCGTGGCATCTTGGGTGTGCTTTGGAGCTTTCCTAAGTCAAGGAATGGCATTTCACTGATTTATAGCAAGATAGAACTGGATGGAGAAATGGGATGGTTGTTGAAGTTGTGGAGAGGGAGAGATTGAAGTCCAGGGCTGTGCAGCCTTTGCATGAGGTTCTGCTGTGCTGTGGTTCTTCCTCTGTTCTTCACAGGAACAGATGTGTTGGAGAGGTGGACCAGAATCCTGAGGGGACATCAGCAGCCCCCCCTGAATTCATCCAATGTACCTTAACAGGAGATGCTCTGGGCCTTAAAGATCTTGACTGAAAAGAGCTCTTTCCTCAAGTCTTTCCTTCCCACCATAGTTAAAGTATGAAAGATTAGGGTGTGTAAAGTGAAGGAAACAGGCGGAGTTGGGATAAAACATGTAGCACATCCTTTGGAACAGTAACAGAGCAGAAAGGGACTGGGAAAGAAGGGATAGAAGGGACAGAAGGACTTGGCAAATGCTCACGTGGCTTTAATTTCATTTTGGTGGGGAGAAGAAATGAATCTGAACGATAAATTGGTCATACACAGTTTGATCCTCGTGTAGGAATATTGCCATGGATTTCTGGAGGAACAGGCTGTGGCCACCTTGCTGTGGCTGTGCTTTTCTCTTGGTACACAGTCATTCACTGCCACTCAAGAAAAGCCCCGACCCATGGAGAAAACATTCTCCACAAAAGAACAACCCAAAGCTGCTTGGCTGCATGGAGACGAAATTACCTTTTTCCCCTCTAATGTGATTGCTGTGGAGCCAGGGAGGCTGAGGGAGGGAGGGAGGATTGCTCTCGAAATGCTGCTCCTCAGACTAGCCCTGCACTTGCCGCGTCATTCCGTAGCCACAGTGGTTGATTCATTCTCTAAAGAGCACACAGACATGCAACTGAGACTTCTGGATTTATTTGGAGCTCTGAGGAATAGAATGTGAAAAGCCATTCAGGTTTGACTGGCTGGCCAGAGACTGCAGTCAGTTTAATGAGACACAGCTACATTTGCCATGATCAAGTGCTGCCTCGTGCATGAAGTAGGTGCTGTGGTCCCGTGCTGGTGACTGATGATTTATTACCTTTAAAACTGCAGAACCAAAAGGCAGAGTTAATTTTCAGTGGATTATTCATTGTTTGTACCCCCTGGAATCTTATATGATTGCTAAACTTAATTTAAAAAAAAAAAGGCAAACTCAAAAATAAACTATGAGAGATTTTAAAGCCGTGCATTTTGCAACACCCCCCTTTTGCCCAGGAGATGTTTTACAAACTTAGTGTATCATCAGTTTGTGCTGAAGGAGGTGTTTGTGTCTCACTTTGCTCTGGTTCCTTGTGCAATCACTGGTGTTACTGTTCCAAGCTCGGGGCGTCGGGTTAAGCCCATCCCTCTGTGCCTGGCCCCTCACTGATCCCAGCTGACAGGACTCCGGGGGCACCCCAGGCACTGGGAGCCCACTCAGGGAGAAGTGCCCACGTCACAACTTGCTCAGCCAGGGCAATTTTCAGCTCTGAGTCTCCTCTCTGCTTTTACCCTTTCACTTCTGGGGAGAACAACCCACTAATCCTAGCCAGGTGTAGGATGAGTGTGGGGAACTGGGAGGGGAATGCATCCAGCAGAGGAGGGGAGGTGTGTGGGAGGCCAAGCAAAGGGTCAGGTGTGGTGTGGAGTGTTCTCTGGAGCACAGACACCCCATGGCACAGAGGTCGGGGGGTTCTGCTGCTGCAAACAAGCCTTGGGTGGCATTTTTCAGGGCCACAGTGGTTTGGGTCATTGCCCAGTGAGGTGAGATGAGGTGAGATAAGGTGAGGGGGTGACTTTGCTTCCTGAGAGGTTGTTTCATAACCCTCCTCTTGCAGGCTCCTGGGCAGGGCCAGAGCGACAGAAGGGCTCTGCAGTGTCTCAGCTGACACAGGCAAAGACTTAGTATTTTATTTAATCCTTTATTTATTTAAAAGAAAAGAAGCTGTGCTTTTGCAGGCAAGGCTCTGCTCAGCATTTGTCAGCTGAGCAGGGTCAGTCTGGGCCGTCACCTGGATTTTTAAGCTCTGAGAGAACATGGGTGTGTTAGTGCTGGAAGAACCATTACCTCTGAGGCAGTCATAAACACTGGGAGGGCACAGGTTCAAATACGAACTGAGATTCTTTCTGCTTGTTCTTAGCAGAAGACTGAGAGCTCTAAAGTTGCTCTGCAAGCAGGGGTGGTGGGCTGTGTTGTGGTTCTCTCCTCGTCAGGAGCTGTGTGTGCTGCCGTGTGCTCCCAGCACACTCAGCCCTGTGGCCCTGGCTCCCTCGAGTCCTCAAGCTGATGCATGTTCTCTCCTCCCATCACAGCTTTTATTACTGTTCTTACTACAACATTTATCCTCTTTATCACAGCCATCTCTTGTCTTACATCATCTCTTTGTCCCTTGTCCCTGCCACTCTTCGGTGGTGTATTTTCGGAAGATAAAATAGACTTAATTATAAGCAAAAATGCCTGCTGGGGATGGAAATGGTCCAGGTCTATGTCAGGAAGAGATCATTGCCATCCTGGAGAAAAACTCCCCTCTCTGACCTCGTTTCTCTCTTGGAAATGCCGATTCTCTTATGTTTCCCTACACATCTTCAGAAACTTCAGTGCTAAAGAATTTTAAAATATGTAAGTGATTTTTTTTTTTTTTGCCTTTCATGGCTGGTAAAATAAATAAGTATCTGCAACCCCCCAAACTCTGAAGAGCAGCAGTGCCTCTGCCTTGGAGCTGCCCACAGCTCACATCTGTGTTACAGATACCAAACCCTGCAGTGCAACAATCCAGGGAATATTTGGTTTGCTGAAAATCAGTCGTGGCTTTTCTTTCTGCATCTCCCTGTTTTGCTGTCTGTCACCTTGGATTCATCAGAATGATCCGTGTCTGGGCTCCCCTCCCTGTGTCTGGCTGGACTGTCAGATGAACAAGTGTAGATATGAAAGGGACAGTTTTCCTTAAAGGGCTGTTGGCATCTCAGTGTCCCCCCTTGGGAAGACTGTAAGAAGTGACTGCTGTTGGTGGTGTGGGAGACAAGGCCTTGTTTCAAGGACTGTGCTCAGGGTACTCGTGGAATGGTGATTTGTTATTGACTTCTGGAATGTGAAGCCATCCAACTCCTGCTGTGCAAAAATCTTGTATTAGAAAAACATACCTTAGGTCAAAATTAGTTTGATTGGTCTTCCCCAGCAGCCAAACCCCTGCAGGTCCTTTGTAGCTCTCTGAGATGATCCCGGGTGGCTGTGCTGGTGCTGCATGGACCCGTCTGGGCACCACAGAACCAGCCTGGGCACACCTGACACCTGCTGGTGTTCCTCTGGAACAGCCTCCCCACACCTCCTAGGGCTGCTCTGCCTTATCATTCCAGGTGCTCAAGGAAAGAACTTTCAGCACTGCTCAGCCTTGGCTTTGCCTTCACCAGGAGAATTTATTTTACTGCTTTATTTTGCAAATACTGCTCCAGGTTCTCCTGTCTCCATGGTGTACTCCTTGCTTTCCCTACAACAGAAACAATAAACCCTTTCATTGTTATTATTATTGCTGATTATTGTTATGAATAGCAGGGGGAAATTAGCATAATCCTGAATCTCATTGTAAGTTTAAAATAAAACAGAAGACTTGCTGAAGTTCGGTCCTATCCTTGAGACAGGATCTCTGCCAAAGTCTGGATGGGTGATGATCAAACCCTCTCTTTTCCAGGAAGCCTGAGATGTGACAGATCAAACAGATGGCAGGTGGGGCTTAATTTTTATATAATATACACAGGAGAGATGCTGTGTGTTGCAGTGCTGGGAAAAGTGGGTATTTTCTCTCTGGATATTTAGCAAACAGAAAGGGCTCCACAGGCCACATGGGTGGAAAAAGAGGTAAAAAAAATCTTGGTCAAGAACAACATATGTATCAAAAATGGAATATAGATCATTAGTAGAATGAAAACTTCCAAAGGAAAAGCCAGAAGTGTTGTCAGTCAGGACAAAACTTTGGAATAGGAACACTGAAGGACTGACAGCTTGGCTTGGATGCCTGTGAGAGCAGGGAGGGGGTTTCCTGAGTGTTGGATCACAGGGAGTGCTGTATTTCCTAAAGCCACAGGTACCATTCCAGCTCCTTGTTCTGGCAGTGCAGGCCACTTGAGCTTCGCTTTGTGTTCTTGATTACATCTTGCCCAAGTTGTCTCTCTCTGATGCACTTGCAGCAGTGTATCCTCTCATTCCAAGGGCTGGATGCCTCCCTGAGGATACACTGCACTTTGGATCTCGTGCCCACTTTGCACTCTGTGCTTCAATTCAGCCTTCCCTGCCTCAATGACAAAGGAATGGCACAAACCTGGTAAAGAAGGAATGAATGTCTGTTTTGTGTCGGAAATCCCAAACAGATCTGGGCATTCCCTTTGCACCCACTGAGGCTGGCACACGCTGAGGTGGGAATTTTGGTGTTAATCCAGGGGGAACAGAAATGAAGCTCTTGTGCAAGAAGAGTCCCCAAATGTTTGCCTAGTGAGCAAGGCAGTTGATTTGATGGAGTTGTTCTGAGGGATTTTTTTCTTGCACATTCTTTTCCTTGGCGAGACCAAACCAGAATCCTGTCCCAGAGCTGAGGTTTCATGGTGGGCAGTGTCAGCAGGAATGAGAACAGTCTGTGAAGGGCAGAGGGAGGGTGAAAGAGGGCAGGGGATAGTTTATAGGCAATGTTCCCTCCACTTAATGCAAGGAGTGCTTAAAACAATAAGCAGGTTTGGTGTCAAGTGTTGAAGGTACTGTACCAGAGCCAAGCAAAGGGGAGGGAGCCGGGAAGCACTGGGATGTGCTGAGGGGGTTTGTTGTCTGGCAGAAGACATAAATGTTTTGGAGGTAAACTAGAGGTTGCAGGCCAGCAGCGCTCTGCGTTCCTCTGGGGGCTGCTTTGAGCTGTGCTGAGCACGCAGGGCCTGGGGCACGCTGGGTCAGAGCCCGTGTCCTGCAGAGCTGCGGGCCCTGGGAGCACCCAGCAGGGCTCAGGGGCAGGGCTCAGTGCCCCAGCCTGCCCCCAGCCCCGGGCACTCTGCGTGTCCTGGCAGCGGGCACATCAGGAGGGCAGTGTCCGGGGACACGCTGCAGCGCGAGTAGTCTCGGTGCTGCCACTATTTTTGGAATCTTTTCCCTTGCCTCGGCAGTCTCTTGATGAAATCAAGGGAGACTGAATAGGTTTAAGGGGTTGGAGTGGAGAGGGAATAACGATGATGCTTTTCTGGAGGCCAGCTCTCCTCTCCCAGCCACCTCTTCCCTTCTTTCTCCCAGAAGAGGAGGCTCTGACTACAGGAGCTGGTTTAATCTGATTTAGTAATAGCGGGAGAACAGGGATTTGGGGTTTGGTTATTTATACATCTTAACACATCTTGCTGCTTTCGCTTTGTCTTTTTTCTTCCTAAAAGAGTTTTAACAAATGCAAAGACACTGTAATGAGGAGGGAAGAAAATGATCCCTGACTATAGAGCTGTGCAAATTAAATCACTCCTTTCTTTTCCCTTCTCTCTGCTAGAGAAGGACCTGGTGAATGTGACCCCCTGTGACCAGCTCCCTGCAGGGAATGGGAAACCATTTGTGGGGGTGATCCAAAGCACCAAATAAAAGTGTGAGATTGGAAGGGACAAGATTCCAAACCCAGAGCTAATTAGGGGTGGCACAATGCAAAGGACTTCTGCCTGATGGAGAATTTGGCTCCAATTTTCAGATCTTCAGGGCATTTCAAACATGACATCACATAATGTCAGCTCTCCTGAAAGCTGCAAAGATTTGGACAGTGGCCATCCCAGTGATGCATAAGTTTTTCTTTTACATCTTCCTTCCATACCCTGACTTTACTGCTTAATAAAATAGTCCATTTTACCTGGGGAGCTGAGCCAATATATTTTATATAATTCACGATACAGACTTGGCTAAAGCTGTGCTGTACACAGTGGATCTGCCTACCAGGTGCAGCAGGGCTTTAAAAATACGATGAATTAAAGTGTGGATAGAGTTCTCTGGGTCTGACCATGCAGCTTTGGGGTTCCAAGCTGAGGAAATGAAGCTCCCCACCACACTTCAGAGGCTCTTTTATTTAGAAACAAGCAGCTCAGCCAGGATCTTTTTATCCTGACTTGAAATTCTGGCTTGATGGTTTTCTGATAAATAGTGTGTCTCCTGGCCTTTGCTGAAGCCCTGGGAGGAGATGCAGGCTGCATGTAAAGTTGCAAGAGCAATAAGCTGTATTTCACTTTTAGAGGGATTTTTATCAGCAGTTATTTTTATTGTGCTTACTTGTTAGCACCATTAATTTCCACTTCTGTTCCTTGAAGGCTTAAAACTAAAGCTTATTAAAAGATGGCAGATTTTTCAGTATTTCCTGGGAATGATAAAGGAAGATTTCAAGGGGAGGCATCAGCACTGGGTTAAAATCCTGCTCCTCACCTGGAGCCAGCCAGGGTGTGCCATGCAGGTATTGCAGAGGATGCCCTGTGTGCTGCTGTTGTATTTGGGCCACTGCAGCTCTATATTTAACTCTGTTTCCTCGGGTGAAAAGCCTCCCATTTGCCTGTTAATTTTCCTTAGCTTGCTCCAAGCTCATGCCACATGTCACTTCTCTGTGCCTTGGGACAACTCCTGCCATATGTCTGTAGGTTCCTGAACAAGAAGAACAAAAGGACTTTCAGGCAAGTGATGAGATTAAATTGACACAGTGCAGGAGTGGAACTGAAGATGTGAGGACTGCTGCTATGCCTTCTAATGCCCTTTTACCAGCTAAGAACAACTGCCTTTAAATAATGGCTGGGATGTGAAAAGAGAGTGACATTTAAAAGGGAGCACAGGGAGCATCTCACATTCCCAGCCAAGGAAGAAAAGCCCAGGTAAAGCAGTGATCGAGCAAAGGTTTTCCCCAGGGCAGGTCTCAAATATTTGTCCTTCTGTCACTCTTTTAGCAAAAGATTCAAGTGTCTTTGGGAGCAAAAACACACTGTGGATGGTGTTTGCTTAATAAGTGAGTCATGCCTGGGAAAACAAACTTGCTCAAGATCCATTCCATAGTAAAACAAATGCATTTGAGATCAGCTTACTTGAGTATCATAAATTAGCCCAATTCCACTCGAATTTGATGTCAAGTCATTGTGTTGAATCAACCTAAATATGTAGGAGTGTATTCTGTATAACCTCCATTGTTAATCATATGTAAAGCTCTGGTCATCTCTTTCTGGGGGACAAGGAAAAGAGTTAATTGGTGAGACACAACTGGAAAACACTGTTTAGTCTCTGAGAAGAGGCAAGGAAAAAAGTGGAAATACATGAACAGTGAGTAACTGCAGAAGCCAAGCTGTGCACTGAGCTCTCCTTACCCTTTTATACTGAAGCCACATGGAATGCTACAGGTGCCTGGCTCCAGGTGGGAGAAACTCTAAACATCCAGAGGGTGTTTTATCACCATCAGGAGTCACAAGGTGTGGTAACTCCAGGTTGCACCATCTTCACCTGTGCCCTCTGGTCATGGCCCTCCTTTTGGAGGTCACCAGGAGCTTCTTGGGTCAGGCCCTGAGAGCAAGGCCTGAGTAGCTGAGGAGCAGAGAAGCCCAGGCTGGTTTGTCCTTTGTGCTCCTGCAGCAGGTGTTGGTTGCTGTGTTTTGCCTTGGCCCTCCCTGCTGCAGCCACCCCCCAGATGTGCCTTGGAGAGCAGGATTGCCCTTCCCACAGGGACTGGATGCACTGAACAGCAACAAGAGCGAGAGGGATGCAGACACTGCTACACCAGGCAGCTGCAGTGAGCAGTGTGGTGGGCAGTGCATTGATTCTAGATGTACCTTCTGCATGCACGACTAAACAAAACAATCCTTTTCTCAGTTCACCCACTTGTCTTCCGCTCCCCTGGCTGCTTACCAGCTCTAGTTTATTTTATTTACCTTAAAGGGAATAGATTCAAATGAAAAATTAAATTGTAAGGGACTAAGAAAATGCTTTTGCCTTGCAGCTTTGTGCAGGGCACAGGTTTGGGTCATTTGGAGGAATTTGAATTCTTGAGGAGGAGCAGGTGAGAGGTGGGTGTTGGCCTTCCTTTGTCATTTTGCTGCAAGTGTAATAAACCCCAGAAAATGGGTGAGGATGTTCTATTGCTCTCAGGTTGATAAAGTCTGCATGGAAAGAGCTGTTCCACCCTTTGAAATTACAGAACTGCCAAATTGCAAACACACTCCGTGGAACACGAGGAGTTCTTATGAATTTTATCTTTCATTTTGCAGTGCTCAATATCCTGCCCTTTATTAAACCACCCGAGGGATGGACAGTGAGAACCCAGAAATCACCTCTTGCTGTTCCCAACTCTGCTCCGTGTCTGAGTGATTGGAGTTCTTGCTTTCCCTGGGACTGGTGTGTCTCCCCTGGAAATGAGGTCGTAGTCAGGCACACCCCCCTGCAGGGAGAGGGGCTGGGCTCTCTCGGGGCTCCCAGAGTGAGGCCCCTTTGCTGGGCAAACCATCTGTGCAGCAGCAGAAACTGCTCCCTGATTTCTGCCTCAGCTCATGGATGGGAGAGAAATCTGATGGAGAGTGAGTGAGTGAGCGAGCACAGAGGCTGGGGGAGACGAGCAGTGCTTTGCAATGGATTCTAGGTCACACAGGGGGGGCATTTTATTTTATTTTACTTGTCAAGGTACAAATTTAGAAACTCATTAAAGCTTTGTCCTCGTGGATTAGACATACTTAAAACAACTGCAGGATTTTCTCTGAAGGATATGGTAGAATTTGTTGACAAGATTAAGGACAGGCGAACGGTGTCATCAAAGTCAGTGAGCAGCTTCAGTGTTACAGGGCTTTGGATCTGGCCGCCAGAATTTGGGAGGAAGAAAGAAAAAAGCAGCAGATTTCACTTCTGGCATAAGTAATAATTCATTACTGCTTCCTAATAGAAACCATGGGCATTGATTTCCCATGGGTTTACCTGTGGTGGGTTAGGGGACTAATTTTCCAAATGGCTGTGAACTGCCATTAAGCAAATGGTTGTTATTAGCAGGTACTTTTTTAAGGTAATTTTGATTAAGCATTTTTTAAATCCAAATATCTGTAAAATTGCAAAACGGGGGGAAAAAATCCATATCTAGCTCAGATTGCTGAGAAATCTTTGGGAAAATTGGTTTAGAAAACATTTTAAAAAGATGGACACAGCTCTACAGCGTTGACTGTGTAATTCTAAATATAATTCTAAATCCTATTAGTTCTAAATACAGTTTCATGAAAAGGAAAGGAAGCTCAGAGAGAAATATAACTACATGGGATAGATGGGTCTCTTAAATCCATAAACATTCAGCATTGAACTTCCTTGCCCTGCATTTTTAATCTTACCTCAAGTGATAGATCTCCCTTCAGCAGTTGCTTTTGGAGCAACACCTTAGCCAAGGGAGTGGGAAGCTGGTCATCTCCAGGTCCTGTTTCTGGAGGTTTCTCACTCAGCCACTGCAGCATTTGCTCTCAGGGGAGCTCTGCCTCATTCCCTCACCTGCACTTTGGGCTCTGGCATTTGCACTCAAGTAACCTGGAGTAGTTATTTTAGTAGCAGTTATTTTTCAGCGTCTGAATACTGTTCTCTTTGCCTTGAGGCCAAGGAGGTCCTGTTAGTTCTGCTCTCCCAGGAGCTGGAAGGGCTCAGGGGCCTGCCTGGGGATGCTCTTCTCAGAAATACCTTTCTCATGAACCCAAATGTTCTGGGACAGTCTGAGGATGATGTGCTGGGAGAGACTTTTGAAATAAACTGGGATTTCTTGAGGCTTTGGGCTTTGTACTCCTAATGCCAGCTTGGAATGTGTGTTCAGTTCCTGCTGCAAACACACTACAGGCTCTTCTGTGAAAGTGAAAATGATTTCTTGCAAGTACTTCACTGTTTACTACACTTTCACTTAAGGGTTTTAAAACATGTATGTGATGCTATTTTCAGGAAGCTTATTGTTTATTTAAGGTACCTATTAATATCTCCTTAATTATTCATCTCATTTAAATTTTACATGTTGCTGCCACAAGACATAGATCCCTTTTCCGTGAGCAATGTGCTGTTGTGTGTGGGACTGCAGGGCAAGGTTAAGGCTCAGTCACTTCCCATTAGCTCTGCACTGAACAAACAGAGTCATGGATTTCAGAAACAGGAGAGTCATGGATCTCAATTAACTCTCTCTCCCTCTTGCTCCCCTTGGCTTCCACAGTCTGTTATGGCTTCGATGTGCAATACCTGCAGACTGCAAGACTTGACCTGGTGTAAACTTAGTTTCAGTTTTTATGGACTCGTTTTGTTCCGCTGAGGTTTTGCATCTCTGTGCAATTAAGAGTTTTTAAAAGCCTGGAGTCTTCACCTGGCTCCTCTGACCTCAAAGGAGGCTTTTGGCTTGAACAGGAACAGGTTGGCTCTGGAGGAGAGAAAGGGAGCACTGGGGAGGCCCCGTGATTTTCTGACACAGAAGCCAGGGAGGGAATGAAGAACACACAACTTTTCCCGCATTTTGAGGTAAAATTGCTTCTCTCCACACCTGCTTGCATTGATTAATTCAAGTAAACAAATCGGTACCCAATTTTCACTCAGCCCTTGCACATTAATTACCTTATCCATGCAGTTCCCCATCGTGGCTCTCTGGGATGGGGACTGGTTCATTACCCAAAATACATGTCATGATGCTCATTACATTTGTGACACTACCAGAATGAGGAGCCTCTGAAAGAAAATGCCACCGGGAGTGAAAATGCCAATCAGTGAGTGAATAATCTTTGAAATGAACTCAGTGACCAGACATTTTCTCTCTGGAGGTGTGAGAGACTTCAGGAATAAATATGGGCCATTCCCATTTGGAAGGGGAATGATTTTTCCTGTAACAAAACAGGCCTGGTAAGGGGGGATATGTGGAGGACCATCACTGAAAATCCCCATGGACATCAGAGTTGGGAGTTGTGGCCAAGCACAGCCTCTTCTTGTGCCACATTAATCTGGGCAAACAGCACCAAAATTCAGCCTTCAGAGTGAAAAGGAGGTCTTGAAAATGGCTTGGGTTTAGTCTTTTGAAACTTGTCCTCTGACTTTTCCTTGCAATGGGATCTGACTTTATTGGAATGTTATTTTAGTGGGGGCTTTTATTATTTAAAATTTTTGTTTTGCTTAAATAAATCATAATCTTAACTCTTCCTTCACATGGCCTCAATCTGGCTGCCTTTTTCAAAGCACATTTCCCTTCTGTGGGTTCTCCAGCTGCAAAAATATACACCGTGAATGTGTGCCCCGGGGCAGAGTGATGCTTGTGAGTGTGAAGTTTAGCAATGTGCATATTTATCCAGCTGATAAACATGTCAGATGTAGGAGATGTGTTTGACAAGGAGAGAGGAGCAACACTTTGGGGACGTGGAGGCAAATGTCCACTCTCACTGCTTTCCACGGGCTTTCAGGTGTTTTTGTTGGCACATCTCTGGTGTCAGCGTTAACAGTTGTGTTGATGGATGCAATGATCTAAGGGAGCTGCAGTGTAAGGAAAGGACTTCTTTATTAATTCTCAGCAATGAGAGCAGTGGGATAAAAGCTGAAGACTGTTCTGATCCTCAGTGAGAATTTCTTCAAGTAAACCCGCAGTGAAAACTGAGAGGGGACTTAGGAGTTGCTAATTGCTTGTCTTCATGAAGAGAGAAATCATGTTTAAAATTGGCCATGCATCATTTCTTCTAATGTAATAAGCAAAAACGATACAAAGGTAATTTTAGTGGGGCTAAAAGGTAATTAACCTGTCCCATTACCATGAAAGAGAGTGAGTTCTGCTGGGCCCGGCACTCGTGCCTCTGGTTATGTGCTGGTGCACTGTGGGAGCTGCTCTTGAGTGAGACTCATCTCTCATCCCCCACACTGGCAGTGCAGTGTGGCGTGAGCTCACTGAGCTTAAACTTGGCGTGAGGGTTGTTAAAGGTGACACTTCAAACAGGCACAGCTTCTCTTCAGCCCTTCCACAGAGGAGCTTTAACAGATGAATGACGGATGTGAAACAAGAAAGATGACTTGTAAAATCTGGGTGTTCTGAGTAACAACATCCCTAATTTCCTTACGCTTCATTGACTTTATATTGTGGTTCACAGGGCCAGGAAGGCTTAATTATAGTCTGGAGTGTGCTCAGTTAGACCTGAGCTTTGCTAAGCAGTGTTTCAGGTCCCTTGAAGTCTGTAGCAGCAAGAGCAGCAGGTGAAAGCCCATTCCTGGTGAAAGATGTGAGCTCCACAATTAGCAGGTAAGGGCTGGTGCTTGGGCAATGTCTTTGAGCACAATGAACTTACAAGCCAACAATATCCACTCCAAGCTGCTGGGGAAGGGAAGGAGCTGCCCCAGCCCTGCCCTCAGGCTGCAGCTCACCGTGTTTGCAGCTGGGTGGGGTGTGAGGGGGCCTCCAAATTATCCCTGCTTTTGATCCCATCTTTAGGCATTTAAATTGGCTGACCTGAGTTCTGGAAAGAAGGGATCAGCCCCTGGGGCTCCTGTGACCCACCAAGGCACAGAGAGGTGAGACTCACCCTCTGCCCTGGGTCGGGGAGCAGCAGCCCCCGGGACATCTGTGTCAGTGCACAGAGGAAAGTGAAGGAGCAGGGGCACAGAAACACAGCCTTTCTCCATCTCCCTGTGCCCAGGAGCACCAGGAGCCTCAGGTCTGCTCCCCGGGCTGTGCTGTGTGCAGGCTGCTTGCCTGCCCTGGCAGCTCCTGGGGCTCCCACATCAGCCCTCTCCGCAGCTCCACGGGCCATTTGGTGCCCCGGGCAAGGGATGTGGCAGCACAAACACACACACACACGGTGGGGTGGCTCACACAGATACACATCAGCAAGGGGAAGAGCAGCTTGAAGTGCCCTAAGGGGGGCTCAGGCCCTGGCTGGGAATTACAGCCAGCATTGCTTAGTGAGGTGTGGGCTCTGGTCTTTAACAGGCTGGGTGTGCTCGGCGTGTAGGGCAGAGTAAGTGGTGTATCTGAGGGGATTAGTGGCACATTTAATCTAGGGGATGACACTGCTGCTTCAACAGTCCTGGTTTTTTAGGATCAAAGTGACTTTGGCTTGACGTGTGATCTGTTCGATGCACTGAATGAGCCATAGGTTTTGTGGGTTTGATACAGTATTTCAGCATGGAAAGGAATTTAATTTGAGAAGAGTTGCAATGTGCAGGATGGGAAATTACTTTTTTTACACCATGTGATGTGGAATTTCCTCAGATACAATCCCCACCAAGCAGTAAATAATAGTCGCAAAGACATTTTCCCAGAATATCAGTGCTTACTATAGAATTTGGGGAGACTTTTGGTTTCCTTTTGATTTCCCAAACCAGAATCCAAAGGACAAATATCCTTTTCCCTGTAAAGAACGTTAATGTGACTCAGCAGGTTTGATTGAGTGTTCTTACAACATGAAGGTAAAAGACTATGTAAATAGGTTAAGGATGGGCTGAACTTGAGTGGGGAAAGGATCTCTTGACTTCAGAAGCATTTTTGAGATGGATACTCAAATCACAAGTGTCCTGCATTAGTCTTAGGTCAGTGTGTTAGCTTTTGAACAGGGCTGTGTCTCTGACTGAGGACTAGGAGCAGTGATTGGGGTCTTAGAGCAGTTGCTGTCTATGGTGGGGTGTCCTGTTCCTGGGAAATCCCTGAGAGAGGGAGGATCTGGTGGCCTGGGGATTATGACCCGAGACAGCTGTTGTTGCAGTTTGGGATTTAACAAGGGTGGAGTCTTAAGGGCTTGCAACAAAAAACTGTTCTGTTGGATTTATTTTATGGCTCTGAAATGCGCTTTGCTGGCAGCTGAGGAAAGAAATGGGTCTGGTGGCCTCAGCAGTGCATGGCTGTGGGCTTTGACAAGAGCAAGGAGGGCAAAGCAAGAATTGACGTTACATAGTGAGAATTGCTGAAACAAAATTGGCTCTTGCCAACATTTAATGTGCCCAGTGACAAATTCTTGGTGCTCGAGGGGTTGTAGACTTTCTTTGGAGGTAATGGAAGACCTGCAAAAACCCCAGCTCCTTTACATGGAATTCTTTACCACCACATAAGAAACACTGTGTTTATGCTAAGAATAAGGTAGTAAAGATAAGGTGCTTTTTGGAAAATAAGTTTGCTAGTTATTACTCACTTCCTCTGATATTACTGTCCCAAACAGGTCTGCATTCCTTGGACTTCCATAGTAAGAGATTGTGTCACTTGTTAGTTCAAATGGGGGTCAAGCTTCCTTTCCCTGACTCTGCCTCCCTCTCTTTCTCTTTTCCCTTCTGAAAGCTTCAAATCTCGCTGTGGGTCTATCCCAGACTCCTCCTGTAACCAAAAGATCCAACCCTTTTGAGACGTGACCCTTTAATCTCAGATTCTAAGGCAAAGCAGTAATTTGCCTCTTCGGGCTTAACACAAGTGTAAGGATTTTATCCAGCTATGAAATGTCCTTGGTGAGGGCAGCAATCAACAAGCAAATCTGGAAGCTGACACAATTTCACAGCATCCTTGGATCACTGGCTAAAGGAAGGGCTTGATTAAAAGCAGGAAGACCCGTGGCCTTCCAAGGAGCCTCTCCAGTCACCAGGGCAGCACTTTTCTTGCTGTCCTACCCAGTGTAAATTGTCCTGCTGCTGGCTGTGGAGCCAGGCCTCGGGTCATCACACAGCAAATGCTCTCAGCAGAACTCAGCCAGTTGTGTCAGCTGCCTCTGCAACATTCCCTGAGCAAAGAGTGAAGGGGAAGCCTGGGAATAGCGTGAGTCTTTGAACAAGCAGGTGGAGGCTGAGGAGCAAAGAGTCACTCCTGCTCCCCAGCCTAGGACGTGGGTTAGAGATGTGTGAAATGTCTTTTTTCCCTCTGTTTGTTTGTAACACTGGGACAAAACAAAGGTGCAAAACCCAAACCAGCACTGGGTGGTGAGTGCTGAAGAAAAGGTGGTTCCAGCCGCCCAAGAGAACAGTTTCCCTTGGAAGGAGCAGGATGGCCGTGCTGGCAGCTGGCACGGAGGTGTGGAGCGCTCAGTGGCTGCTCTGCCCGCCAGCCCTGCCTGAAATGTGTTTATGCTACAGGAAAGGAAAGCTTATAATTCTCCTGAGCTCCTGGCACGTTCCTGGGAAGAGGTTGCTTTGTGTGTCACCTCCTCCTGGAGCAAAGGAGATTCCTTTCAGCCTCCAGTTCCCTGCCCTGACATTTTCCTGGCAGTCTCCCTTGGGACTGCAAGCTTCTGTTGGGTTTGTGAGCAACAGGAGCACTGGGCAGGGCTCTGGCATGCTGGGCTGTGGTCGTTTCCACCTGGGATATAGCAGGGGGTTACAAACAGAGTGTTCTGGGTGGGGAAGGACCCGCTCCTGGGTCAGGTGTAGGGGCTGCTAACAAGCCCCAGTGTGTGACAAGTCCTGGTGCCACAGTGGCACTTCTGTCCCCATGCAGAGCAGGTGGCTGCAGAAGTGGCAGGGGATGTTCAACAGGGGCAGGTGTTCCCCCTGGGGCGGGTGGGTCTCCTTCTGCTGCCGTGGAGTTAGTGCGTGAAAGGGGCTGTCCAGAGGAATGGCAGCAGGCGAAGCCAATGCATTGGAGCTGGTGTCAGCCTTCACACAGCCCAGGGAATTACAGCCGTCCTGCAGTCATTTATTACTACGGATCGTGCCCCGAGGCACAGGAAAAATCTTGTTCCTAAACTCCATTTTGGTCCAACTGCTTTTTTGCCAAGTTTTTCTGCAGAGGAAAAAGCCCACAGACTTCATTTGACCATGTCGACTTCCAGCAGTGAGGAGGAAACCAGGCATTCCTGGAATTACGATCAGAATTCCTTTGTCTCTGCAGGGCAGGAAGCCAGGCTGCATTGTTTCAATAGCATGTTTCTAGGCTCAAACCTCCCAGGCTGTCTCTATGTCTCAATTTTCTCCAGAAATGTGGGGATGCTGTGTGCATTTTGTTACATCAGCTGCCCTGACAGCTCATTTATACACTGATTTTACCCTCCTTGCTCTAAGCACTGTGTATCTGAGCTCATCCCCATGTAATGAAATAGAAGGAAGGCTGGTTTGGTTGTGTGTTTTACATGACTTGCTGTGCTCACACGTAGATAATTTCATCTGATTTGTGTAACTTGGAGTTTTCCTTCAGTTTGTAGTTGCAGTCACACCTGTCTTTTATTGCCCAGAACGCTGGGAATAATTATGCCTTTTTATCTTCATTCTAGAAAGCCTCGGGAGATTAAGTCCCACTTTGCAGCTGCTGGGAGAGTGAAATGTCAGTGTTTTTTATTTTTCTAGGATTCATTAAATTTCAGTGTCATTATTAGTGCTAATCAGACATGATGAGTGTGACTGCACTGTGCCACCTGCTCAGGAAAGGCTCCAATGTTCCATCAAGGCAGCTTGAGGGCAGGTAGAGAATGAAGGCTGTGCCCTCCCATGCACATGGGCACTCAGACTGCTCTCCTGGCTTTGCAGGGACTCGTTTCCCTGCAGCTCCCAGTGGCCCAAGAGGGAGCTGGTGCCCCTCTGGTGTCCCGGTGCCGGGGGCAGCATTACTCATGGATTGCTCAGCGTGAAGGACACACGGCTTCCAGCAGCCTTCGGGGTTATTTGGATGTTCGGGGAGAGGAAATGCGCAAATTGCTTTGCCATCAGTGAACGGACCAGGAAACAAACAGAGGAGACCTTGTTTCAAGTGTTTGTTGTGTTCTGATGGAGCAGATAAGCAGCTGCGAGAGCTCTGGGGTTTCACTGCTCCTGAGTCCGCTGAGCTCTGCCGGCACGTCAAAGGGCCTTGAACACAGCACCGTATCCCTGAAAATGGGCACAGGGGATTGAAGAACTTGAGGGACTATTGCAAGTGCTCATTTACCCTTTCCAGGGTCTAGAGGACTCCCTGCATTTCATCCCCGTTGGATTCAGTGGTGCTTCAGACATAACAGGAGAAGGTGCAGGGGCAGCCAACAGCAGTGGTGTCACCCCCTGTGTTTGAGACAGAGAGTGAGCCCTGTGGGTTCAGGAATTGCTGTGCTGGGTCCTGTTGGCCACAGGGATGTACATACCAGTCCGTGGAAGGCAACTGAAGTCCTTTAGTTAGGGCCGCTGGGGGAGTTATTTGAGTCTTTCTCCTAAATGTTGTGGAAGTGTGGTACAGTGAAAGCACTTAATTAACTCTTTGATTAGGGAAGATGTTCCCAGGGTAGTATGTCCTAAGGGAGCAGCCACATCTGCTGTCCTGAGGTCTACACGACCTCTGTGGGGTCACTGGAGAGATCTTTGGTGCTGCCCAGGGAAGGGGTAGCTGGTTATTGAATGTGCTCACCTGGGGAACCTCAGCTGGTTTTGCTACAAAGACAGTGCAGATCCAGCACAGCAGGAAGGGAAAGGCAGCACAAGGGGGCTCAGCCACAGTGTCTGGGAGGTAAATCATTATAAGTCATTAGTTCAACAGATTTATAGCAGATAAATCTGTCTAGAGCAGCACATCAGTAATATACAGATGCTGTGTTTAGTTATCTGTGTTTGAGATTGCTTTTGAGTTATTAGTGTCTTAATCAGCATCACGTTAACACATCAACAGTGTGTTTTGGTTGCAGGGAAGTGAGTGTGAAAAGGGACTGAGAAACCAGGAAACTGTTTATGTGGTGCTTTTGGGTTCCTCTGAAGCCCTGACAAAACACAGGTTCCCTAGTTTTATGCCTCTCCCAGGTGCTGTTCTGGATCAGTCAATGGGGTGGGTTTATGTCTGTGTAACCTCAGAGACACCTGCAGGGTGCTGAAGGAGTTTAGTCAAGTGCTCATTTTGGCCAGAGCTGGACATGTAGACTGATCCCTGAGGCCCCTCCTGGGTTCCCCCTTTGGAGACACGGATACCCCGGGTGCAGAGGGAGCAGCCTGGGCCCTGGGGCTGCGTGGCCTGGCAGACAGGCTGCTGGAGGTGGCAGTGCCTGCCCTGTGCCATCCCTGCACTGATGCATTTTTGGCATTCGAATACTCCTCTTTGTGACTCCCTTCCCCAGTCAGCCCCAAAAGGCCTGACAGAGGAGTTGGAGGCTGTTCCGACAGCCCTTCCCTCTGCCATTGTGTAGCTGCCAGCTGAAATGGAGAGCTCATTTTTCCTCGGAATTAGGTTCTCTGCTGAGATTGCCGGTGCAGGAATTTTACAAAACGCTCATCTTTCCTGCTTTAAATGTGACCGGGCTCAGTAGGGACAGGCAGGTGTTATCACACGATGGCTCTTTAATGGGCTGTGGGAAGCAAGGGGGTGGTTTCAGTCTCCAGGACATATTTAATCTTGTAACATCTTTCACTGCATTTAATAGCCTGTCCTACATCTTAATCACTCTGTGTAGAGAAATTAATCCAAGCTTCTCTTTTGTTCTGATAATTTTAAATCTTCACTGTGTTTGCCCAGGTTGGCCTGTCTTCCTCTGGCACTTTCCCAGCTTCTGCTCCTGCCTGGTCACAGGAATGCTCCCTATCACCCCTCAGAGATGGGGAATTGTATAAATTTCATGCTCTTTCCCTTGGAGACCTACTGTTTTGTAGTTTTCCCTGCTGTGTTTCCCTGTAAATGCCCATCCTGCAATAAGACACTTAGGATTTTGGGGAGGGTATTCTCCTGCATGTTCCCAGGGTTTAGGAGTGAACTCAGGCCCAGCAGCTGTTCCTGCACCCCTGAGGCAGCAGTCTCAGAGATAAGAGCTGAACCAACCCCAGATTCTCCTGGGGTTATCCCTATGGGATGCTGTTCCCCTGGAGGCCGGGTGTGCCAGCACCATTCTGCACACACGGGAGATGCTGACGCTGCAGCCACGGATCCTTCCCAGCCCTTGCCTCCCCATGCCATAAACCCAGGTGAGGAGCTGTTGGTTTCCCTCACACAAGGAGGAGGGAGGGTGTGGGTTGGCTGTCCCTCCACACACTCATGTGGGTATTGATCCTTGCTGTGAGTTTTGGCTTCTGGTTTGTAGGTGTAGCAAGAAGATGTTCAGTGGTTCGATGGTTCAGGTGTGAACTGAGCTGCTATTTCTGCACTCTGGGGAGCATCACTGAAGGGGGGTTGAGTCACACAGCAGCCCATAGAAGAGCTGCAGGTTGGGTACCAGCCTCCTAACGAGGCACTGGGTGAGCATTGCAGTGATTCATAGGGCTGGTCTGAGTCACAATTCCTGGAGATGTAGTTCTCACTTCTGGCCCGTGTTGCTCTCTGCCGAGTGGAAGCCAATATATTATTAACTAGAGCTTGCTGCACCAATACGAAAATTCTCAGCTAAATTACCGTTTCTGCACTGTTTCTTCAACTACTGCTGATTGGGGCCTGTGAAATCAATTGTGTGTGATCAACAGGCCACTGTGAGCATCTGTGGGGAGCTGTGCGGTTCATGAGGGGCCTTTAGTGCACATATTGGGCACCTCAGCCACTGTGACCCCCTGGTTTTTGCACAGATACTGCTGGGAAGCTTCATATTTTCATTTATAGGGTTGAGGGTTTTTTCATTTTCCCCTGCAAATGGTCATTTAAGAGGGGCACAGCGGAACTGGGAGAAGCTGGAGTGGGCTCTCTGGTTTCACAGTGCAGGAGCCCAGGGAACTCCCCCATCTCCTTCCGCTGTGTTTCCAGTCCAGGGGGCTGTTCCTGCCCTTGGGGACACTCTAATGAGCAAAGGACAGTGTGGTGGCAGGGGGACAAACCCCAGCAGTTGAGTAAATGGAGCCAGCAAAGATTTTCCCCATCATAAACCACATGAATCAATAGCAGAACAAGCTGACAGCCAGTGGGAAAGGCTTCAGCAAGAGCATAATGGGTTTGATTTTCCCTGTTTCCATCAATAACGTGGCAAATGCATTTAGCACAGGCTGAAGGGGAGCTAATGGGAGCTCAAACAGCCCAGCAAGGAAAGCTTTGTCACCTCCAGCACCAAAACCTCCCCCAAGCCAAGGTTAGTGTTATAGCAGAGCATTAGTGTGGCATGACAGCCAGCTGCTTGCAAGAGCCTTACCTCAGCTGACCTCTGGGGTCATTTTTAGGTGCTCCTCTAGTCACCCCCTTTTTCCTCTGGGAGGCTTTTTTAAACCTTTATATTTAAAGTTGTTTTTTTCCTTCCTCAGATGAATTCAGCTGAAAATTTTGTTGCACCCTAAAGCCAGCACGTCTCAGCCCTTCCCTTTGCCTGCATTCAGCTCTGACACACTCAGTGAACAAGCCGAGCTTACTTAATTGTATTTTTAATTGTAGGGAGAAGTTAAGAAGTGCTGGATCCGTAATCCCAAGGACTCTCAGCTTGGGGGGAGTGAGAGGGTTTCAGACAGCAGCAGTGTTGAGAAATGCAAACCCTGTATTAACAGCACAGTGTTTGCTGCCCCCAAACCTCCTGAGAGAATATGTGCCTTGGTCGTCGGCAGCTCCTAAACATTCTGGTGAGCTTAATGAAACCGTGCCTTAGGCAAACCTCTCTCTTTCTACATGATAGCACTAATCCTAATGTGGCTGCACTTTAATAAGAAGTTCTCCAGCACTTCTTCACTAGGGGTGTTATGTAAGATGTGCAACCATAATAGAAAATCACAGAAGACAGGGCTAAAAATGACCTTTGGAGGTCGTCTGCTCCTGCCCAGGGGAGCCTGGGCGCTGCCAGAGCCAGCCCTGACTGGGGCAGGGTGTGTAAGCTGGTCTTCATACTAACCCAGCAGCGGGAGGTTTGGCTTTTCATATTCAAACCAGGCAGCTGTAAGGGGAGGGACTGCAGTAGTAACATGTTCCAGTCGTGAATACTAATCCTGAAGTAATTAAATCAAATGACTGGGAATTGCAGGGCAGGGAGATGGTTTGTGGCATTGAATCTGCTCCCCAGCCAGCACAGAAACTCTTTCCTAAACTTATGGAGCTCTCAGGGAATTCCAGGAGGGTTTGCATCAGCCCTTGCACAGCCTTGGCTTTCATCTTCCATTTATTGAAGGATTATTTGGTTTTCATTGCAGGGTGCTGGGTGTGGATTTGAATGACCAAAATACACAATATTCCATATTAATATTTTAAATTATTAAATTCCTGCCAGCACAGTGCAGGAAGAGCAGCATAACCAGTGACTCTCCCTGTAGATATACCTGAACCAAACCTTCATTGCCACACATCTCAGTGCCATCCTAAATTCCCTGCCGAGATAAATTGTTGGCAGTTTCCCTCATCTACACCCTCAGTGTTTAAAATATCCATCTTGGGACGTGCCAGCTCTGTGGATCCCTGAGACCTCCTTTGGGAACACGAACACCCATGGAATCAGAGAGTGCTGCTGTTAACAGAGCCCAGGGAAAATTGGCATTATCATCCTGAAATCATGTTTTTCCATGTTCTGGCCATGCGGGGTAAGCACTGGCTGGTGCTGCTTCTGGCCAGGTGTTGGATCTCCTGCTCTTTCTTTGCCCCAAACACTCCTCTGGTCATCAGATAAAATCCCTTCCCCCTGTCACACTGGGCTTGTTACCAAGCTCATCTGAACAAGTGGAAGTGTAGGTTGGACCCCCAAGTTTTTGCTTTCTCATCCAGTTGCTTTGCAGGGACCTTACAGGTGGGGAGAGGACCTCAGTCTTTAAGTTCTGCAGTGCAGTCCCACAGCTGCCTGTGAGCTGTAACCCTCCAAAAACACCCCAACAAACCCAGAAAAAAAAATTAAAACATCAGAATTTAACATGACATCCTCAACCACTCTGAAACAGCAGAGGATAATCTGGCTTAAAGGACATTATGAATTCCTTGGTAGACTGAGATCAGGAGCAGCTACACAAAAATGGATAAAGCCAATGCACAAATCTGCCTTTGGCAGCAACAGAAGTGTCTGATAACGTTTGACATAACCCCAAAATATCTACAAGCTTCCAGAGTGGGGATGTCAAGGGAAAAAGAGATCAGCTACGTAAATATTGATGTTCTCTTACAACATGTTAGAGTGACGGATGTGGAGACGGGGTTGTCACAGAATTTCCCTAAAAGCAAGAGATTTGATATTTCTGTGTCTAATAATTTCTCTCACTGTCTCCAGGCTGATTAAGAATAGATGGATCATATAGGTCCTCTCATAAATACTTTTAGATGCAACTTTTTTGTTTGGTTGTTTTTTTTAAAGTTTGGTGACAAGTGTTTCACTCTGTTCTCAGCCCCTCCATCTCTTATGTCCTTGGCTGACTTCTCTGCTCATTTTTTCCTCTAAGCTCGTGGCATCACAGCATAAATATATTAACAGATCCTGAAATATATATGTGTCTAGTCTATGTGTCAAGAAGACTCACGCAGATTAGGAGTTGCTTGCTCAAGCCCTTGGCAGCTGGCCTAATTTTCCCTTTTAATCAGATTACAAGAGGAGATTTAAAGAAGTGTTTCACACTTGGGAGGGGTTAACAAAGCCTTCAGCTGGCAGAGGCTGGCACTGGGGAGCTGGGAACTGAGGCAGAGGGGTGTGGTTCGAAGCAGCAAGGGGCTCAGCTCAGACTCCCGCCGAAGAAATACAAGTAAGGAGCAGATTTTGTCGAGAGGTGCTTGCTCTGAGGAGCTGAGAAATGGCAAACCAGCAAATGATGAAAGACCCGGAGCTGGAGAGAAGGGGGTTTGTGTGGAGTGGGCTTGGCTGGGAGTGGACCCGAGCAGTAATCATCTCTGACAAACTCCTGCCTGTTGTGTCCATGTTGTGTAAATTCCCATGCATATTTTAGCCTGTTGCAGTGTCCCAGGAGCAGTCAGTGACACCTTACTCCCCACCACCTTTATTTTTCGGGCAGGCTGGAGTAGCGAGGGGCTATCACAGGAAATTCAGGCACAAATTCATCTGCCAGTTTAAGCCAGTGAACAGCTCTGCTGTCAGTGCAGCTTTGCAGGGCTGTATCAGCTGGCAGCACTGCCTTCATGCCCATTGTTTCCATACCATTAATCGTAATTGTGCTAATTACGTGGCAGTGTGAGCACAGATGTGTGACCAGCATTGACATCTCCAGGAAAGCTGAGTGGACCACTGAGTTGGGAATGAGTGCCTGGTGGAAATCCACCCACGCACAAGGAGGCACAGCAGTCTTTCTGCACTGAGAAGATGCCTTTTCTCCTGCCCTTGAGTGCTGCGTTCCCAGACATGGCTCTCTCTCAGATCCAGGACTTGGGCAGCAGGAATTCCCTGTGACCGAAGCAATGCGTGCTCGTGGAGCTCTCGGCTGCTTGTAGGGATGGACCAGGGATGTCCTCTTCTTCCATGGAGTTCTTGGAGCAGGCTGGGAGGGACTCGTGCTGTTCCCAGCCAGGCAAGGGCTGAGCATGCGAGGGCCAGGGCCTCGCTGTGAGCAGGGCAGGGCTTTGCTCCGTGCCCAGCCCCTGGCACACCGTGGGAGCGTGTCCCTGGCACACGGGGACAGCAGGACACGCCATGCCCCGGGCTGTGGTGTGCTGAGCCAGGCTGCCAGCCCTGGGCACACCCACAGCTGCTGCCAGCCCAGCTCCCTGCTGCCCAGCTGCTCTGCCCCCCTGCCCAGGGCTCTCTGGGGCTGCCCGGGGCTCTCTGACCCTCCGCGCTCCCAGGGGGCACCGGGGAGAAGAGTAACATAAGAGCAGGCCAGGGCTCAGGGGATGGATGGGTTGGGAGAGCTCAAGTCTGTATTGTCTTCCTGTGTCTGAGCAGGGCCCACGTCAGAGTGCAGCAGCTCAGAACCCCAGGCAGCAAGGAGCTGATTGATTCCAGTGTCAGCCCTGAGAGGAGCAGGACAGCGTGTTCTGGGACACTGGAGAGAGGCAGTCTGCTGTGAGCACGAGTCAGGATGTGGCCCAGGCTCTGGCACCAGTAAACACAAGCAGATCTCTGTGGATAATACGAGTTTTTTTTTCTTTCTCTGATTTTTTAGAATCAACCTTGTCCTATGTTAGGCAGCTGGAGGCAAGAGTAAGACAGCTGGAGGAGGAAAATCGCATGCTGCCCCAGGTGGGTGACTTCTGCTGTGGGATCAGGAGCTGACAGGCAGAGAGCCCAGCTCGGGGCCCTGTGCTGGGGAGAGAATCAGGATTCCTTGTCCTTCCCACCCCCAAACACTCAGAGAACCACAGCCCCTTGTCCATCTTGCTCCTCTTTGAGTGGGGTATTGATTGAAGGCCATGACAATGCTTTCTTTAATTTTTTGCCTTTGCAGGAGTTGATACCTTGCTAAAAAAAACCTCTCTGGAAGCTGCTGCTTATAATTAATTAATTGATGGGTTGGAAGTCACACTGAACTCAGCCTTTGCATTCTGTTTTTATCCCAAGAGCTTGTTATTACAGTATCAGCTACTTCTTATAGTTAACCAAAATATCGGGCTCTAAAAACACAAATGCTTTAAGTGATAATAATTGGGTTCTATTATTTTTAATACTTTGAGGAATATACTAGAAACGCAAGTGCAAGACTGAAATTAAGCTGAATAAATAAGTAAATATGAATCAGAGGTTTTTCCAATGTGTTTTTCAGAAAAAAATGTAGTAGTTCATTAAAAATGAATGAAGGACATTTGTAACTTTTCAGATATGCACATACTTAGTAGAACGTATTCCTCTTATATTTCATTAAATAATCCTCAGAAAAATCCATAAAGTCTTCAAATGAAGTTGGCCACTGGAAGGAAAAAAGGCTGGATTTTGTTTAAATCAAACACTAGTCATTGGTCTGAAGAAGAAAAATGCTTTTTGTTGGACTTTTGTTATTTGAGTGTAAAATCCAAGGTAGCGGTGTAAGGCAGTAAGAGTCCAAGCCACTGTTGGGCTGGGGGGGCTGGGATGGGGGAGGAGGTGTCAGCCCCAGGTTAGCCCTTTTCTTGAGGCAGAGTTTAAGCAAAGTGTGGTGGGTTTTTCCTCACCTTTAATATGACACTTGGAAGGGCCTCTGCAGCTCTTTGCTGGGTGACCTTGAGCAGTTTTCTCCTGTCTGCCTGAATTTTTGGATCTGGAAAAGAAGGGCAAGCAAGAAATGTCTGTCCATTAACATGTCAACAGTTTTCATTAGGAAAGATCCTCTGTGACAAAGAATATTCTTTTCTTTTCAAGACTGTTTTTTGGGGGAATGTTAACAAACCCACCCAAAAATGCCACGTGGTTTGCCTTGGGTGTGGAGTAACACCAGAGGATAAATTGTGCAGAACATTCCTAGTGGGGAAAGCCTTTAGAACTGTCTGTGTGTTTCATGTTTTACTTGTCTGGGTTCGAGGTGCCCCGGTGGAGACCCACAGAATGCATTCCCAAATCTCACTGAGGCCTGGAACACCCACACTGTGGGCATCGAGTTCAGTGAAAGTACCTTGGCTGGGGTGCCAAAATCAGAAAACAGTGCTTGTGGCAAGTCATTGGAACAAAATGTGCTGCCGGTGGGGCTTTGAGGGGAAGAGCCAGGTGAGCAGGCCTGCAAACTGCTCTTGGGTTTTGAACACACAGGGTAGCATTTGTCTCAAGGCACAAGGAAATGTGGTGGAACTCTGAAAAATCTCCCCATATCTCTGGGTACGTAATTCTAAGAAATAGTGAGTGATGAGGGTTCCCTCTTCCTGGCATACCTTACTTTTCCTCCTGAAGAAGTGATGACTTTGGGGAGAGGAAGGAAATGGAGCTTATTACAGCTTTGCCTGAGTTAGTGTTGGGGGGGGGGGTTGTTCCTGTGAGTACCACCTTGAAGGCTGCAGGATGGAAATGCATCAGCTCCTGGCACTGGTTCCCCTCCACGGAATGGGAGGAATGGGAATTTGTTACAAGTGCTCTTGACAAAGAAACTGAAAATGCATGCTGAGCTCCACAGGTGATGGAGGGGTTTGGCCCAGCCCTTGCTCAGTTGCAGAGCTGTGCCTTGCCATTTCAGCAGTGCCTCAGTGAGAGCTGCCTCTCGCCTGCTGCACTGGGATGGCTTGGCAAGTGCAGGATTGGGATGGGAGAGGCGATGCCTCACACTCCTGTGACACCTCTGCTCAGTCTTCACTGAAGAGCCCTGGCCTGGGCCCAGGCTGCTTTCTCTCCTCCCGCCACACTTTTCCTCTTTGCTGTCTCTGCTTTCTATGTCCTTTCTTTCCCCCCTTTTCTGCTCGTGTGTCACTCACAAAAATGCACTGACACATTTGTTGACAGCCCTCTTCAGACAAATCACTCCCTTCCTCTGTCACTTAGGTGGAGTTCTTTTCCAATTCCTTTTGCTTTGCTTGTCTCCCTCCTTGTGTGTTAGTTCTTTTCAAAACCCCGCAGACCTCTAGTGTAAAGGTTTTATTAATATTTAGTGGCAAGAACATTGCCAAAGAAAATGATTTTAAGTGCTGCCATCCGTGAGTTTTAGCTCACTCTGCCGTACCCAAGGGCTGCTTTGTCAGGGAAATTGCAGTACCACCACTGAGTCAATATTTTAGTTTGATCAGGTAATAGAAAAGGAATAAAACTGGGCATGTTCACTGAAGGCTGTTAAGGTCTCCCCCTGTGCTGCACAGTGGTGGTGGTTCAGAGCACAGGAGTGGGTTTGAGGAGGAGCTGTAGATGGGCTGGAGGTTTGCTGTGCTCCTGAGAGCTGTTCTTTTGTTGTGGGCTGAGTTTTGCAGCTAACATTACAGAACAGATGTAGCATGAGCACCCTCAGCAAGAACTGAGAAAGCACGCAAGGGTCAAACCCAGGCTCCAGGTCCCAGTCACAGCTCCCTGGGCTGGGACAGACGTGCCGTGCCAGGGGGTGACCCCGATGGCTGAGAGCAGCCGTGCCCTCCCACAGCTGCCATGGGTAAGCTCTGTCCCTGCCTGGTGCCATCAGTCAGCTGGAGGTACCCCTGCACCTTCATAGGGGCAGCGTTTCAGGGCTTGTAAGCTCAGCTGAAGTGCTGTGCAAGTGTGGACATCTGTCACACAACGGCAGGGAATGCATTTGCCAGAGAGAAACTTGGCAAGCCACCCAGTTTGAATTGCTTCGGTTCTTACTCGTTTCATGGGAGGAGGGAGCAGAAGGCAGGGATGGAGAACTGACAGACATTCCCCCCTTCCAGCTCTTTGTGCTTGTAGTTTAGCTTTCCCTTTGAGGAAGCACTGCCAGGATGCTGCAGCCCGGCTGCCAGTCTGGGAGGCTGGGATCAGAGAGCTGAGCTCCAGCTCCCACAGCCCAGGGCCAAAGCCATGAGGCTGAACTGAGCCCTTTGCTCCCTCTCCACTGCCTCTCTTTGCCTGTTCTTTCCTTTCCAAGTCCTTTGGTCCTTATCCATCTTTTTTTGTTGTCTCTCTTTCATTTGCACGGTTGCATCAGGCACTCTTTGGGGGTTTTGCATCCTTGCTGTCCTTCTCCAGTCCTGGAATGTTTAGCTGGGAAACAGCAGGCATGACCCTTAGGCACACACAGGCTTATTTTTAAGCTCTTCCAACACTTCCCTTCTTTCTTCCCCCTTCCATTAGATTATCACATTTCATTTCAACCCCTTTCCATATCTTTCAAAAGCCTTTTGCTGAGATCTGTGTTTTTTATTTTCCCTCTGCATTACATGGTTTTAATTATAAATCTAATTAGAAGATGGGAACTGTTTGGTTAGTGGGTTTTTTTGTAAAGTCTGTGCCACTCACAGTCCAACACTGTCTCCTCCCCTCCACAGCATGTGGAAGAATAGGGAATCCTCCAACCAAAATGTAATTAAAACCCATTGAACAAACTCCTGTTTCCTAATCCTGTCATCAAATATTTGCTGAAAGAGAGTAAATGAAGAGCATCCGCCCACCCTGTCCTTTCCTGTGCTCTTATCACCCGTTTAGACTAATAGGTCATTAGTGGAGGAAGAACTTCAGCAGCTGAGGTTCTGACCATGGTCTTTGTTCCAGGCTGTCCAGCGTGGCTGCCAAAAGCTCAGGGGCTTGATGTTCTCAAGATACAAATTCCGGAAGAACCTGGTGCATGAAGAGTTGCAGTGCAGAGAGGACAGATATATTTTTCCCAAAGGTCTGGGGTTACTTGCACTCATGATTTCCTAGTAGACTCCACCAAATCTTCCAGATTTTAAATGCTGGTGGTCTTTCTATGCGTGGCCTCCAAGATCCGGAGCTCTTACAGCCCAGGACCTTTTCCTCTTACATGTTCATTATCCAGAGAGGTCTGTGAAGGGGATTTCCTGCTGGAAATGGCTGGTTCTGAGGGGGTGTAGCCAGCAATGGCTTTGGTCACTCAGCAATCTGAGTGTGCTCCGAATCCACTCTGAGTGGGTGTGGGTTTGGGCGGCAGTGTCCTGGAGGGTTTCTCCTGAGCCCTTCAAAATCAGGTGAAAAGCTGCAGCATTTGAACATTGTGCGTTTTAATTGACAGGAACAGTCCCTTAAAGAATTGCTGCTGGTCTTTTAGTGCGTTATTATTCCAGCAGAGCAGTTATTGCTTTCTGCTTTTGCTTTCTCCTGCCTGTTGGAAACAAGCTGACAAACACAGCCTGTGTTTGCTTTGAGCTTTACAGGGAAATTGAGGGCTGAGGAAATCAGAAAAACGCTTTGAAAATCAGGTAGTGGTTGAACTGGCGTGGCAGTGGCCCAGCAGGAAGGATGTACTTCCCAATAAACCACTTGCCTGTGGGATAAGAGGCTGCTGGAGAAGGAGCTCTTGTGTGTTTGCTGGGGGAGGGCTGGGCTGGTGAGTCAGCAGAGGAAAATCCTGTTCTCTTGGAAGCCTTAGTGAGGTGACTGAGGGTCCTCAGGGCACTGTCTTCCCCTCCTTGGCTCTCCCACATTTCCTCCAGAGGGGCTGGCAAACACACTCCCCCTGCCTTGGGTTGGCAGTACAGTGGTTTTCATTCTAAGGGCTGTGCTTACCAACAATACAGATGGAAAAAATGAAGTTTTCTACTGGTATAAGTAGAAAAGCTCCTGGTTAGTTCTTTCCCTGCTCTACACTGGGGTCTTTATTCTGCCTGTGCCCAGGACACAGGGCAGGGTTTGCCCCTGGCACTGTGGGAGAATTCTCCAGCAGCCTCTTATCCCACAGGCAAGTGCTTTACTGGGAAGTACATCCTCCCACCCCCTGAGCAGCCCCAACATTGTGCACTCAGTGTGAGTGAGACGCTGAATTCCCATTCATCTGGGCTTTCTGGCAGGTGATATTACGGGGTTGAGTCAGATTTCCTGTGCTTTCTATTCACTGGAGTCATGTAGTGGCATCAGATCCTGTGTAGATTTCCTTCTAAGGGAAAATGGATGTGCACAGTGATTGCACTGTTACCCCTTGCAGTGGCTGGGGGCAGGGGCTGTGTGTGGAGCCAGGGCAGAGCAGGGAGCCAGCAGAATCCTTATCCCCAAGGGCCCTTGTTCTCAGACTCCTGGTTTGCTTCCCTGCCTCAGGAACTCATCAGTAGTGGTAGGGTGTCCCCAGGCCCACAGGACCCCCCTTCAGGCTGGTTCCAGCCCCACCATGTGCTGGAAGAATCTTGCCCAAGGGAAGAAGGCAGAAGCTGTGCTGCCCCAGTGGGGTGGCCTCACCTGAGATGAGAAGTCCCCCAAGATGGGCCTTCAGGGCTGCACAATCTGCCTTATTATTGAAGAAAAGCTTTTGTCCCTTATCAAGGACAGAGGGAGAAGGATGTCCACGGGGGAAATACTAATTTTCAGTCTCCTTTCCTCCCAACATGTGCTGGGAACACTGGCTGCTCAAAGCAGTGTGCTCACCAGTGTTTCATTCTCAGGAAGGCAGGCAGAAGCGTGCTGCATGTGGCCCAGTGGAGCTGTGGAGGACACACACTGCCTGCAGCAGGGCCTCAGCTCCAGGAGCAGCACCACGTGCAGGAGCTTGGGTTGTCTTGTGCTCAGCAGCCTTTGCATGTACAATCTGTACTCATTTGCTCAGCCTCTTAATGGCAGTACTTCTGTTTTACCATTCAAAACTGACCAGAACCTTTGCTGGCCCTGGAGTTAGTAAAGAAACAGGATACTCTGACTTATAAAAAACCCCAAAGCTGACTGAGTGAATTTATCCTAACCCAGAATTGCTCCTGCCTGCTTTATTCCCCCTTTTCCTTCCTCCTTCATTTCCTTTCCCAAAGGACAGCCTTAGGTCTGGCCAATCCCTAACAGATCTATAAATCCTTGCCAAAGCAAAGTAAGCCCTAACCCCATTCCACACATCCCACCACAGTGATAATAGTCACTGCTGGGGAGGATTGCAGGCTGATGCAGCGAGATCCATTAGTGCCCACTGCTGTGCATTCCATGGATCCATGCTTGGCAGGGGACCAGCACTGGAAGGCACGTTTGTGTATGAAATGAGGTTTCAGATTCAGGCACAAAGTACCTTATCCGTGGGTTTAGCATATGCAGCATTTTGTTTATGTATTGATTATTGGGTTTTAGGGTGGTTTTTGTTTTCGATATGTGAGGTTCAGTGCTGCAGAGGGTTGTTGGGGTCGAGTGGCTGTGCTGGATGACTGAGGGCTCCCTGTGCCCTTTGGCACTGCTGGGAGCCTTACACAGGCCTGTCCCCACAGCATCAGAAGCTTGCTGTGCACTCTGTGCTTTCCAGTTAATTTGCAGGCACTCTGGGTCTGTGCAGCTCAGCCTCGTGTCATCCCCGTGCCCTTTTCCTCCCACACCCACTTTCATCCTTCCCATTGTGTAGATTAGAGACACCCCAAAAACACCACAGTGTTCTGTGTGCTTGCTCAATGGGACACAGGAGTGCACACCAGCGCACTGGTTCTCATCAGAGGCTCTTGCCACTGTCATTATTTTGCCTTCAGAAATGCATTTCCCACACGTCGCAGCAGGAATTATTTCTTAATGTTTCCCACAGTGTTCCTTACTCTCTAAGAAAGGGACTTCCCATCTCTCTGTCTTTGAAGGGGTTTACTTCTTTATATTTCTCATTTGTTTTAAAAATCAAGATTCTGCCTGAAGGGTGAGTGTGAGGAGCAGGGCAGGCTGAGAGCACCTTGGGAGCATCCACAGCGATGCTCTCGCTGCCCACAAGTGCAGCAGGGGTATTTTTAGCACTCTCTGAAGCTTTCTCAGGTTACCTCGGCACTGCAGTCGCTCCAGGAGGTGCTTCACACCCTGCAAAGCTCCAGGTGACAGAGCTGGAGGACTTCAGGTAGCTCGCATTTGTCTGGCAGTGTCCTGAGAAACCCTTGCGGGTGTTCACTGGGAGCAAAACACCCCCGAGGTTGTCGCTGCTGGGGACAGACTGACATCTGTGCTGTGGGGAAATGGCCTGGGTAGCCTTAAGGCTCTGCAGTCAGTGTGAGGGGCTGAATTTCCACTCCCCTGGGCAAAGGCAAAGGGGCCATGCCCTGGCACCCTGGGGAGGAGGGAGTTGCCAGCCTGGTTCCTTCCCTGGCCGGCCGTGGCTGAGCTGGGGTTGCAAACCTTGTTCAAACGTGTGAGCTTTGCTGAAGGAACAATCTCCAGGATTGCTGGGATGAAATTAGACATCCTCAAAACCTTCCTCCGGAGCTGAAATCATCTCTCTAAACTTGGCAGCACTTTTGTGAGAGATTTTGGTTCTGAGATGAGAGATGTTGTTGCTACGTCCAGGTTTTCCAGGGGGACACCCCTGAGGGCCACAGTGTTGGGGTGACACTCACGTGGCTCTCGGTTCCCGTGGCACAGAACGAGGGGGCTTTGGAGTAACACACCCCTTTTTGTGCTTCCCAGCCTTTCCAAAAGAGCAACAAGTGACTGACATCTGTTTTAATTAGCGACCAAGCCTTCTGTGTATTAAATAGTGTTTAATCTCTTGCGAAGGACCCCGGTAGGAGGCCCGGCGGGGCCGAGGGGAGTCCCTGCCCTGCACCCGAGCCAGCCAGCGTGGGGGGACATGGCTCTGCCTCTCAGCAGCCTGACTCAGTGGTAAATGCTCTGAAGGTAACGCTGCTCCGGTGCCGCCCCTGCCACCCGTCCTGTGTGCTCCTCAACACGTGTCCTGTTGTCCTGCCAGCATCCCCGTGGGCACCTCCGGGATGTCCCTGTCATCAGTGGCCTTGTTTCTGTCTGTCACCCATCGTCTCTGTGGACTCTGTGTTTCCTGGGCAGGCACCCGGCCCTCCGAGTGGGCATTCCAGCTGGAGCTGCTCTCCACGGTACTCACACGTGTAGTTTTCATTGGAAGCTGAAAGTGGTGTTTTGCTGAATTAAGGGGGTGTTTCTACTTCACTGAGGACGCATATTTGTGCTCCGGTGGGACGCAGTGGATCCCTGCAGAGGGAACTACTGTAATGCAAAGACAGAGCTGAGGCACATGGTATATTCATGGTAAAAATAGCAGGGCCCTGGGCTGCAGACCACGGTCCCAAGGTCAGCGTTGACACTTCTTCGGGAGCAGATGTGCCTTACCCTGAGGTCAGGGCTGGATGGCAAGGCCTGTGTGACAGTGATACACAGCAATTGACACAAGTAATCAGAGGGAAGGGCTGCAGCTTCTCCCTTCTGTCAGCAGTGAAGCTGTTGGAGTTACAGAAACTCAGAAGGTGTTACCAGATGGAAGGGTTGATGGGGTGATGGAGTCAACAAGTGGCTGAGCTCACTCTCCCACTGCAGCCCATCAGGGCTGTCCATGTTCTCTGGAGGGGAGTGACAACTGATGGAGAGCTGAGCAGAGAGCAGGGCCTGCACATTCCTCTCTCCTATTGTGGTTGTTTCTGGTGCTCTGAGCCCCTCTTCTCTCCCGTGCTTCACTCACTGCTGAGCAGCTTTAATGTCAGCTGGGTAAGCAGGTGTTACTCCCCACCTGCACAGATGTCGCAGAGGCATTCTTGGAGGGGGTAGGTTTGCCCTCCTTCACTGGAGAACTGGGAATTCTGTAGGCATTTGCTCTGAGTCTGAGCCCTGGGGAGATGCCCAGTGAGGGCTCAGTAGTGCTGTGGGCTTGCCTGGGCACCCAGGGTTCCGTGACATTGGCTGCTCCTCCCTGAGGCCTGAGGAAATGTGTTAATGCAGGTGAACTGTGCACCAATTGCAGCCTTCGTGTACACAAACCCCAGGCACAGCACTGCACCACAGCCTGTTTGCCTGGCACCCACAGGGGAGAGGCAGCTCCTGCCCCTCTTCCCACGCCCACGATGGCAGGTCCCCTCTGGGATGGCCTCCAAGGCCAGCAGCACTGCCCACGAGAGCTCTGCTGCCCTCCTACCCCACTCCCACCTCCCCAGGAGTGCCTGGCTCAGCACTGCTCCAAGTCCTCTCTGCATCTTCCGTGTATTCCACCTGCTGCCACCTAGAAAATAAAGCCACGCCAGGTAATTTTGTCAAGAGATTGTGGGTAATTATGGAAAAAAGCCTTTTGTAGTTCTCTTAAAACACCCCCTGGCAAAGGCACTTCCCTGAACGGAGTGTTTAACAATGTGCTTTTGACAGCCTGTAATCACAACTGGTCTGTGGAAGTGCAATATGGGAGCAGCAGCCCAGGGCTTTGGTTGCTGGAATGGGTTGATAAGAAATACCCAGAACTTGGTTCAGCATGAAGTGAAAGCTCAGCTGTCCGTTCACCAGGAGGCAGCAATGGATACAAATGAACTGTTCAATCTGAAATGCCAAGTGAGCTGCCAGCTCGAGAGGCTGCCCAGCCCCAGCCAGGGAGGGCACCCTGCTGCTTCCCGGGGAAGGCACAGCTCCCACTTCCATCACTTGGCACAAGCAGAGGCAGGAGCAAGAACGAGCCAACATCAGGAGCCTGCTTTCCTGTCCAAATTTGGCCACTTGGAATTCCTGCAACGAAGGAATAGTCTTTGTTATAAAGCCTCATTGTTAGCGCAACGCACTCGTGCACAGCAAGGAGTCTCAGGAGCAGGGCTGTGTTTGAAAGGGGCAGATCCATCAGGGAGCACAGGGAGGTAATTGCTACCAATTGTGCTGTTGTTTTCCTAAGTAGTGAGGAGACTGTCAAAAAAAGTTTTTAAAAGTATTGTACAGAATTGCCTGGGAATCTCCCAGTGGTGTAGGAAGTGGGAAGAGGAGCAGAGCCTGGTGTGACGAGGCTCTCCCATGAGCTGCTCCCTGAGGCAGGGTGCTTGGCAGGGGGACTGCCAGCTGTGTGTCCCCATGCCAGGCCCTTGGCAGTCCTCCCCACCCTGCCAGTGGCTGTGGGACTATTTCTGCAGCACAAGTGGCATCACTAGGCATCTGGGAGTGGTTATTTCACATGGCAGGATGTGTTTGATTCCTTTGGCAAGTTACATCTGGCCAGACTTCCTGCCTGTGATGGTCCAGAGCAGGGTTTGCAGGTATGGGATGGCGATTGTTACCTGGGCTGTGGGTCTGCAAGTGTGACTACTTATGTACTGTGCTTATACTACTGCTCTTATTAGTGGCTGCCAAAAATGTATAAAATAAAATTCCCTCTTTTTAAACATACCCATAGCTTGGAAGCTCAGGAAAACATAAATCACCAGGCTGTTAAAGGCTCTCTTTCCACCCCCTCAGTGAGACTGATAAAGCTGAGGCTGGAGGACTGTGCAGTAAAAGTTTAAGGTGTTTCATTTTACATTCCATATTGAGCCTGGAAACACCTGAAGATGCAAAGTATTTTTTGTTTAAATGCTGGCCATATGCCCTTGAAGATTTTATATGGCAATTAAGTCAATTACTGTTTCTGTAATGCAATTACTGTTTTATTAGGAGCACTATAATGTTAACATGTTGGTTAGTATTGATCAGAAAAATCCATGTGGGATAATATATCTGGGATCAAGTACTGGATGACCTGAATTTATCCTTCCTAAGGATAAAGTTTGGCAAGTGTGAGGAAGCCTGGCAGCCTCAGTTTCCCCCCTGAACAATGGCCCTTATGACTTTTCCTGCCTATGATATTCCCTCACAATTTATGGCTAAAAAAGCAGTTTCTAACTCATACATATTTAATAGTGATCCATAAAAGCCCTTGTGATGTAAGTAACGCCACTTCTAAAATGCTAAATTTGACATTAGCACTTCATTTTTGTAAATCTCCAGTTTATACTTGTGTCCTGCCTTGTCCCTTTGTTCCCCAGCCATTCCAAGCTCTGCTGCTGCCACTGAAACGCTCCCTGCTCCTCTGACTTTGATAATCTCTGTGATTTCACTGGTGATAGGTTGTTACACTTCTAAAGCAGTTGGTTATTTCCTTCCTGGTTTTGCTTTCCCTTACACCCATCTGGTCCATGGTAAAAGCACAGTGGATTTGTGCTAAACCAATTAAGATGTTTATTGTAATCTCTTCTTTTGCATTCTCGTTGCAGTTCCTGCCAGGCTGTAACTCACTGTTTACCTGCAGCCTCACGCACTGTGGGTGTTTCACATGAAACATTTGCCATGGCATCGTTTTGCCTGGGAAAACAGTGGGATGATGACAATTTTGGGCTCCCTAATTCTGATGCATAGTTTTGATTGGTACCAAGATGCAATTTCAGGCCAAAATAATGATGTGCTGCAAAATGCAAAGATGGATGTGTAATTCATGTTGTAGGAACATTATGGTGTTATAGGATGATTTATTAAGAGAATGGAGGTGGGAATTCTCTCCTCAGGATGTGCACATGGAATTGGTGTTGTATTTGGGAATGTTTGTGCTTTGTATTCTTGCATTGTCTTAGGAGGATGTAGTGACATGTGGCAGCAGGTTTAGAGGTAGTTTGTCATGTGTCAGTGAGCATGGAGGTAATTCCAGAGCACAGGAATGTCTGGATTAAGTCTGGAAGGGTGTCCTTCAGGATTTTCCTCAGGCTCCTGGTAAGTTTTGTTCTCAGGGCTGCAGCACCCTCACTTGGGCTGGGGACCAAAGGGGAGGTGGGGTGTTCCAATTGGGATTGGGGGTGTAGCTGGGCAGGAGGGCTGAAATTCCTGCTGAAATTTGGAGTGAAATTTTGACACCCCCCCTTGCCCCTCATCCCCTTTCTGAGCCTCTCTTGTACGTGTCTGTCCCTAACAACGAGGGGTCACTTGTTCAGCTGGAAATAAAGCACTTTGGGAAGTGTCACCTTCCAGTTTATTACTGTGTCAGCATTAGCTGCTTGGTAAATATTGTCTTAATGTTTATTGAGCAGGAAAGTTGTTGAAAGGCACATGCAGGTACAATGTGCCTTCTCACAAGAGCTATCCAGAGACCTTGTTCTTGATATCAGCTGTTGGGCAGAATTGTTGTACCCAGCCCTGGCTGTGCCACAGGCACCCGGTTTGGGAGGTGCCACTGAACCCCCACTTTCTGCTCTCACCACTGCAGAGCTGCACAGCAGCTCTACCTAAAACACACATGTATTTTTGTGGTGGTGACTTGTGTTTTCAGGCTGCAGGCTGCAGTTTGGAGGGCTTGGGTTATGCCCACCCATTGGGATTCAACACATTCTCTTTAAAGGATTTTAACTTGTGGCCCTGTATAGTAGGGCTGTAGCCTTGTTCCTTCCAGTCTGGGAGTATTTCTGCTTTTCATGCTTTTATATATATAGGTTTTCTTCAGCAAAGGCCCAGAGGAACTGGGTTTTTTCCCACCTCTTGCACAGAACCACAGCAGGACCCTGGGGTTGTTCTACCTTTGCTCCTCAGCTGTAGGAACAACCTTTGCAGGATGTCGGCTTCCCAGGATCAGCTGCTTGGGGTTCATTCAATGTCTGATCACTGCTGGACTTTAGGAACTGGTGAAATAGTAAATGATGGCAATGGAAAGGAGTTCTTACCTGTCTCTACAATCATATTGCTGCTGGCCTAGAGATTAATGGGAGGTTTAGTGGCAGTTGCACTTTAGCTGGTTGATAGTTTATTAGTCTTAAACAGAAATCATCTCAAATTGCAATACACAGTGTGGTGGAATCACCATTCTTGTCTCTAGAGAGGCCTGGTGACACAACACAAGCTACTGCTCCCCTGCTCAGAGTCCATCAGTCTCTGTATAAATCATTATGAAATACTTCCCTGCATTTTGGGGATATCACTTCCCTGCCTTTTTAACTCCAGTGTTGCAACACGGGTGTTAAGCACAGTGACTACATGCACAATTCCTCGGGCCTCAAGGAAGAACTAGTGAAATAAACACTTGTAGTGCCTTGCTTGATTGTAAGAGAACAAGTAAATCCTTGGAAAAAGAGGAGAACTGCTCCGTGCTTGTTAAATTGGAAATGTTCAGCCCCCTCTGGATTGGTCTTTGTGCTTCTGAGTCACGTTCTGCAGGAGATGAGGTTGGGGAAATAGTTGAACAGTTCCAGCTGAGGCCTGCAAACACCCTCAGTCTTGTGTCTGAAGCACAGAATCTCCCAGTGCTGCACGTGCTGGTCCATCCGTGTGTGGTTTTGGTCATTGTTCCAGCAGCATGTGCTTTCTGTGTTCAGAAGGAATGTTGTACCCCCCGAAGAACAGTCCCTGCTCCCGTTGTGTGTGCCTCCCTCTGTCCTGCCCTGTGCTGCATGTCCCAAACCTGTGGCATTCCGGACGCATGGCCAGCGAACACCAGTGCACCCTGGCTGGGCATAACGATCTCTTTCCATCCCTCCCTCTAGGTTGTGTGGAGGAAACTTGGAGATGCTGCAGGGTCGTGCCCTGGAATTAGGCAACACTTGTCAGGAAATCAGTACAAAGGACCCATGTAATGGCCTGTCTCTGAAGAGCAGGAGCGCGAAGTGCCGATGGGAGGGAAGGAACTGACTGTCCACCACAATTCCCGCTGACCACGGGCTGTCTGGGAGCTCCACGAGAGACTTGGTTGGCACCAGAGCTGCTGCACAGGGGCCTGTCCGTGCTGTCGGTGTCCCCCCGTCCTGCTGCTCCATGCCCTGCCCCGTGACCCGCTGCGCCCGCACTGCAACACCCCGCCCGTAGGAGCACCGAGGTACCGCCATCCAACAACACACACCCGTGGCATTCCGCAGGAGCGACGCCAAACAAGCTTTACTTTGGTTAGTTACAGCGAGTCTCTCATAGGTGTGAACGAGTCCCCCCCGGATTTCAGAGAGGGTTTCCCACCAGGCTGGAGAGATGTTGATAACTGTGCCTTTGGTCTCCGCAGCTTTGAGAAAGTCGCTTCTTAGTAACTCCCCTCAGTCTGTAAAGGACCCCTTCACGGTGCTTAGGCAATTCCCAGGTGATTCCTTTGCTTTGGTAGAATACCTGCCTTGGAGGTGCTAAAAGACCATAAAGTCCTAACCAGCCAGTAGTGTAGCATAACTACAGTCCTTGTAGTGATCCACAATTTCTTTCTCAATGAAAGTCGAGGTAGCTTTCTCTTGATGCACATCTTCTGAAGAGGTGTGTGGTGTTCGAGCCCTTTAATGAACAGAACACTTAGGCATCACTATCACAGCTCTCAAACCAGAATCTCCATCAGAATTTCTTTTGGAAAGTATTTTCCAGCTGTCAGGATGCTAATTTCTAACTGTTTAATTTAGAGACATGCTGGTTTATTTAACAAGAGCCTGTAAGGATCTAAAAGATTGTACTGCATTATTAAAACAAGCTTTTCTTGCCACTGTAGCATTCTTTCAAAGAAAAAGGTTTTTATTATCCTCAGAGCATGTCTTTCATTATGAGGAGGCAGAAAGCTCTTGTTCAGATTGCCTGAGATTTGACTAGACGGTGCCCTAGATGTGCTTAGTTTATTTTTATCTCTGTGTATGACATTAGTTGTGTGTATTGAATTACAACGATAGGTATTTTGTGTATATCTAAGAGCAACGATAGTTTCATGTATGAATGTGCAACAGGCTTGTGACTGAATGGCTGTTGCTTAACTTTTTACCATAGCTGAGCATCAAAAAGACTAATAAAAATTAATAATAATAATAATAATAAAAGGGAATGCAACACTTCCTGGGTTTCTGGTTTGTTCTTGGTTACTAAGATTGGAGCCAAAGTGAGAACCTCTGTTTTCTCTGAGCTTGGACATCCTGTACCCGTGGGCTGTTTGCAGTGGAATGTAGCTCGGTTGCTGTACAATCTTTTGTTCTATATATGATGTAAACCTGCTACCTGTCTTCAGCAAAAATGTGTTAATTTGCAGCAGTAATTCTGTTGGGTTTTGTTGTTATTTCCACTTGGTACCATTGGATGTAAGGCCTCTGATCTAGCATTGCTTTCTGGGGCAAGACTCCCGTTCACCCCTTCTCCTTGAGCTGGGAATGCCAACCCAGCCTTCTGTTCTGAACCTTGGCACTGCTGCGTGATTGCTGCTCTAGAACCCAGTCAGGCAGCTGTGTGTCACCTTTCCATTCTGTTTTCTCTCACTGCATAGTTCAGCTCCAACTGTTGTATTCCTATCTCTGTATGAACAGCTGTAACACCTGTACTTGTGTCTGCAGGGGCTAATCGAGGGACACTGGTCTTTTGACACTACACTTGTGTAAATTTTGATACTGTATTAAAACTATTTTTTTACAGTTCTGCATACGATGGGGTATCAAGTATCTGTGTTCATCTTAGCAATGGTAATAAATTATAGAATCCCACCCTTGTTTGCTCTCCTTTCATGACCAAAGCTGCGAGGGGCACTTTGCCTCAAAGGAGGTGTTGGAACTGTTTCCTGCTCAGCTGTGAAATTAGCTGCATGTTGTGTATTTTTCTTCATTTTCTTGCCAGATATCTTTAAAAAGATGCAAGAAACGTGAACTCAGTTTCTTTGTTCTATGCTAAATGAGGAGCTGTGTGTGGTTTGTGCCACGGGGTGGTGACCAGGTGCAAGTAGTTAACACTGGCTAAGTTGTGCTGCAGTTTCAGACTCAGGACACCTGTGCTGGTTCCCTCATCCTCCCAGAGCAGCTTCAAGGTGAGGACAGAGGGAGACGGAGCTCCTGGAGTCGTTTTGCTCAGGTAAGAGGTGCCGGTGTGTTGGTGGGACAGGGGTGGCTGGTTGTGTCTCACTGTCCCCATTACATCTTTGCCCCAGGACTGGGCTGCGCTTGTGCCAGTGAGCAGAAAACTTGCTCTAAACTTTCTGGAAACAAAGACCCTTAGTGCCATCAATGGAAGCTGATAAATCCTGTGGTGGCCCCCAAAACCACAGCTTACCCGGAGTGGAAAGCAGGCAGTGTGTAGAGAAGGGGCCAGTGCCCTGAGGGGCCCTGTACCCTGCTGCAGTGTCTCTATGCTAAGGAATAAAAACTGCTGTGGTGGGTAGAGACCTTCACGTCCCCATCTTGCTCCCTGCACGTGTGGCTGAGCCCCCCTCGGTGAAATGCAATTGCACCACACCTTGCACAATTCTGCTGCAGCTGAACGTTTGCACGTGTTCCAGGAGCACTCCCAAGTCCTGAGCTGAGCCTGAATGAGCTGTAAAAGTCACTATGGAGTGAATTTTGAGTACTGCTTATGTACTGGGGTGTAGGGAGTGGATCTTGCATCCTGCACTGCAAAAAGCTGCTTTGCTGAAGGGGTAGAAGGTAAAGAATGGCACTTTGTTTGCAGTGAGTGACTGGTTTCAGTAGAGCCTGTTCCCCAAAGGCTGCAGTTGATGGACATGTTTCTGAATGTGGCACAAGGCCAGTGTGCCCTTTTTAATGTTTTCAGCACCCAGCCCTGCTCTCCTTTGTGCTGCCCCAACCTCTCAAACACCAAATGGCCCTCAGGCTCTCTGTGCTGCCTCCCCAGCAAACACCACCCCTGCCAGGGCACTGGTTTGTTTAATTCTTTAAATGCCTTTGAAATAAATCCCGGGGTGGGTTTTTTGTTGTGAATTCTTCCTACTGATCTCACCAGTTTGGTATAGAAGTGGCTCAGCCATTTTTTCCCTCAAACCCTCCTCATATTTTCACACTTGTGTTTTGCAGGCTCAGGTGGACAACATGCACAGGGATCTCCCCCCAAGCCAGCTCTGGTCATCCAAAATCCTGAAGGTAAGAACAGCTCTGCCTGGATTGAGTAAAGAGAGGTTCTGCATTCATTAATCAGCCAGCAAACAGGCAATGCAAAAATGGTGGTGTAAATGAATATCAGCTTTTACGTAGTCTTATGGAAATAAAACTATGACCATGTTTTAAAAGCTTAAGAGATAACACGGACCAGAGACATAAACCTTGCTTGAGTCTTTCTTAACTGAGAAAGCTCAGACACTTCCATGGGAGTAATTAGAAAATTGGGAAATATTGATGAGAATGATGAAAAGTAAGTAAAACCATAGCATCTTGTGATGTTGATTGGAGGGCTCTGCTGGCTCCTGGAAGCTCCAGCCTTGTCCAAGATTAGTGGTTCTCCTCATGCTGTGGCTGGTGGGGAAGGACCCCAGGGATTGCACTGTGTCCTTCTGTCTGAAACAGTTTCCTAAACCCCTGGTTCACAAAGAAGTGCCAAAATAATAATGCTTAATTATTTAATATGTTTGTTAGAACATGATAATTATTCTCCTCTTGAATAAGAACTTGTTATAATGATCTCTTCAAAGCTGTGGCCCTGAAGTTTGAGGTTTCTTTGAGGTTTTTTCTCCACTAGTGTGAATAGATTTTAAGAAGAATTTATGAGTCTTCAGGTGAAAAAAATAATATTGATCACCCCTCCCCAGCCTCTGCAAAGCAAGAGGACAAAGGGAAGAGGGGTGGGGATCCAGGCTGCAGGTGAATCTCGGTGTTTAGCTGGTGCAGCCCATTTGCTCTGAACTCACCTGTGTGTGGCAGTCATTCAGGCCTGGGAGAAAGGGGTTTGACCTTTTCACAGGTGGCTTTATTTGGGGTTTTCATCTTTGCTCTTGGTAAATGCTGGGGGCAGGGGTGCCCATGGGCAGTGGTGTTCCCCAGGCCTGAGCACCTCACCTGTAGAGCAGGAGGGGGCCGATGGCATGTTTGTTTCAAAAATCTTTGCAGGTCCCTGGTGAGACAAGGACACCTTGGCTCAGGCCAGTGTGCTGAGCCCTGTTAAACCACAGCATCACTCCTGGCTTAAGTGTAAAGGTCAGAGAGAAAGGAAAAGGTTGGCTTTTGAGGTGGCCCTTCACAAGAGGTTCTAGTTGGCTGTCAGAGCGGTAGGAACTGGCCAGGGCGTCAGTCAGCGGCATGGGGCTGTCAGGCTGCTCTGTCTTCACAGGCCTTAGACTTTGAAAAAGAGGAAATAATCTAAAAATACAATATTTCCCTCCCCTGCTGAAGGGGAAGCGTCCACACACTGCTGTGTGTGCCCATTAGAAAGGCCCAGAGCCCACCCTGCCCAGCCTTGGGAATCCCAGGAAAAGCACACCATGAAACATGGGAATGTTTCCATGGGAACTGTTCCTCTACTCCTGCTAATAAAACAGCCCTAAAACAGAAATGATAACAGGCCCCAATTTCTGCACCAAACTACAAACAGGGAAAGCTACAAAGGGAGCTGGTAAAGAGCAGGAATGTAAATCAACCAAACTGCTGAATTAGGTACGTGCCTGTCTCTCCATGAGAAAGCACAAGCAGATAAACAAAGCCCTTGGGAGAGTTAAAAAAAAAAAAAAGATCATTTTAATTATAGCACATCCAGCCAACATAAACCCCATGGATTGTGTGAAATCAGGTTTGTTCTTCTGATCAGCAGCAGCAAACCCTGTAGCAGATCAAATGTGTTCAGGGAGGCTGTCCTGCTAATTGCTGCTCCTCGCTGAGCCAAAGCAAACTATTTAGACAAAGGAGAGAATTCGCTTTTTATTTAGTATTAATTATGAAATAGCATGTCTGGATGGGCCTCACAATAACACTACATTTCCTGGGGAAAAAAGGAATTGTAGTTCTAATCCTGTGAAATGAGTGGAGAATTAACCCCTTGCTTCAGGCTGGAGCCCCAACATGTCCTTGCCATTGGGTGCAAGATGAGGGATGCCTTGAATAAGGCCTTTTCTTCAATCACAACGAATTATGAAACTCATTTTAAAGCCTTCTTTACGAGTAGTCATGTATGTTCTGACTTTATGCTGTTGTTAAAATAGGGTGATTTATTTTTTTTCTTTCTGTTGAGACTCTCACGCTCGTCGGTTTTTATTTTTTAAGCCTATCATGGCCATTTTTCAGCATCTCTTTAGCTTCTCTCTATAGATTCTGGAGTATCTGGGGGCTTGGATGTGTCACTTGGGCACTCCTCCTTTGTATTGAGGAGGGATTGAGTTTCCTCCCGTGCTAAAGGGACAACAACAGACAAACCCAACCACTAAATGAGTGGGAAAATAGGCTACTTGAGGCTCTCGGAGCCACCATGTGGGTGCTACCCGTGTCCCTGTCCTGGGACTCGCCTCCCAGGGGTGCCAGGGGGTTTTTGGGGGTGCCGGGGGGGTTTTGGGGTTGTTGGGGTGTTTCTGTCCCCTCCATTCCTCTCTGTTCCTCCACAGAGCAGAGTCGGGAGGGCAGGAGAGGCCCCGTCTTTTTCCCCTCAGAGCCCCCTCAGGGCATTCCTCTCCCCTCAGAGCCCTCAGAACCCACTCACATCCTTCATCTCCCTTCAGAGCTCCCTCAGAGCCCTCAGAGCCCCCCTTTCTCCTCAGAGACCCCTCACAGCCCTTCCACTCCTCTCATGGCTCCTCAGAGCCCACTCACAGTCCCTCATCTCCCCTCACAGTCCCTCACAGCCTCCCTCTCCCCTCATGGTCCCTCCCAGCCTCCATGTTGCTCCATCTCCCCTCATGGCCTCTCACAATGTCCATATCCCTCCATTCCCTCTCCCAGCCCTCCATCTCCCCTTGCAGCCCCCTCACAGCCTCCGTCGCCCCTCACCGCCGCCCGGTCCCCCCCG
>JAWWEW010000112.1:3377196-3445870 GCA_035583185.1 Anabacerthia variegaticeps | reverse complement strand
AGGGGAATTTTGGAATTTAGTGTTTGACAGATTCCCTCTCGTAATTCAGGTATTCCTTGATAAAGGTTCAGGGAAACCGATGACCTTACAACATTTGGTTTTATTGTTTTATGAGGGTGCAGTCAAACCATTTGTTTCCCTACTGGCACGAATCATATACATACTTATTACAAATGTGGACATCCACTTGTGAAAAGGCTAAGGTTTGTCTGAGTCTTCCTGCAGCCTTGTGCACATGGCACAGACCCGCGGGCAGGGCCCTGCTGGAGGCTGTGTCTGCCACAGCCACTCTGTGGTACAGCAGATGCGACTGTAATTTAGCTGTACTTGGCTCTGGCACGCTAAAAGCCGGGTCCTGGCTCCAGCCCACTCCCCGGCTGAGAGGTCTGTAATTTGTAACCACTCAAGGATGCCGTCGGTCCTTCCTCTGCTCCACAGATCTGTCCTGGACTCCGCACTCAGCCCATCCTGCCCAGCAGCGCCTGGGAGGGGATGGATGTGCTATCGGGCAGAGCTGCGAAAACAAAATCGATACAGATCAGCCGGAGGGGTTTAATCTTGCCTTGTAATGACTCCTTATCTCTCCATCCCCCATATTCGTTACTAATGTGGTGTCACTGAGCACTGCTCGCTTGCAAATCACAATGTCCCGATGCAGCGTGGTGGGTATAAATATGCACACACACTCCAGAAATACACTCCTTGCTGTGAGAATGGAGCGGGGTGTGTGTGGAAACAAACCTAGGCAGTTTTTATGGCAAGTATAGCAGGGATTTCCGTAGGGAAATAAGAGTCTGGGTGCTGTGTTGGATCCTAGCAATTCCTGCTCCTGGTAACTGGTCCAGTGACAGTCACTTAATACCTGGGCAGGAAGGGTTCCTCTTGTGTAAAACAGCAGCTCCCCCTCCTGCATATATTCTGACAACAGCAATTAGAAACATAGCAGCACACCAGGGAACTGCTAAATATAGCATGGCCTGAAGGGATAAGCTTATGTTTCCCGGATTTTTTGTGCTGTGAATCCCCATCCCTACCCGCCTTATGGATGATGCAGGAGAATTTAAAGGTCAGGCGAGCAAACTAGCTCAGGAGGAGGAAGAGGAATCCCTACCTCTGCCACCGTGGCGTAAGAATAGAATAAGGAAAGTAGGGAGGGAAATAAAGGACTATTAATTCAGAATGAGTTTTTGCTAGTCTCTGATGGGTAAAGCTCCTGTCAATTCTGGGATAAAGAAGAGGAAGAAATGCTGACCTGAAAGTGTGGTGGCTTGAGCACAGCAGGATATTGGCGCTGCACTGGGAGCCCAGAGCAGAAGGCTTTGCTGAGGTCCTGCCCTTGCCTGGCTGGGCCCACAGAGCTGTGAGATATCGCAGCTCCTGTGCAAGAAACACTGCCTTTAGGAAATTCTTTCCCTTTAGGAGGCACACAGAGAGGGAGAGCTTTAATTCTTGGATGTCGTAATTCAGGATGAGTTGTTGTCACTGCTGCAGCAATTCAAAATTTGCTTGTGCATAATACATTATTTATTTCAGGGAGGCTGAATGAAAGAGCTCCCTCACTCTCCGTGGTTCACAGGAGTCTGGGGATGGTTTGGTGCTTCGTTTAGCAGCTTATGCTTCTGAAGACTTGACATCTTGTTTGTATTACCTAAACAGATATATGCTGTTTCCAGGAACTGTTGCTGGTGTTGGGCTTTTATGACAGTCTTTATACCCAGTTTCGTTTTTAGCATGGGAGAGGTCGCTGCATTTCGCCAACTCAGAATACCTGACACTGACAAGAGGAAGCAAATTTCATTAAAGGAAAAAAAGGGGTCAGCACTGCATGGGCTGATTATTTATAAATAGTGCCTCCAGTCAATACCTGATGGTTTATTGGACTTAATGAAACTCCTGGTAGCCAAATGTGTATTTTAGGAAGGCGTTTGACCTTGGGCATCTCTCCTGCTGGGGGAGGATGTCTGCTGCATCAGTGGTTCAAAATCAATAACCTCCAGCACTGTCCTGTTGAGATCTCTTGTTTTTAAGGGTGATATTGCAAAATGTGACAATATTCTGCTGATGAATGACTTGAGACTGATATCCCTGAGGGGAAGGGTGGGCAGGGTTATGTGGTGATTCTAAAAATGCACTGATAATGAATGAGTAAAAAACCTGCTGGAGATGTCATGTTATCCATTTAGCTCTTGGATCTGCTGTCCTTGTGTCAACCTTTACCAACACCGTCTGTGGGTGCCTGAGTGAAACTTGTTTGTTGTGTTTCTCACAAGTTTCATGAGCTTTTGGGCTGTGAAATTCACACTTTGATATTCTCCTGCTTTTAATCACAGTAGCAGGATGATATCCTGATGTGCAGGAATTTTTCTTGTCTTGTACCCAAAATCAAGGTTGTAGCCCAAAAATCAGTACCTAAGCCTCACTTTAAAGGGCTGGCTGCCCATTTTATGCTGTTGCCCATTTTATGCTGTTGCCCATTTTATGCTGTTGCCCATAGATAGATCAAGGGTGAACAGTATAAACTTAATAAAAAATAGTTTGACAACTCTACTTATGCCAAACATAACTTGCATTGTAAAATGTATAGCCTTTCACAAGGATAGTGCTGTTACTTCCTTGTAAACATTCCTATCATGGCTCCAAATCTCTGTCCGTGTAAAATGCTCCTCTGTCTTTCCCTTGGCACAGACTGACAGTAAGAGAAGCAATAAATGCAAGTGTACAAATAGATATGTAATTGCAAATTTCCAAAATAACTTTTTTAATAACATCTTTTAAATGCTTTATGTACCAGAGGGCTCAGCGGGGTCTCTTCATAATATACAGTGTGATTAATTCAAATGAGAAAAAACAGTCATGCAGACAGGCTTTGCAGCTAATGAGCAGGATGCATAAAATATGCTCTGCCTCACTAAGGTATTATTGTCATCTGACATTTTTGGAAACTCCCATGGAATTTATTTTGCATGAGCTTCTGGTAGTGCTAATGGAGTCAGTGAGTTATTGCTTCTTTGTCTTGAGACTTGAACTAATCCTCTGTGCAGGTTTTTGGAAGTTTCTTTTGCACAGTTCTGAGTTGGGCACATTATTAAGAGAATTGCTGGTAGGAAAGGTGGTCCCAGCAGCATAGGTAGTAGAGACACATCACTGTGGGTTAAGATAGTAGACCTGTAAGCCCTATTTTTTTGCACTGATAAATCTTTAGAAGTTTGTTGCCTGTTTGGAGTGCTGGACCCTGACAAAGGGCACTGGATGCCTAACCTGAAAGAACCTCATTGGAACCCTTGTAGATGGTGAGTGGTAGGGACTTTCTGATGATCAGTAGCTCCTTTTTGGTAGAGGCAGTGAGTGTCTCCAAAAAGAGACATCCCAGAACATTGCTTGTTTGTAGAATGCTGGGTACTTTGGTCTTTTGATGCAAAATGCTCATGAATGAAGAGGAGTCCAGCCTCCTTAGCATGTACTTTAAGTAATCTCTTAAAAATAGACCATTTTTGGTAAATATGGTTCTAGCCCTGCCTATTTCCCAGGGCTTGGGTGTGTAATCAGAACCAGTGTCCTGTCATCTGTACCAGCCATTTGATATGAGTAAGTGTATTCTGTGTTGAAATAACAGACTTCAGGCTTTGCTTAGCATATGTAAAAACCCAGCTCCCTTCCCAGCCTGAAGAATAAATGTTGCTGGGAAAGTATCTGGAAGGGAAGTGCCCTCGGTAAAGCTGGTATGTGGTTTTCTTCAGTGAGCTTTGCTGTGTGTCTGTCCAGGACCATGTGCAGAGCATCTCCTGGTATTTTCTCCCTGGGACTTCACTAGACTCATTTAGCAGGGAGCCCTTCATTTCCCTTGCTTAATCAACAAGCCTTTTTAGCTCTTTAGCTTTTAAAGTCATCCTTTAACAACAAAGATTTGCTCCCCTGAAAGAAAACAGGCAAAAGAAAACAGAAGAGGGGTTGCTAAAGAGATAAATGACAGACTCAGCCTTAAACCCCACACTTGCAATTTATTTGAAGAAAATGTTCAGGGAGTGCAAAGATAGGACATCTGTTTCATGTTATTCCCAAAGCAACCTGCTTATTCAGCTGCAGATATCCCCACCTGCTCCTCTAATGAGCTCGGATCTCACAATATTCCCTGCTCCCTGCTTTGAACCTGAGCAGAGCTGTCTGAAACAGGGGAGTGCTTCCTAAAATTTAGCATAGAGTGAACCCTCTGCATTTGTGCTGTTGGAGTCCCTGATTCCCACACTACTGGAGTTGTGGCAGCTAAATTAGGCTTTACAGTACGTGGTCTCAATGTAGGATGTTGTATGTGCAACTAGAGCAGTTTGGGGGCTGGTGAGGAGTTGGGCTCTGGCCTAGAAGAGGGAATTTTTCAGTGTGATCCTTTTCTAACACCTTGGTGGTGTTTGACATTTACAATTGACTGCTTACTCTAACTAAGGCATAGCAGAAAGAAACTGATTTTTTCCCCCCTCCTTGTGCTTTAATTTTACAAAGTAAATATCACAAAGAACTGCTTTGCAGGTGCTTTTTAGCACAGTGAGCATAACGCTTGGGGAATGCAGCTGAAATCCTTGGCCAAGGCTGCAGAGTCACTGTTTCAAAATTCATATGACTTTGGGGAAACTCTGGACAGAGTACTCACAGCCTGCAGAGGCACCCTCAGCAGTGGGGAAAAGTGCTCCAAAATGGTGCAGTCATCTGCTCAGGAAACCTTGTTTGTGCTGTGCAGAGGGAGGAAGGGAACACCCTTGGAACTTGGCAGAAGGGACAGATCCTGGTCCGAGCCCCCCGGTCTGAAGGTGTCCATGGCAGTGTGGTGCCCATGTTCCTTTGGAGCCTGGGGATGGCAAATTGGGTTCAGTTGTACCTGCACATTCTGACCTGACTTCCCTTGACCTGTACAGAGCACAGTAAAGGGAGCAGCAGGCAAGACAAAGAATGGGTTTTTGCAGACTCCCAGGAAAAGATTCCTTCTTAGGCAGAAACTTTCCAGAGAGCCTTTCTGTGTGCCCCTCCTTACACCAGGCTATTTTTTTGCTCTCTGTGCAGCCACTGGCAGGTCCAGATCTCATTCAAGAAGGACCTTTGGTGTTTTTCCTATGCTAAACACTGCCATGAATTCACCATTTGTTTTGTGGGATGCCTTTTCCCTTATACCAGCCACAGTTTTCTGGGCTAGTCTTGGCAGGAGAGGATGTGTGTCTGATGGATTCCCAGGAAGGCTCAGTGCAGCATCCTTAGGTGTGGGCAACAGCTAAGGAAAAGGAGTGAAAAACTGCCTTGTGTTGGCACCTCCCAGTAAATATTCTCAAATAACTGAAAGGGCATGATAAACTTAGTGTAGCCAGCCTTCCAGCTGCCTTTCCATCAGGAAATGATGTGTTCTGCCCCAAGGCCCTGGGTTACAGGGTCTGCAGTGTGTGGCTGCATTGAGGCCTGGGGGAGGCCACACAGTGGAGCTGATCAGCCACTGTGCTGTCATATGTATGGCTTGGGTAGTGTAGAGGTGAGTTCTGTGGGAGATGGGATAGATGTAGGTGTATCCAACAGCCCTGATGGTGCTGTCTTCATAGACCAAAAAGGATCTCTGGAATAGTGAAAATAGTTTCTCAGTGTCATCTAAAACATCATTATCTGTGAGGGAGACAGGTTTAATCTCTTGATGGAATAATCTTCCTGGCTTTGTCATCCTGAGCAGACAGTCTTATTCCTTGTTTGGTATTTCATTTCCTTCACTGCTAACTTTCCAGAGAATCAGGGTAAATATCAACAGTGCTTTTTGGTGCCAACAGAATCCTGGATGTGAGACTGGGATGTGCTGTGGTGGTGGTGGCAAACAATCCTGAGTGATGACTGGAGGCACTGGAGCTGTTCAGCAGCTTTGCTGGTGCCTCTGCCCTCCCTGCCAGGAGCTCTGTGTCACAGTGGTCCCCCCTGCCATGTACCAAAGCAGCTGGCAGCGAGACCATGAGCCAGAGGATCATCTCTGATGTGAAACCCGACAGCTCTGGCAGAGCACAGATGATTACCCAAAAGCTTCTCTTTCAGTGGGTGGAAGGAGTCTGTGGGATTCTCTGCAACAGGAAATTGTGTGTCTGCATGTTGGACGTGGCCAGATGAAACTCAGCAGCAGTGGCGTTGTGAAGAATGTGTGAAAATGGGATCTGCAGAAAGCAACCAGATAGTGCAGATAATGAACAGGGATCTGCAAGTGTTTCAGTACAGTCCACTGTGAGAATCCTCTTTATTGTAATGGTAAAAGGCAGAGCCTCTCTGCTGCTGTCACCCAGGAGCAGCAGATCTGGAGAAGAGCTCTGACTTTCCCTGTTGGAGTGAGCAGGAGCAAACTGCCCCTGCCTGCAAAAAAAAAAAAAAAATTGGCAGTGGTTTGTTTGCAGCATTTCTACTTGTAAAAAAGAAAAACATCTCATGGCAAGTAGTTTTATTGGGTTTGGCCAAATGCCAGGTAAAAAGCTGGATAACACATAGTACTGGCATGATCCAGCCATGCTCCATTTCCAATAGCTTTGTGTGTCTTTAGTGGCTTGTACTGCACAGCTATTGCACACACTGAGTGACTGGGGATAGCACAGCACATCTCTGCCACATGTCTTTTGCAATGTCCAGTATTAAAAGTTACGGTATTTAAGTGGCTGTATCTGCAGAATTAAGTATAACGAATTTTTTCCTGTTATTGGCAGTTAGGCTGCTTGGGGCAGAAAAATAAATGAGAACATGGAATTAGAGCAGATTGTAAACTCAGTTTAGCACCAACTATATATAATTATATTTAAGAAACAACAATAAAACCATGGCATGATAGGAAAAATTGGAATCCTCGATGGAAGAATGCCTTTGCTATTTGTAGCTAATTTCCCATGCTTAGTAACTCAGTTATACATTGATTCCTGTAAACTGTAGCTCACATGATGGCATTTAGCTGATTGAGTGGAGTAAAGAGGGATAATGGCCAAAGGGCTGTTGGACCCCAGAGGGCAGTCAGGGCTCTGTTCTCACTCTGGCAGGGGTCTGAGAACTCTTTTCTGGGGCCAGAGAAAGTGGGCGGGTGTTATAAACTGCACGGCATCAGAACTCACCTCTTTCTGTGCAGGAAAGGCCAAAGCACAAACACTTGGCCTGAGCTTAGGGATGGCCCTACAGAACGGCGATCCCTGGGGAGCTCTTAGCACTGCTGTGTGTACTGCACCTCTCCCAGGAATGAGCAGGCATTTCCCTCACCTCTTAGTGTCGTTTTGCCTCCAGTGGCAAAAGGATGTTATGTATACTCAGCAGATGCTGAGACCCATTGGAGCAATGATTAATAACAAACTATTCATTACAGAGTCTGATAGTAATGAGGTTTCTTCCTTTCTTCTGAATGAAGAACAGTTTATTCATTCCCAATTTGGAAATAATAAAAAGCGGATCCCTTTAAAAAGGTTCCGTTACCACTGAAGTGGTAATTTAACAGTGTCTTAGGAACCAGTTCCCTTGTGCTGCTCTCCAGCCGTGCCTGCAGATCTCACATTAATCGTGACAGGTGGCTGCAGGATCTCAGGAGATAATCGCTGCAGGTTCACAGCACGTGTAACAGGTCAGTGCCCTGCACCTCTCAGCCAATATCCATCACACACAAACCAAGTGTGGGAGATGCAAAAGATCAGCTTATGCCTGTTTAACCACAGGACATGCTGTAAAGTAACTTTATATCCCCACTTAAACTCTGTCCCATTTAAAACGATTGATTCACTCTGTTGATAGCATTACCTTATCTCTACCAGTCAATATATTTGTCTCCATCTAAGCCTTTCTTTAGGGACAAGGCAGGTCTTGATACCTCAGCAGACTGTTTGCAGGTATCAGTTTTGTTTAAGCACTGTGATAACTCACTGTAAGGGGCTGATTGTTATTAACATGGATATTATGGGAATAAAATAACTTTTGAGAAATCCATTAAAAGTCTGTGATAGGAACTTAAAAGAAAGGTCAGATGCACCATTCCCTATTCTGTTATGATCCAGTTAGTAACTTTTGATGGACATATTAAATGATGCTGCCTTCCCTGGGCATGCTGGAATCAAAATTAGGCTCCTATTTCATTCAAAGTGTAAGTAACACCTGCAATGAAATGGTCTTTTAGCTGAAACAGGTGTTTCCAGCAGAGGGAAGGTTTGCTGTTTAGACTGCATTCAGCCAATACTGCGGGTGTCTGCCAATAGACAGCAACCCATAATCTATATATAAATTAAACAAAACCCCCTTCCTGACAAGAATATTATTAAAGCTGCAAAGTCAGACACTTGGAGGTGAAGAAATGCCAGCATCAAAGTTTCCTGGGTGACCTCAGTTTGTCCTCTCCTTCCGTCGTGCACATGCATAATGATGCAGCTTATAATTATAGAGCCAGAAGTTACTACTTTTTTAATTTCAGTACCCGAAATGCCCTTGCTCTTGGGGCTGTGCAGTGCTGGGGCCTTGGCTCTGGCCTGTTATTACCTAAACCAAAAAGGTGCTTTGTGGAACAGTACCAGATTTCTGCCCTGGAGAAAAATGTGTTGGGGTGTTGTGCTGTGGGTTCTGCAGCAACTCAAATATCCCAGTAAAGTCAGACTTGCTGCATTGTGGATGAGGATGTGACAGTGGGGCTCCACACGTGTACAGGTGCCTTCAGAAATGAGCTGTAGGCTTTGAATATAATACTGCAAGTCGAAATAAACTGGAAGTCTTTCAGGAGTTGCTCCTGATGTTCTGTGGCTCTGTGTCTGCAAGCACGTGTGTGTCTGGTGGGCGCTGGTAGGATTTTAAGCTCACTTGAAGTTAACACTTGTGCTTTAGGAGGTAATACCTTTCTTGGGGGATTTGGAGCACGGTCGTGGCAAGAACAAACAGCACAAGTTTCCTTGGTCATCTCCTTCTGCATGTTAAACTTCTTTCTACAGCCTTCTGGTCCTGGGTAGTATAAAAGTTTTTTGCTGTGTATTAAGTTTTGAATTTATTAATTTACAGAAAAGCCCCCAGTTTTATTCAACTTTTTTTTTTGATAGAGATGTTAGAGAAAGTTTAAATTTCTGGAACAAATGTGTACATTCACACGTGAAAAGTTCAATTGTTTTCTTTTTAAATAGAAGTTTTTGTTTAATCCTTGAGTTTACTCTTGCTTCAGAAGGCAAAGGAAATCCTGGTATAGAGCCCAAGACAGGGAATCATAACAGAAGCTAAATTGGAATTAGACATGAAAGGTTTTGGGGTTTTTTTTTTTCAAATCTTTTGTCTCTGGAGCCTGGGAGAGTGCTCCCTCTCCAGTGAAGACATCATGAAAAGGGAAATTCAACCTCATTGCAAAATGTTTTATTCATCTGAGACAGAAAGAAAAGTTTGAGCAGAAATATTTTTGAGTGTCTGTCTTTCTCTGATTAGACTGTGCAAACCCACCACTTCTAATCTGAGTTGGGGGTTACCCTGCAGTTTTAAGCATCTGGCAACAGCTGGCCCAAATACCAGCACAGACTCGGTCCAACTCCTTGAAGACACGGGGAAGAACAGAACTTGGATATAAGTTTATTCACTGAATTGTCCATGTGAAGTTACAATGAATTTAGCCAGTTTGGATCCTGCCATGAGAAATCCTCAGAAATGGAGCCAAAATGTTGGGCTATGCTGGCTCTCACGGGAGGGTCTGCAGATCAAAGTGAGTGGCGCTCACCTCCTGGAGCAGACTCGGGGGCTGCTCTCCATGGAGGTTTTCCTCAGCTTTAGTGGCTCTGTGTGAATTATCCTTCAGACAGGTTCCTCTAAAGGAAATATCATTCCCAGAGGCAGGATCAACCTGCTAAAGGCTGTTCAGAGGAAAAATATCACTGGTTTTATTTACAGAGACAAAACTTAGCCTATGAGGTCTGTAGCATTAGCCTGTTTTTATTGCTGTGGTACCAGCTGGGAGCAGCGGAGTGCAGGTGGAATGGAAATGGATTTGGATCAGTGTTTAGGGAGAGTTGGGTGTTCACTGTGTGTTCACTTTTGTTCTCTTGGGTTGGGTGTGCTCACAGAGGGCTCTAAGTCTCTATTTCAGACAGTAACCTAAAGTTGCATAGACCTGAAAAGTCAGGTGGAGCTTTGCTTCTCCAAACTCAAATATTGTTCAACTCAGCAGAAAAGTCCTGCAAATGTGGTGTAAATGAAAGGCACGTCAAACTCCTGGTATAAAGCCTGGGTTTGAGCCAGATGTCTCAAAGACAATATGCAAGTCACACTTGCAGCTGAGAAACATCCTTATACCCTTGTAGGGAAGTTTATCACCTTCCCAGGCTCATAAAGTTGTGGGGATTTTTTCCCTGGCCTGAGCTGGTGCTGAAGCTCATGTGCTTGCAGAGGACCAGCTTGCTGTCAGCTCCTTGGCATTCTGGTTTGCCACTTGCAATTAAATCTAAACGTGTACATGTGCATTCCCCAAAAGACAAGAACTAGCAGTGAGCTTCCCAGTGACAGGAATCCAACTTCCCACTGTGTTTGACCTTTTGAACATGGAAGGTTATGTGATGCACCAATCTGCAGGGACCTGCCTCTTAATTGTGCACTGTAATCAGCCTCTTGCTTGCAACCTTCTGCAGTGACTGAGTTCTGTCCTCCAGCTGAGGGCACAGCGGGAGGTGACTCTGAAGGCAAAAGGTACGAAGGAAGAGCAGGTACTGCCAAAAGCCTCTGCCTCGGTGCTGTGAAACTTGTTGGAGTTGTGTGAGTGGGACCTCAGCATATATTTTATAGTGTATTGGTTGGTAAAGGAAGCATAAAATCCTGCATAAACCCACCTTGTCTTGGGCAGTTTCCATTACCCAAGGCCAAAGTGGACCCGAAGGGCTGGGGTCCTAAAAAGCATGAATTCCCCTACAAAGATGTGTGTGACCTTGGATTAATTTGAAGTCAGGAGGAATGGGTCCCACTCAGGGTGTCACAGGAGTTCACAGGCTTGTGGGAAGGAACCTGTGATATGCACCATGATAAACTTCTGCAGGGGTTAAACAGGGTGAAACAGAGAAACCTTCATTGCCTCATCCAAGTGGAAGGAGCTGCAAAGTTATTCTGCTTTCCCAAAAAAGGAAGAGTGAAGGAGCTGTACTTCAGCTTTGGTTTTGCTTTGCATTAATAAAAATCTGTGTAGAAAGGAGTGCACTCAGGGTTGTGAGAAGCTTTTCTTGTTCTAGGTGTCCGTGGTGCAGGTGCTCCTCTGCTTGGAGAGCTAAAAATCCAAGGGCAGAAATGGCAGAATAGCCCCAGCATTGAACCAAAGTGCCGTGTGCCCAGGAATTAGCTGAGCAAGTCACACTGTGACCATGAACTCGTGTGTTGGAAACTGGATAAGCTGAGATCTAACATTGCTTCAGCCTCCTGGAGCAGGGGAGCCTACAGTGTAAGATTGCTCTTTGACTCCTTCCTGGAATATTTAGCTTCCAGAATCCTTTCTGGAGCGTTAGCCTTTCTCATCTAAAACACTCATCCCCTGCTTTGATGGAATCTCATAAGACATAATCTGCATAAATGTAATTGCTGCAACCCTGTCTGGACTGAAACATACGTTGTTGTATCCTAGGACAGAAAGAAATGGTTGTGTTTTTTACTTCAAGGCAAGATTTCTTGCATTTTTGACAGATTCCGGAAAAAAAGGTGTTGTATGCGGAATGAAAATCTTTGATGGGGAAGTGAAAGAATGAAATAAAAATGAATTATAGCTTAGTTGTTTTGCTTTTTAAAGGTGAGGTCTTAAATTTCTAAAGTGGCCATCCAGCTGCTAAAAGGCATCACTTTTGGAATTTATTACAACATATTTTCTCCTTCATGTCCAATAAAACACTATGGATGTTCTTGACCATACACCTCTGTCATAGCATGTGATATATACCTTAACTGTATTCTCTCATGCCAGGGTGCCAAAGCTGTGTTTGCTTTAGGCTGTTTGACTGGGCTGTGTGATCAGCAGGGGCTGGAATGAGCCTTCAAAACTGGATGGGAGCGAGCTCAAACCAGCAAGATGGTAAAAAGATCATGTAACCTGTGTTTTCCTGCATGGGCAGAGCCTCAGCCAGACCTGGCTTCCCATGGGTTGGGCTTGAAAGGAGGTCTGTGCTGCAAATGAAGGCTTTGCACCTTCTTTCCTTTATTGTAGGGAGAGTGAACCTTCGAAACAAAGAGAAGGCAAATGCAAAGCAATGTAAATAAAGCACAGTTGTGTGGGGTTCTCTCTCTGGGTGGGAGAGGAGTAGAGGGTCACTAATGAGTGTGAGGATTAATTGCCCTTCTTGGCGCTCCAAAAACTGGGGTTTAAAACCAGGGACAATATTCCTCCTATATATTGATGTTAGATTTCTTTACATTTAAACATATATATCAAACATGTACGTTATATGTATACTTAACACTTACATTTATTATTCACACATTGTTTATGTTAAACATAAAAATTTAGTGAATACATAATATAGCCAATATAGTAAGTATATAACATTCTTTTCTTACAGTAAAATATTGACTATATGTGGTTTACTACACTTCAGCTTATTAACATGAGTTTTAATTAAGCGTAGTGCAAACGTTGCCCCCTGTAACAGTTCAGTAGAGAAGTAGGACTAAATCCAGCAGTAAATGCATTTAATCTCCTTAGGGGAAAGGAAAAAAGAGACACATTGCGCTTTCTAGTGGTGAACATTTAGGAAAATACCTGCTGAGAGGGCCTGTTGTTGGGTTGGAAAAGGGATAATTACATTGTTCCTAAATAACAGTAAAGAGACTTTGTGTATATGGGGTTAACTGGACACGAGGCTGACTTATAATCCCATGTCAAATCAAATGTATAGAGTTTTCATCAGTGTAATATTTCTGGAGTTTGTATGGGATAAGGTAACTGTATGACAGGGGAAAAAAGGATATTTCCCAAATTGTTAGTATTGTTACTGGTGGAAATTTAAATAGCTCTGCCAAGAGAGAGTATAGTAGATGGCCCACATCTAAGGACTTGTCAGTGTAATGGGAATTTTTCCATTGCTTTTTCTGGCATTTTTTTCCTTGGAATTTGGCTGGGAAGCCTCACTAAAGCCATACAAAACTTGGGGTTGGTCAACTGTTTATTTCCATTGCTGCTTAAGAAAACCGATGTGCCGTGGAGTATAATGTAATTCTGGAGCAGGCTTAGTTGGGTTAAATTGATTTTCACTCCATCCCAGCCTGTGGATTTCTGCCACAGAGCTTATTTATTTTACTGCTCTTGTCTAGGAATCAAGAGTTGGCCAGTCCTTTTCCTGTCAGACTGGCTGGGAACAGCCCTGCTCCTGGGTGGCTCAGGTTAGCAGAGAGTTCAGACACCCTTTCCAAGTACCTCCCCCCTTTACCTGCTAAAGCAGCTACACCTTGACTTAAATGGGGTATTTATGTAGTGTGAATATGTACAGGAGCATATTTGGGGGGCACTGAGGAAAGCCTTGGGTATGTTCATTTTATTCTCCCTGCAATCTTTGCAGGGATGTAACACCCAGCCAAAAGATGTGGGATCACTTTTGAAACACTCTGTGTTCCCCCATTTTCTAAGAATCCCTTTTCTGTATTAGGTCAGAGCACAAATGCTGGCGAAAAAGTGATTTATTGGTAAAGCAGTGATTTTGCTGGGGAAAGTTCAACAAAAAACGACAAAGCTTCTCTGCCATCTGTCTCCCAAGCAGTATGAGCTCTATCTTGAGATATTGTTTGTTGTTTTCATGCTTGGAGACAATAAAGAGCCTGTGACTCCTTCTCCCGAGAAGAGTAATAGATTTTCTTCTCTTGGACTGGGCATGGTATTTGAAAAGCTGTTGGGGTGCTTGCCTTCACTTATCTTCTGTTTCTTATCTCTTGAGCCTGCCAGTAAGTCACTGGAAGGGTTATTTTGTGCTGTGAAGGGACTTTTTCATTCCTTTCCATGTTCTGTGATGTCTTTATCATTCACATTCAGGGGAATAACAGGGCTGTCTAAAAGCACAAGGCCACGTTGCTTGGGAATCTCAGCTCTGCACACATTTGGCACACTTTGATTTGTAGGTAGTGAGTTTTAAATCTATTTTAAGGTATTTCTTTTGCAGTAGTGCAGAATAGCCCTCACCATGAAACCCAACTCCTGTGCTAGGTTTTGTAGAAACATAAGCCAAGAATAAATATATTTTACTGCTCGTGGGAAGGGCTCTGTCCCAGTTACCCACAGTGTGCTCTGACCAGCTGCTGGAGGCAGCCAGGGTGTGAGTGTTGATGTACTGACACGCTGCCTAAATTACCATGAGAAACCCTCGCTGTTTCTGTGGTCTGAGAGTTTCTGGGGGAATTGTCTGTGAACTACAGGGTTTTTTGGTCAGTGATATTGGTGGAGAGTTTGACTGTGCCTTGCTGAGGAAGGACCCGTGACCCTCCCCAACGCAACTGCATTAACTTACTAAAAAAAAAAGTTTCCTTTCTTGAGCAAGTTTCAGACCTGGCACTTGCAAAACCGCATTAAAGAGTGTCCAGATGGATGGGAGAAGAACTGGGATAAAAACTGGCTCACAGCCTGGACTGACTGCACAGTGAGGACATACCCAAAATGTCCCTCTCTGGCTCTTCTGACACTCTCCTGTGCTCTCCCCTTGCAAACATCCACATTGTCCTTCCTCGTCTTTGCTTCCCAGCTCCTTATTGCTTTGATAATACTGACAGGATCTCCTGCTCAGGCTGCAAGGCAGGCAGCTTGTAATAACAGAGGCACAAAACCGGCACGAGGGATTTACTGCTTTGACTAGAGATTTGTCTCCGGGAAATCTCCTCCCGAGCCCCGGGGAGAGTGCAGGGGAGCACTGCTGCCTAGTGAAAGCATGGAGCTAAAGATCCCAGCAAACCCCAGCTCCCCCCACAGCACAGGGGTAGGAGAGCAGCCAAATGGCTCCAATAGCTATTTCAGTTAAGGCAGCAGGGTTTGGGTGAGCACTATGGATATTGCATTGGGAAGGGATTGCAGCAGGTGCTTTGGGAAAGGGCTCAGGAGCGTCTTCCATGGCCTTTCCAAACCACTGTGCTCCAGAGCTGCTCCTCAGCTTATTAGAAGTGAGACCTATTAATTCCAAGAGGCTCCTCTGTGGCCACTCAGGAGATAAGGGAAGATTAAATAGAAGAGCAGAAGTACTTGAAGATGAATCCTTAATACCCTGATGAAAGGAGGCTGGATTAAGGGAGAGTTGCACCTCTCTTAGTTTCGTTTCAGCACAGGGATAGCTGGTCTCACCCCCAGCTTCCTCCAGCTGCCGCTGGAAATCAGCTGGCTCCAGGCTGGAGGACAGTTCAAGCCATTCTGGCATTAAGCTACAATCTTTTCTGGAGTTGTGTGAGGGACTGAGAAGGAATATTGATTGAGACACTCAGGATCTGGTGAAAAGGATTGTTTAAAGGTTGATATGAGTGTGTTTTTTCTAGAGGAACATATATCTCACAGAGCACTAAAAACCAGTGATAAAGTGTGAACAACAGGCCTGATTCTTCTAGTGCATCTTGAAAAACAAGCACAGACCCTGTTGAAATTCAGAGGCTCCTATGGCTGGCAGGAAGGGTGACCCTGGGCTGGGTGATTCCCTCTTACCCTGGGCTGGACTCCTGCCTTGGCTCCAGGCATGTCCATAGGGATTACACCTCCAGAAAGCACACTGTGAGGATGCCTGTGGGGGTGAGGGGGTTTATGAGAAAACCAGGAGGATATTTGGGGTTTTTTTTTCTCATGGAAAGTCCTCACAGAAACAAGAAAATGAATGTCCAGGCTGCTCTTGCCTTGTGCTGCAGCTGCCCCAGGGTGTATAAGCTGATGCTGGGTGCCTTGTCTCTCCTGGAAGGCAGAAGATAATCAGTGGGTGAGGGAAGTGCACAGAAATGGCTCTTTTAAGAGTCACCCATAAGTAAAACTAAATACTGACCCAAGAAGTGGCCTCTTCCCCCTTTTCAGGGTTATTTGTTAGACAAGATCAGGATCAGGTCCCATCTCTCTTGCAGTGCTGCAGCTGATGAGTGCTCAGGCCTGGTGGAGCTCTTGCCTGCCATCCTTGCAGCCCACCTGTTAAAAGTTCATCTGGGAAGGGATTTAAAAAACGTTGTGGCGTGGCCCTTTGCAGCAAAGTGATTTTGTGTTGCGCCTGGGAAGCCAATTCCCTTGGCAAAACTTTTGGCAGAGCAGAGGATCTGCAGCTTTTGAAGGACTAATCTTGATGTATTTATTCCCAATGTCTTTGTTGGAACTCAACCATTTTAGGGCAAGCAACATTTTGATTATTTTTTTTTTCCTCTTGAGTTGGGTTTTGTGTCATTCTCTGAGAGCTCTGAGGCTACAGAAACAGCCCCAAATCTCCCTTCAGGTGTCACTGAGGCCCCTGGGAAGTTTGTTTGAGGTCACAGCAGTGGGCACAGCCCTGGGTTGGGTTGGAGTCTGTGCTGCACCGAGAGTTGTCTTTGGTGCCTTTCTCACTGGTGGTGGTGTTGTGACAACTGTTGCTGTCAGGGGGAAGTGCAGTGCAGTGAGATGGAGACCCTGATCTCATTATGGTGACAGACTGTGAAAATAAACCTTCTCTAAGAGCAGGGTTTTGACAGTTGACTTTCTTTCTCAAAGCTTAGGATATTATGCTTTATTTTGTTCCTCTTCAAAGCAAAGGGTTGCGTGCATTAGAGACATGCATATGCAAAATTAAGTGCATTAATAAAACAATAAATAATTCTGAGCCAAATATATAAAAAGAAAGGAACGATTGCTAATTACAGATGCAATCAGTTCTGCTGGTGAGGCAGTGATGAGCTTCCTACAGAACTCTCTGTGGAGATCTGCCTTTTTTTTTTTTTGGAAACAAAAACCCCTTGAAATACTTTTGGGGAAAAAGGTCATGACATTTTTGAGAGGCAAAAAAGTGAAAACACCATCCAGTGACTTATTTTTAGCTTTTCCCCACCCTTCTGCCAGCAAATACACACAGCCATCAGCTTGGACAGCCATGAAATTCTCTACCGAGGTGTCAGGTGTGGTAAACTGCACCTTGATTTATGGAAATAAAGAACTTTTATTTGTATTCATACTTCATAATGAACCATAAACTGCATCGAATCAAACACGGGTTCCCTGTTCAATAGTGTTAAATCCATGGTGACTTAGAAATATTCTATTTCTTTCTTTGTATGCTGCTTAAGATGGAGAGCAAAGAAAGTGTGTGTGCTATTGCCCCAAATGGCTAAATAACATTTGCACTAATGAACAGCCCGTGGATGCTTTAAAAATTGGGCATGTTTATCTAAATGGAGGCATAAAATAGGTCTGTTTGCCTCAGCCCCTTCTGTTATCATGGGCTGTTTAAATGCCAGACATGCTTTAGCCAGCTAGAAGTTGTGTGTTTATAGTGAAGGTGCTGTGGGAGGACTGGTTGGATTATCCCAAGGTGTTATTTGCACACCCCACTTCGAGGGGTGCACTGGAGGAAACAGGGATTTCCCCCCAGATTTCTGTGGCTTTGGGTCATCCTCTGGCCCTGTTCTCTCATTGTTTGTTCATCATGTTTGCCATCAGCAAGCTTCCAGGATTTGGGAAAAGAGGATGTCTCCAAGAAATGTATTTGCAGGCTCTGACCTGCATTCCCAGTGGATTTGAGGCTGTGAGGAGTGAAAATGGGCTCTACCAAGTTTTCCAGAGCTCTACCAATTTTTTTCTCATCATTCAGTTGGTGGGTTTTTAAGACTTGTTGCAACACTTCACTATTTATGGCAAACCAGTGCCATGAGTCTTACATTTAAATGGATGTATGTGTGCTCAGGTAGATAAAACAATTGCAACGGGAAAATAAGATTAGCTTTGGCTATTTGTCCATACCAAAAAAAGCAGCACATTTTGTATGTGGATTGTAATTCAGGCAGTGTGGTGGGTTTGGGGACGTGGTGCCTGTTTGCACAAGATGTGTGGCTTTGAAAGGATGCTCTCCTCCCAGGACAGTACCACTTTTGAGGGACCTGCTGGAGCTCAGGAGCACCCATGTTACCAGGGTTGGTTCCTCTCTTTGACCTGGAGCCCTCCCAGGCACGGCAAAATCTGAGGGATGGGATTGACAGTCAGGAAGGCAAGTATTAGAGCTTATATTAAACCATAGGGAGTTAAGGTATAATTTACTTCATCATATTTGAAGCCTGTAGCATCAACAGTGATGGGTTGTTCTTATCAGGGTGCTCCCAAACAAGATTTTGATCACACCTAGCAGGTTGCTGTTCCAGCTGAGGGCGTAGCAAATCAAAGATAAAGTGCTGAGATGAAATGACCTTCCTCCCCCATCTCTCTCTGGGTGATTTATGTTTAAGCCCAGATGCAAACCTAGATTTCACGGTTGTTTTTTTAGAGTAGACTAAACCAAAGTCTTGGATCCAAAGCCTGGCAGAGTTCAAAGCACTGTAAATTATCTCATAGTTTATTCTCCTTTTTGGCATAGATGAGGTACAGTGAAGTTCCCAGGCAGAGATCAGTGCACAGGGAAGAAATCTCTGTAGATATGCTGCTGTTCACTGGGCTTTGTATTTATTTATTCCATTTCTAGATGAAAGACAGGAGGATTGTCCTAATGAAATTGGCACCAATAATTGTGATTAAAACCATTTAGGTTTGAAACAGAACCATTTAGAGTTTGACCGTAGCTCACCAGTGTTCGTACCGGTTCCTTTTTACACTGCAGATGTCTTTTTGTGAAAACATTATGTGTTTAGCATTGACTTGCATTAAAAAGGCATTAAGGCTGTAGGAAGGTAAGAAATCACGTCAATGAGCTCCCTGCAGCTTGTATGGAAGGGCTGGTGTGGAATGTCCTTAAACCAGAAGTGTGCCATCTCCAGTGCTGGGAGAGTGTTGTGTTTATTGCACTTCCCTTGTTGCAAAACTCGGGAGAAGTCAGAGGAGCTGCCTGGACAAAGGCAGGAATCTGGATATTTTCAGTGGAAAACCTTTGGCTCCAGATTTTATTTCCTCTGCTGGTGAGGGTGCCCAATAAATCTTCCCTAGTTATTTTCACTTGAGGCAATGATGCACCAGAGCGTTCTGTTACAGCTTACCCTGGTGCAACAAATATCTTCAATTTACTTTTTTACAAGCCTACTAATTTTTATGGATTTCCAGAACTGTTTATGAACTGAGGAACAGCTGTATGATGGAAAGGGATATAAACAACCCCATGCACAGTAGCTGAAAAATATCTGCAGTGAACAAGGAGACAGAACAATGCCTTTATTCCTCAGAAGTGAGGGAGATCCTTCACAGCTGATCCTTCGTTGGCCACCACTGGTTCGGCTCCAGGAGCAAAGATGGACCCCAGACATTCCCAAAATTGTCTCTATGTTGTGCTCAAGAGCAGGTGAGACAACAGACATGTGGGATCTACAGCAAAGTCCCTCTGGAGCAGAATGGGCAGGGGCTCGCCTTGCTCGGTGCATGTGCCACCCCTTCGATTTTGACTGTGTTTTTGAGGGGGTTTTGAACTTGGCTTGACATCTCTGAGTGCCCCAGACAACCTACCCCAACCCAGCACAGCTGCAACAGAGAGTGCAGCTCCCTGGGGAGCTGGCTTGTGCTGTCAACACAACCCAAATTTGGGCCACATGCAAGAGTTCTGTGGGTGACCAGGGGTCCCTGGGTGACAGCTTGTGTCCTCTAGTCCAGATTTGAGATTTGTGCTCCAGGACTTTTGAGCAAAAAGGAGATGAAATACGGTTTCTTTTTGCTCAAAGGGGCCCAAAGGTCTTGGAGGAAAATCAATTTGCTTGACAGATTTGGCAAGGAGAGCTCTCAGCTGGTGGCTGGCCTCACTCCAAGCTCTCTCCCGAGCAGGGACAGGCAGGATAATTGAGCAGATATTGTTACAGAAGAGAGGGATAACATATTCCTGGATGTCCAAGTGACTGAAGGGCTTAATGCATAAGCACCTGGGAGCAAAAATCTCTTTGGTACTGCTTGCTTTTCCCACCTGTTGGGAAAAGGGATGTATTTGACCCTGTTCTGAGACAGGAATCAGTTCAAAGGCACTTTTAAAAGGGGCAATGGGAAGCATCAGAATGGGCCACAAATGTTCAAACATTATGACTTCCCACAAAAGTGCACAAGATTTCCCCTCAGTCCATGGATATGCCATGAGTGATTTGTTTTATCAACAGCCAGTTGAATTTTCCATTCTTCCTCAGCTTTTTTTCTTCCTACTTCAACTTTTTAACCTTCTTACCACCTCTAATTGAGTGTATTTGGGGTGATCTTAAATGAAATTTCAACACCACTCTTTCTCAAAAAAAAAGCAGTGCTGTTCCTTTGGCAGCCTTGAAGACATACAGTTATTATTGCTGTGACACAGCAATGGAAAAATATGACTTCACTTGAACCCTTCTCTCTGTTTACTTTTACTATCACTGTAAGTCTTGTAGGATCCTTAGGCATTTGTAGGATGGAGGCTGCTTTAAGTGTCTTAACCCTTCATTAAGAGCATTCCATGGGGTTCTCATCCACTGTTGCCTTGAAGCTGTGAGGGACCAAAATAAAGGAGAACCCTGGAATATCAAAAGAAGGTTAACACAAGCATTAAGCATTTTCCTTGTTAAGTAGAGAATTGATAAAATCACTCAGAATATAGAAAGAAAATTACAGGATGAAAACTGTAAGCCCTAAATGTCCCTCCTCATTTCCAGTCTGCCTTTAGAGGAACCTTGGAGTTGCTTTGGGGTCTCAAACACCTGAAAATGACAGCAGTGAGGGGGTTCCCTGCTGTGTTCCAGCCCAGCTCTGCACGGTGAGTGTGGGACAGAGTTACCCGTGGCAGAGGTGTTGAGGAGCCAGCCCTGGGACTGCACAGGCCAGCTCTGCTCTTTGGTTGTTTCAGAACACCTGGGGCAAACAAAGTCAGCATTGATTTAGCAGAGCTGATTCTACCTGAGGAAGAGGAGGGGCTCACTGACCTGGTAGGGTCTCTTCTCACTCTCTTTTCTGTGATACTGTTCCTGTTCTGATCCTCTGGGACCCAAAACTGTGCAGTGTTTTGCATCTCAAAGTCAGCCTGAGAGGAGGTCACTGAATGCAAAACAGGTTCAGCCTGGAGTATGAGAGATGGGTCTGCAGAAGTTCTTGAAGTATTTTATTTGGAATCATAACTTGTGCTTTTAGTAGTAAGAAATGTACCTCAAAAAATTCATGGCTTTTTTTCCCCTCTTTCCTGGTGAAAAATGGCATCAGGACATATAAGAAAAGTAACTTAAGCCCTTTACTCCTTGTCTTTGTAACAGAGGAACAACATGGCACGTTCTTTACAGCCCCCCTTCGCTTCCCACTGGCAGCCACATGTCCCCCTGTCCCTGTAGTACACGGAGGGGACAGCCCTGAGCTGCCACCTCTCTGGTTCTACCACAGCCATGCCAATTAAATAGACTTTTCTGTATTTATTATGGAAGGGTTACTTACACCCAGTGACATTTCTGCTGACTGCTGTTTAAATCCTCCCTGCCTTAAAGCCAGCAGCTGCAACTCAGAGTGGCAAACAGAACTGCTGCTGAAGGAAATGGCTCCTGAAGTGCTGAATGTCAAATTGGTTAATGGTAAATAATAGAATCTGCAAAGTTATACTGGGAAAAGGGCCTAAAAGGGGAAATCAGATTTAATGTACTCTGGGTTTTGCAGATAGAGGAATTGATAATGCAGAGCAAGTGAGAAGGTGAGAAAACTCAAGGGAGACAAATACCAGCACACACATTTCAGGAACGAAAAAGACAAAGGATTTCAGAAAAATGTGCTTTCTTTTACTTTATAGTTGTTCTGCTTATTGTTTGTTGTTGTTTGGGGGTTTGCTTTTTGCTTAAGAAACAATGCATTTCTTTTATCTCCCCATCTTTCTTCCTTTTCATCTTCTTTCTTAAATGTCTCATTAGTTCCTGCTATGGAATTGTGCAGGATCAAATGCTGTCAGCCTGTGCTGATGAATAACTATCTGCAAACGTTACATAATCCATCCCAGCCCCAAATCAGGTTAGAAACAGAAGCAGAAATAGAGCTTCACCCCTTTGAACTGCCAGTTATGCAGCAAAAAACAGCTGCTGGCATTGTGGTTTGGGGTTGGCATCGCTGCCAGGGTTTTGCCAGCAGTCAGGAAAACTTTGCACCAAGTTGGAGGGCACAGAAGTGAGGCAAAACTTGTGCCTAAGTGTGTAGTTGCAGCCAGCTTATCCTGTGTCATTTGGAAGGCCTATACCAATTTATGAACTCCCAACTGGGTGCACTTTACTTTTTTTCATGGTGACAAAGGTGGAAAATGTTTGGGGGGTTTAGGCCTGGGGTTTTGGGGTCTTTTTTTCCAGCTGAAATTCATTAGAATAACTCAGTGACTAAGCTCTGCAAGGAGAGTGTGTTTTTTCTGGGCAGGCTCCTGCCCCTGCTCCAGTGCTGCTCTTGGAAAAAGGGGTAAAGGCCCTGCAATGGCCTTTATAACAGCATAGATAATATAATGTATAATAACATACCCTATAAGGGAATGTGAAGCTCCTTCTGAGCCCCACTCACTCAGATTGCTCTGCTTTCAAGCTACTCATGTTTAATGATCTTGCCACGACTTCCATAGATTTACCCATGGGTCAGGAAGAGCCAGCTGATGCTCCTTCCTGACAGTCTGGTGCTCAAGTGGGCAGTTCAGTGTCAGAGTCTCAAAGCTCACACACAACAAGGCGTGTCATTTCTCTCGCTCTCCCCTCCCTGGGTCGTTCACCCTGTGTAATTCCATGGTTGCAGTGGGCTGGCTCATCAGGTGCAGCCACCAGGGACATCGGGGCCTGTAGAATCCCACAGTGCCCCAAGCTGGGAGGAACCCCCAGGGATCGTGGCATTCCAGCTCCCCGGTGGACAGGCTGCATTTGCAGCCGTGTAGGGTGCCCTTTAGGCTAACTGAGCCCATGCTGTGTGTTCCATGCAGGAGCAGCTGTGGCAGGGAGTGCATCTGAACAGGCCAGTGGACTCCCCAGCACTGAGCTCTTTAAGGAATTCTTGTCTCTACTGATAATTGCTATTTCAGGATTTCGGTCTCTCATATGTTACAAGAAAGGCTGACAGGGCTGCAGCTGAATTTTTTCCTGGTTAGTCAAGGTTTGCTGGTTACACAGCATCCCTAGGGAAACCCTCAAAACCAGACAGAGGGTGCTCATTAATTCCCCCTGGCCAAGACCACTGCTCTGTGTTAGCACAACTTATTATTGCTCTGTTTGCTGTTAGAGAAGAGTTTGTTTTGTCTTATTTTAAACCTTCTTGAAGCCTGTGCATAAACATTCACCTGTTACTCACCGGTGGGTAAATAAGAATCGAGCCTTTTGTATGCTGTGGGGATAAGATGGAAATGCTGCACTGAGGATGCGAGTGAAGAAAATGGGATTATTGACTGATCTCTTGAAAAATATATGTGCATGTCTCCTGGACCTACTGTGAAATGAGGAAATCTGAGCAAATGCACATACCTGGATCTCTCCCCTTTGCTAATTTCATAGTTTGGCTCCCCGCACTGGGATGGCAGCAGCAAAATGGATTTGAAAACAGAAGGGCAAGTAAGGGCTGCAGTGAATGAAAAGCTGTTGGAGGTGATGTAATCTGCAGAGAGAGGTGTGTCAGAGTAAATGGGCATCTCCCAAAATGGCAGCCCAGCTGCAATTAGAGGGAAAATAAGACAAGTGTTTCACACAGGAGTAATGCAGGGAAATCACAGCTCCAACTCTTCTGCAGGCCAAGCACTAATTTAATCACCAGAGGTAAAATTTGTCCTGTTTCGCTGCAGGCCATGGAAAGATGAGTGGCTCATTGAGTTCAGGGTTGAAGTGTGTGTGCCCAGGTCACACTGTGCTCTCCAGACACTCCCTGCAGGCAGGGTGTTTGGACCTGCTGTGTGGTGGAGGCCTGAGGATGCTCTGGCAAAAGGGCCATCCCAGGCTGGACCAGAGGAGCCCTTGGGGCTGCTTTGGGGGAGGCCCACACGGCCACGTGTTTGTTTTCCTTTCTGTGCCACAGAGCAAAGGGACCTGCTTTCCTCTTCCCAGTTCTGTGTTTGATGCCTTTGCCTCTACAGGAATCACTGCAGAATTATTAGGTAACAAATACATTTATATATGCATGAATATACAGAAATACATCCTCATCAAATTAAGAAGGACTAAGTAATGGCACTTTTTGGACTTATCTGGCTTCCAAATGTATGTGCTGTGTTGCTTTCAAACCTGAGGGAAACCTTTGGATGTGAGCTTTGCCTGCAGGTCTTCTCCTGTGTGAGGGAGCCTTTCAATTAGAGCTGCCTTTGCTGGGGGGTTATAATTTGGTGCTTCTGGCCTGATCAAAGCACTTTTATTGGAATAAAAAACATGGCACAAGCCCTGTTTTGTGATGTCCCCATCAGCTCCTTAGTGCAGAAGGTGGAAGGAGGTTGATGGATGCCTTTGGGATACTCACAAATCAAGGACCTGTATTTAAGACTCAGGAATGCAGGAGGGAGACAGCAAAAAAGAGGGGAATATGGCTGATTCCTCAGTGCTGATCTTCCTCAGGTAGTGTACATGAATTAAAGGGAAATTCAGCCACTTGAAAAGGAAGTTTCAAATGGAAGGATTACCAAAGGCTGAGCAAAGACAGGGAGAACTGGCAGAGCAAGGCTCCAGTCAAGGGGATGCCAGTGTGGCTCTCAGCTATTCCAAGCCAAAAATGCAGTGGATGAGGAGGCTGCACTCCCTGGGGAGCAAAAGGCATGAAGGAAGGAAGCTGGAAATGAGAGTGCAGTCATAAAGAGAAAAGACCAGGTCAATGCTGGGTTTGGTTTCCATAAAATTATTGTTCCATTAGTGATAGGAAGAGTTGTGAAGTCCTTTTTGCTGTCAGACAATGATGAAGGAACCCTTGAATCTTTCCTGCTTCTTCTTACTTGGACTAAAATCTATCAAAAGGCTTTTTCCCCATCTCATTTTCTCCAGTTCAGGTGTAAGAAACAAGTACCTGCTGGGGTTTTTTTGTGCTCTGCCAATGTCGTTATAAGAAAAGGTGGAAATGTCCTTCCATTTCCTGGGACAGGCAGCACATTCAATACCCAGGGAGCTCTCCTTGCTTCCTTGTGGATTCATCTCTCCCAGCAATGCTGTATTTGCCTTCTCAACACAATAACTAGCATTTTTGTGAATTTTGATACGAGAACATCTCTCCTTATGACTCAAATGCCTGTCTCCCAAAGATTGTGTCAAAATCTAATTAGGAATAATTACCTTATCTGATGTCTGCATCATTCACTCCTGTAATTGGGTTTGCAGGGCTCAAAGATCTCTGCTGAAAAGACATGTAAAACGGTGTAGGTGTTTGATATTTGCCTTCACAATCTCGACTGGGATGCCTTGGATACAGAAGCTGTGCAGTCACTGGCTGCCCTGGACTCTGAGCATTGCAGAACACTGACATGCCCTGCCCGTGGGGGCTTCTGTGGTGGGCACTTCCATAAAGCCTGGGGAGCAGGAGGTGTCTGCAGGAGCTGCTTGGAGCCTGTGGCCTTGGCAGCTCACATGGGGCAAACCCTGCTGAGCCCCCGGGTCTCTTTGCTGGAGCACATCTGGGGCGGGCTCTGCCCTCAGCTGGATGTTGGTTCAGCTTCTGCTCTGAGCAGGGTTTTGTGAGAACAGCTGAGGGCAGAAAGCGGCCCCAAAAGCTGCCGGAAGTGAGAACATTGACACATCCTGTGGCTTGTGTGAGCACAGGGGGCAGAAAGGGCAGGAATCACAAGAACAACTCACTTCCCTGCCTTGTTGAAACAAACATCTTTTCTCTCTCTTCTTCTAGGACAAAGCCATTACTTTTTATATAACAAATCGGGCTGTTTTGTTGTTTTAATGGGTTTACAAATTGAATTTGTTATTAGCAGTGACTCCGGCATTGTGATGTTAAATGGCAGGAAATTGGCTGCTGTGTTGCAGCCACCTCTTCTTATAAGTAGCTTTCCCCTCCTCTTCTAAAAGGCTGGGGTTTGAAAACCCCTGAACAAGGACATCATAGAGAATCTTGCTTCAGTTCAGTTTAAAAGCTAAATTAGAGCAATTGATCATTTCATTGTGGTGTTCAGAGACTCCCAGCAGAAAATTCTGAAACATCTGTAAGAGCCAGACTTGCAGAATAACAATAAGTGATTCAGAGCTGTTTGGAAACTTATTTTTCAGCTCACTGGCAGTTATGAATGTCATAATAATAATTGCAAACATTTTCAAAAATACCTTCGAGTCAAACTAAAATGGAAGGTCTCGTTTTGATAGCAAGAACATTCTTTTAAAAACAAGAGAAAGGAGGTATTTTCTGAAAGCTGGAGAGGGCATGGAATGATAGGAAGGGGGGAATGGCTTTAAGGAAACAGTTTGATTTGTGAAGGCAGGGATGCTCTGCATAGGTTGAATCTCGAAGGCTTTGTTTGGACAGAGTTTCTCTGGATTTGCTGAGTTTCCATGGATTTCCTGAGCCCAGAGCTGTGCTTAAGAGAGACACACGCTGGGGCAAGGACAGCAGCAAGGTCAGCCCAGAGAACTCCATGAGCCGAAAGCTCCGTAGGCAAGGAACAGGCTGCAGAAACATCAGGGCAAACCTCCCTGAGACATCAGCACAACAGCTGAGAAACAACAAAGAAAGAGTTACGAAATCCTCTGTAATGGCTTCGTCTGGAATTGTGACTAATGCATCACTCCGGTGCTCAGCGAAAGCACCCTTCAGATTTATTGTGTTTTCCTTTGCACATGTGGTTCTCATAGGTGCTGGAATGAAAACATGGACCCGAGCCTATAAACCCCTCTACATTTCACGTTAGTCACGTGGAGAGCTCAGTAGGGCTGCTTTGCCAAGATGAAACCAGAGCTCGTTCTGCTCATCTTTACTTTTTGCCCTTTCTTTTGGTGTTACTTTTGCTTTTTTGAGCAGTTTTTGTCTTAAACCAGTTCCCAACAAATGACACCAAAAGTGCACGTGATTTCAGCTCACCCTGACATTGACATTCTGGGACTCCACAGCACTAGGACATGGATAGAATCTTGACTCTGAGATGGCATTTTTCACAGAAAAAAACCCTCAAGTCTTCCTGTAGAAAACAAATTGAGAACATGACCTGAACAACCGAAACCAGAGGACAAAGCAGTCGTTGTGTGTATTTATCTTAGTCACCTCTTCTCTAAAGGAAACTATTTGGCCTCTCGTGCTCCTCTCTATTTTTCAACTTGTTGGACAAATCCAACCAAAGTTCAGAAGGAAGAGGAGCAGAAGTCTCACAAATTATTATGTTGATACAAATTTGATGAAATGAAGCAGATGGAAGTGAGTAATCCTCTCAAAGTCCAACCCAAAGGAATGCAAGGCTCCAGTAAAGGTTTTTACTAGACACCAAAAAACCCTCCTATTTTGGCAAATTTGTTCAATGTAGCCTGGCAAAAAGACTGCACTGGTATCTCTGTCCATTTAGCACAAGATACAAATCCATATGAAACCAATTTTTATTGGGTCTTGACAGAGTGTGGCCCTAAAAATAGTGGTTGTTGCTGTTTTGCAAGTCTTGGGGTTTTTTTCCTTTTTTTTAAAAGTAGTTAATTTCATTATTAATCTCTGAGAATTGTGACTGTGTGGGTTTGGACTGTTCCCTGATTAAAATCCCCAAATCATTTCAATCTACCGAGGTGTTTCCATCCCACAGGCCTCACAGGAGCTACGACTGTAATTGGGATTAATTTACCAGCTGAAATGGCCTCTGTCTCAAGCAGGGCATTCACAGCCACGGGACATCCATCTCACTTGGGAGAGAAATATTTACTAAGGAGAAGGGAAATTACAGCCCTTTGCTGAGTTAGAGGAACTGTATGTAAATAAAGATCCCCTCTGCTTCCAGAGCCCAATTATAATATTGATGTGCCTGATCTGAAAATTATATGCTGTGAAAATAATGCACAGTTACAGACACGCATCTGACTGGCCCTCCTTGATTCCAGACACACGGAGGATAATTGTGTGCTCCAACAGGGATCTTAATTTGAATTATTCCAGCAGAAAAGCCTTTATTTCTGCAACGCAGTTTCCATCCCAGGGCACGAAATAAACCAAGCCTGGGAGGAAGAGAGCAGCAGCTCCACTGGATGAAAAGGGGCCTGCAGAAGGACCAAGACCTGTTTTGGTACCTTAGAGCACAGCCCAAAAGTGCCTGGGCTGTTTCCTCATGAGGTGGAGGGCAAGGCTTTGCACTGGTGGGAACCACTTGCTGTGAAAAAGATCTGAGGGGAAATGGTCTCTATTTTTAATTCAGTTGGAATCAGTTTTCTGTGTTTGGGGCATGGGAAAGCTTTTATTTCTGGAAATATGCACCAAATGCTGTTGTTAATTTTTTTGATTGGAAAGCAGTAACAGTTGCAAACACCCTCAAACAAACTGACCTGACAAATGTCAGGTAACCAACAGGCTCCGTGGCCTCCAGGTGCTTTGTAGGACCCTTTCTGTGCCTCTTCCTCCTGCCTGGGGGCTGTAACACATTCCCCCCGAGACCTGCCTTGCTGGCCTTCCCTGTGAGTCCCCCCCAGAAGTGCAGACAGAGCATTCCCAACACACGGGGTATCCCCCACCTCTCCTTCCTGGCCTCTCCCTGCTGCTCTCAGCAGGTTCGAGCCCCCACCTTGCCAAGGCTGAAGTGTTCTCTTCAAATGAAAGAATCAGAAAAGCAGGTTGTGCTCTTGCTGTCAGACATGGCAGTAAACCTGAGGAACTATCTCCTATAGGATTATTCAAGTTTGGTGGTAATTTTGGAGGCAGCTTTTTAGAAACATGTCTGAGCCACTATTTGATTTGCAGGGCGGGCCGGGACTATTTCCTGACTGTGGCAAAGAAAACCTTGGGAAAAAAATTAGATATTGCCAAATGATGCCTTTTGGTGAACAGGCTGAGAGTTCAGCACGTTGCCTGTGTTTTCCTAAAGCTCTGTTAAAGCACCACCTCTCTCTTCCCCAGCAGGGCCTGTGTGTGAAGTTACTGTAGGACAAATTTGGGTATGACTCAGGGGGTGTTTGTTACTGTGTGTACATTGTATATTCATTCCCCTCTCCAGACAAGCCCTTTCCCCATCCAGTTGTGAGTCATGCTTTGAGATGAGGGAGTTTTGTAGGGAAAATGAGCGTGGTGGTGGTGGGTCCATGTCCTGACAAAAGGCTGGTCCTTCCCTTGCCTCAGGAAAGAAACTGCTGCATAATAAGTTGCCACTGTTTGAATTCAGGAGAAAAGAAAAGCAAGAACCTAATAGGAATATTCAGGTCACTGCTTTCCTAGACAGGCCTGACTCAGTGGGGATGTTCAAGCCTTGAAAGTGCAGGTGGAGCTCAGCTATTTGAAGGATTCCGTTGTAATTCAAATGAAAGGAATAATTTGAATAAATAACTCTGAAGTTGATCAAGCACTGAGGCAGCACTTGCAGTTGCCTGGATCTGTGTGGGATGTCTCTTCCCAACCCCTCTGGGCATTGTGCTTCCCTTCTTATTGGAAAACCACTGGATGGAAACATCACTGTGGGCAGAGCATTGACTTGCTCTGTGTTTAAGCAGAGGTCAGGTGGGACTTTATGGGACAAGGGGGAAGCTCCTTCTCTTGGGCGTTTGTGGGACTTGCTCAGGAGCGAGCACAGAAATGGGAGATGTCTGGGAGGTGCAGGGCTGGTTTTGTAAGGGATGGATGGCATTTCCCACTGAGGGGGAGTTGTGTATTTTCATGGCCATCCAGAGGATGGTGGGGGTGGCTGGGAAGGACAAGGTGCCTGTACAGGGAAGGAGCTCAGAGCTCCTGCCTCGGGGGGCAGGATGAGCCCTGTGCCTCTTCCTGTGTCACCTTGGCTTGGAACAGCACTGATAATTCCCTGCTTTGTGTTTCCCAGGAGCAGTGCACTGTGATCAAGGCTGGGCTCAAATGTTTGAAGTCCATCCTCTCTGAACTGTGCGACCTCTAATGAAAGCTGGGGAAGTTTAGAGAGGAAAAGAGCTTATCTTTTCCTTCTCCTTGCTGGATGGATGCCCTTATTTTTGTCTCAGATCATCCAGCTTTATTTTTTTGCCAGGGAAGGGTTATTTATTCAGCTTTCAAATGTTTGGTCAGCTTATTAATTTTTTATATACAGGAGCTTTGAGTATTTCTCTTTAAAATGCCATAACTGACCTCCTTTTTTTTTTTTTTTTCCTCTGGGCAATGTACTTGGCTCTCCAGTTGTGACCTTCTCTCTCAAGTTGCCAGGAAAAATAGCCACAGACTGATCTTCAGCTCATGGCTGTCAGGTGGGACTGACATCCCACTGCTGCAGTTGATGAAGAAGTTCCCATTTCAAGACTGAAAGGGTTGAGCAACAACATTTAGAGTGTGAAGGACATGCCTGGGAGATCATCCAAGGCCACAGTGGTCAGGGGGAAACTAAGTGACCTCCTTGTCTGCTGGGGTGTCTTCCTGGTTGTCCAGCTTTGCTCTGGTGGCAATTCTGCCCCTGCCAGTGCTGCTCTAAAGTGACAATAATGCCCTCAGACCCCTGGGGCTGCAGAGACCCCTTGGCTGAGGGGGAGCTGTCCCTGCTCTCCTCTCAAGGCCTGCTTGTTTGGTTTCCCCTTTTTGCTATTGCTTGATCCTCTGGAGTAGCTTCTCAGGCACAGATGTTTTGTTCTCTAGGTGATGCTGAAATGAACAAAGTGTGGAATTTTGGGGTTTGTTTCTTGTATATAGTATTTTTCTTGCTCTGCTTCAGGCTTTCTTCTGTTTTTTTCCTGTATGAGTAATGTAGAAAAAGCACCAGCATGGACTTGCTGTCCTTGCTTTCCACCAGATTGCATCATACCCCTTCCTTACAAGCCTTTTAGGCTGGATTTACCTTTTCAAGCTTCTCTCACCTTCATTCAATATTAATCCTTAATTAATTTTTCTTTACTTGTTCTCTAAGAGGAATTCTATTTCACCAACACCCTCTGTTCCACTGCTCCTCTCTAAGTTCCATACCCTCCTGCTCCAGCTGCCCCATACACTGAGGAAATGAAGGTGTTCCCTCCTTGTATGTTCCCAGGGCCCATTTCCTCCCCTCCCATGCCCTGCTCCCTCCCCACATGGCAGCTGGGAGCTGCAAGCAGATCAGCTCTTACTGACTCGTGCTGGTATCCCTTTGACAGGCGTGTTTTGGGGTCCCCCCCCCAGGTATTCCCTGTTCCCACTTTGGCCCCTCGCTGTGGTGGTTTGTACATCACCCCTCTCCAGGTGCTGCTGGGGCTGTAGGTGTGTGGGAAGAGATGAGGAATTGGTGGCTGCTGTTAAGGCAGCACAATATCAAGGGCATCTTCCTGCAAGAACAAGATGACTAACAAGCTTTTTAGAAGTGCCTGTGTAACTTAATGTACCAGCTCCTGTCTGAGTTCAAAACTGTTTGGAGGCAAGTCTCCTGACTTTCAGCTCTTTATGTCATCTATTTGCTTTTGCTCCTTGTACTTGGTTATTCTTACAAACTAGACAGGAAGTGAGGCTCATGATCCAGGTCTGGAGGAGCCTGGAAACAGTCCCTGATTTTGCCAGTAGCACTTTCTCACATTTCCAGCACAGCAAGGGAGGAATTGGAGGCAAAGCTGCAGCTCCAGACACCTGAGCAGATGGAGCAGAGGGACTCCCAGCTGGGCAGCTTTGTTGTGACACGTTGTAGGAGCCCTAAAAAGAAATCCCTTGATGTTTTGGGGTTCATCTGAGCTTTTTTAGGGCAGGTTCCTGGGCTCTGTGGAGCACGGGGTGTTTGCATAGTGCAGGGTATGCAAACATGCTCCTCACCCTGCAGAAACGTGGCTTTGTCACCGAATCAGAATTCCTAGTTAATACCTCCAAACTCTGGCAATCGCCCAGCGAATTGAGTAGCATCCCACCCCAGCAGAAATTCTGTATGCAGGCACAGCCTTTGCAGGGATATAATTGGTACCTGCTGCTCCACTTTGCACACACTGCAGTCAAATACATCCTCGTGGAAACAGAAACGGATGAGCCTTCAATAGCAGGAGGGGCTGGGGCCATCAGCAGACTTTTAATGAGGAGCAGGCTGCATTTCCTCTCGTGCAGTGCTGCTCCAACACGGCCTTGCCCAGGGGGCTCTCCAGTACAACCAGTTAGGGCAATGGGGTCGTGCTACCAGGGGCTGGAGCAAAGGGGAGCCTGGAGGTGCTCTTACTCTTAGGTGACATTTCACTATGCATGAACAAGTGTGTGGGCAAAAATATTGAATGTGTACTTGTTCAAGGTATTAAGCCTGTTTTTAAGGTCTCGGGTGCTATGGCAGCATAAACCCATTCAGTCCAACAGCAGCATTACAGTATTTGTGACCCAATTCAATATTTACAACACTTCTCAAGTGAGATGTTTCTCTCCTAGAAAAATGGCCTTTAAAATCTGGACATACATGGTTGGCATAAACTTGATCCTGTGACTTTAAGGCCCTATCTTTAATTTTAGTTTTTCTAATTAAGTAGTTCTTATATTATATTTGCTCTCACTGTACTGTGCTGTTTTGTGGGGCTTTCTGATAGTGTTCAATCTCTATGTATGTTCAGAACAAGGGGAAGCAAAAATTCCAGAGCACAGCAATGTTTTGGATGTATTTGAGGTTCTCTTTCTCTCCTGACCACTGTGCACACAGCACCTTCAGGTGAAGCCAATGTGCCCTGGATCTCAGGGAATTACACCATCAATCAAAGGGGGGAAAAAATCCTGAAGCATTTTGCTGCTCTTTTATGAATTCAAATGTCATTCCTATTTTAATTCCCATATTCCCAGCCAACGTTTAATTAAGACAGGTATTCTGGGGGTGCTGGTTTTAATTTTCTTCTCACTGTGCTTCCATTTCTGCAGTTGCCTCACTGCTGGTTTTACTTTCCCAATTGATTGGAGAGGTTTATTTCCCTGCAATGTTGGGCTTTGAATACTTGCTTACAACAGGGGCTCTCGAACGTGTGTGATGTTATAATATTGTAATTAGATTCAAGGGAACATTGTTCGCTTCTGATAATATGGCAGTTTTTCATTTTATCTTCCTCCGAATCGCATTGCATTGATTTATGGTGAATACCCACAACAAAGATGAAGAAGCAACTGAAAGTCATTAAGATGGTTTTTTCCTATCAGTCACTTGGTTTAAAAACATGCATTTAACCCATCCTCAGTTCAGGGCCAGAATTGCCCCAATCCCTAAAAACCGTGCTCTCAAAACTGCCTTGCAGCAGAAACCTGGCTCGGGGCCTTCTGCTGGTTCATGCTGGGTTGTCTGGACAGGGCCCCAGGAAGATGTTTTTGGAGATGTAATGACCAGGGCCTGCCAGGATGGGAGATGTGGGACTGAGGAATGTTTGTGAATACTTGACAACATTTTCCTCTGAGTCACCTTATGGCCAAGGCTTTGCTTGACACCAGAGGGACCCTGGGCCTTGCTCTTCAGGGCCATTAAAAAGGAGTTTATCCACTGCCAGGAGTGAACCAAATGGCTGCAAAATTCCTATGGCAATTCCACATTTTCTGGACAAAACCCATGGAAGCATCCAGTGCAAACAGACCTCAGGGTGTGACCAAGCCTCGGGGAAGTTTGGTCCTTGTGCCCCCTGACAGACTTCTGTCTAAGCTGTTAAAGACACCCAAAGGCTTTACAGCTCTGTCCCTACGATTAGGAAGGGTTATTTCTCTCAATGTCCCCCTCGGCAGGGTGGAGGAGCTGCCTCTTCCAATTCTGAAGATTTTCTTTGCCTAAAACGTGTGATAAAGACAGTGAAGAACCTGAGTCACAGAGTGAAATGTTCTAAAGGTGTGTAATACACCCAGGGAAAGGGAACTGATTAAAGCAAGATAAGCTGTGATTTAAAGGATCGCAGGAAAATCCTCGGTTTCTGTACAGAAGGGTGGAAGCTCCAGCACAGTTAAATACAAGAGCTTAGGAACACAGAGTGAGCACCACTTGCTGTCAGTATTACAGCTTGTAACAGCACGAGGTGGGCTGTGCCTTTCATCCCTGCACAGGCACTTTAACCTATTACACATTAAAAGGTCACATTTGCTTTTTTTGTTTGGCATTCTGTAGATCCCGGCAGTTCTTGTGTAAATGCAGCAGCCTCAATAATTCATAAGAGCAGCGAGGGACTCGAGCTGTGGGTGCCCCAGCCAGGTAGCACCTGATGCAGGAGCCTTCTCTTCCTTGAGCAGGACAAGGGATGGGGCTGTGCAATAACAAAGGTTATTGCAAATAACAAAGAGGTGCCTTCCTGGAGCCTGCCTGCAACTTCAGGTTCAGCCCGGCAGGGAAGGCGAGAGGGAAACAGGCAGAGACAAAAGATTGATCCGAGGGGATTTTCCCCTTGTCATGCCCTGGAAAGGCCACCTCAGGGGCTTAATTAGCATCAAGGCAGGCAGAAATTATCTTGGCCAAATTATTGGCGCTTTTGTCTGAGAATAGGAAGAGTTTGCCTCTTGTAGGGGCAGCTTTGCAAACAGATTTGGCAATGTAATTGTTTACTGACAGAAAGCACATGGAAAGAGAAAGATGAGAGTAAATCCAGGGAAAAGAGTCCTCTAATGTGCTGCTGTATTTAACCCAAAACTTCAAATGCACCACTTTGCAGCAGAAGGTGATTATTTTTATTCCAGCCTTGGAGCTGCATTTATTCTCTCTCCTCTAATGCAGACCCAGAGTAAACTGAGTGAGTGAAGGTCAGATCACCTGTAATTCGGTATTTAACAATGTGCTTTGCATCAGACACAAGTGAAGCAATGCTGAAGAAAATGAATGTAACCACATCTAGTGATAATGGGATTTATTGAGAAGCCTGTAACAACTTTTCCCACAGCACAAGCTGACCCCCTTTGCACCAGTCTGAGTCTAAAGCCCAGACTTGGAGTGTGGGATGGGAGCCCAGCGCTGGAGTGCTGGAGGGCATGCACATTTCCATCCCGACTGCAGTGGAAGCAGGACTCACAGCAATCCTGAATACCTCTGGAAAATTCCCTCTCCTTGTCTGCCCTACTTTTCTGTTTCATCACCATTTAAAAGCCTCAGCATCAGCCTGATTTTGGAGGCATTTGGCAGCCAAGGAGTGGTGTTTGATAGGAAAATATGCTGGGGAGAGAAAAAGCTGACTCTTGCTCTTGCAGTTGTGTCCTGAGTTATGGTTCCTGTTAGAATGGGGATATGAGTCTGAAATGAAGTGAAAACAAATGGGGTAAAAATCATCTTTTGCCCCGTAGCTGCACAAGGGGCCAGCGTGGATCAGCAGAGTCTCTTTAAGCTGACAGAGTCTTGGAAAGGGTTTATTTTTGTGTTTCCCGTTCATTTTAAATATCACCCCCATCACACCAGAGATGTCACATGAATGACAGGCAGGAGATGAAAAGCAAAAAATGAAGGCAGACGAGGAGTAAGTGTTAATTAAAATAGGATTCCGAATAATCATCAAGTTCCCTTTTCATATCTGCTGCATATAAACCTTCCTTTAAGACCCATTTTGACTTGATTTACATGGCCATTTGCAATGATTTATAGTGGCTATTTCACTGTGCTGAAGTGTCTGAAGTGTGATCTATCCATGATCAGACTTCGTGCTGCTGATACTCTGAACTCACACACTTGGCATTAACATCTGTGTGCTGAAAATTAGGGCTGATATGACTTGGAAATAAGTGTGTTATACAGCAGCTGTCTGCTGGAAATCCTGGGAATGAAACTGCATTTCTTTTCCTTTGAATTAGCCAGCAGGCTCCAGAAGCAGGTGACAGCCTTAACTTTTAGGGAAAAGAAGCCACATTAATATTTACAGTATTGCTCAGGGGGAAAAATATCTAATTGGTTGTCGAGTAGAATTTGATCCCAAATTGATGAGACTTTGAGGTTTGTGTGTACACAAACACAAATACACGGGTTTGTGTGTACACACAGATATGTAGGGAGAGATCTATAGAGGCTTTGGAGCGATGTGAACGTATGGATACCTATAGGTGTGTGTTTGTGTGCACACACCTCCAGGATAAATCCTATTTATCATTTAAATATTTCATAGAGAGGCTGGTGCAGTTACACATCAGCCTGGAAGCCTTCTTTGATCTCAGTTGTTGGGAGTTATTTTGGAAGCTTTGTGAGCTGTGTGTATCGAGAGATGAGAACTCAGGCTTATTTTTATATCATTAAAATGTTGAGCCCTTGAGTTCTGCGAAGCTGGTGCTTTGTTTTGGTTTCCCCAAATTAAATCCCCCTTGAAAGAGCTGATTTAGCAGCTGAAGTGGTTCATGGCACAGAGCATCAGGACCAGAAGTGGTAAGAGCAAACAGTAATGTTCAAATTCAGTCCCCAGTTTCTCTTATGATTTCTTTGACAGCATCTGCAGAAGTTCAGCTCCCTCCACACAAGGACCAGATTTAATTCCTTGCTGGCACCTGCTGGGGGAAGATGAGGAGCATCACCATCCACCAGAGACTCTGCAGTGAAAGGCACTGGCTGGAGCTTCCCAGCAAATGGTTTCTGGTGAGAGCAATTCCCCCCTGCTCCATTCTGGGCTCCAAGCTGAGACCCAAACCCAAATTACAGCGACTGAAGGGGTTTCTGTAGCTCAGCCTCCCTTTTACAGCTCTGCTGTGGTTTAAGTTGGGAGCTGGAACGTAAATACTGGCTTTCCCCTCCTGGAACACATGTACTTTGGTAGAGGAATTTATTTTCATGGAGTAAGAGATTGACATATTCTTTTGAAAAGGAGTGATGTGGTTGAATGGTTCCCTTTCTGCCCCATGGGAAGGTCCCACAGCAGCAATCCTAGGCTGAACAATGTGCTGCAGGGAGCAGTGTCCACCATGGGCTGGGGGGAAAGGCTTTCCTAGGTGGAAAAAGCCCTAAAACCTGGGGAAAGGTTAGGAAAGGAAGGGAGGCATTAGTACATTGTTCTTATTTTGTAAGGAGTTTAGCCAGGACAGGAGCAAAGAGCAGCCAAACAACTTGAAACACAGTAAAAACATTTCTTAATCAAAATAGCTCAGATTTGGGAGAAAATATTGCAAGTTTTCACCAAAAAGTTTTTACAAAACAATGTTCCAAAGTGTTTGTTGGGTGGATTTAGCAGAATTATATCCCTTGGTGTTCTCAGTATTGGGAAGACTGAACTGAAGGAATGTGAGCCTTTGGCAAGGAAATTTCCCCCAAGGTATTTACAAACATCTCATTTTTGAAAGTTTCTGTTTGTGTGGGTTTTCTTGAAAAGTGTTGCTGATACCCAAAACTTTGCACTGGCTTTTTACTTGGAGAATAAAAGCATCACATAAAATGAGAGAAACCCAGGAAAACAGTCTTAAAAATTGCACATTGATCTGTGTGGACTGGATGGACTGAAGAGTCCAGGGCAGAGGTTTCAGTAAATATTAGAAATAATACATATTCACAAATAACCTTTTTTGTTACAGCCTGGGTACGCTGGGCCTGAGTGACAGAAATGAGGGGGAAGAATCCAGGGGATCTTCTCTCTTTTTAAAAATAGCCAGTCCTTGGTGGTGCTGGGGAATTTGTAACTCCCAAGCAGGGATCATTAAAATAATTAGGCCAGTCTTCTTTTAAATGTGTTCCAACGGCCAGCACTTTGGTTACTCCCCAGTTCTCTGTCTCAAAATTAGGACATTGTGCTTCCAACACATCTGAGATTATCTCAGCCTTCTTTGAGCTGGTGGAAGTCTCAAGGAGAGTTTTGGCCCCATTTTCTTCGCCTCCTGTGGGGTCCTGCTCTGCACTGGGGGGCAGGAGATGTTTGTTATCAAAGGAAAGGAAATCACATTTGTTCAGCAAACTCTGACAGAGAACAGACTCCCTTCTCGTGATGTCTCAAATACGAATTTGAACAGGACAAATGTGTCCCTTCCCATTGCCTTCCCCCAGGGACCAGTGACAGGAAGGCCAATGGAGCTCATCCCAACTCTCACCTGTCGATTGTTTCTGCAGCACTTTGGAAATTTGTGTGTCTAGATTTATTTACATAAATTACAGATTGTGTATCCTGCCTCAGACAAGTGTAAAAGTCCTTCGGGTTCTCCCTTAGAAAGTCCTGTGTGTAATTTTGAATTTATTGTTTCCCACTCCCTTTTCTGTATCCTCCTTCTAAACGATGCCTCAGAAACTGCTGAAGGTCCCTGACTTTACAGACATTTTATTGTGGTTTTGTTGCACTCAGAGCCCGCTTTGGGAGGGATGGCTCCAGTTTCTTTAAAGGATCTCAATTTTCATTCTATTCCAAAGCTCTGCAGCCAATTTTTACAGCATTTCAATGCAGTAAATTGGATGTGCCAATGCAGGTGGAATTCCAGCCGTGGAGGAAGCTCCACACAAATAATTTGGCTATTTGGGGCCCTAATTATCCACACTGCATTCCCAGAAGTGGTTGCTGTGTACAAATCAGTCCAAATGCTTCCTAAATAGCTGCTTTTAGCCCTCCTAACCTCTTTCCTTGGAGCCACAATGAGAAACAGCTCCAAGGGCATCCACAGACGAAAGTGTGCAGGAAACCAAGAGGCAGCACACAGGCTCCTGAGGCACAAAAAAACCCAAAAATAATAGAAAAGGAAGGCTGTAGGAGAAAGTGCTCTGTGATGTGCAGAGTGAGAAGGTGGCCAGCACTGACCTTCCGTGGGGAGGGAGCCATGGGATGGATGTGCCAAGGCATGCAGGACAGTGGAAGTGCTTAGATCCATTGAGTTTGCTGAACTGAAGCAGCAGTTGCAGGTTAAGGCATGGAACACCTTTCTTTAAGTCTTAACTACAAGAGTACAGGTGCACTAAAACAGTCACAAAAGCCGAGGCTATTTGCAAACTTGCACCACAATTCCACTTGGAAAGCTCTAACCAAGAATATAATGCAAACACATTACAGCACACAATTAAAATATACATATATTTAAATGGCTTGACCAGCTCTTTTTCATAAAGCAGCTCACCCCCAACAAAGGGATATTTTTAGGTCCTCTGGACATGGATGGAGCCAGGGCTTCACTCAAATGTTCTAATGGCAAAGAGGGAAACTCTTCAAGGCTTTGGGGTATTAAGTGGTTGTGTGACTGGGTTTTGTCAGTCTTGGTAGCTGGGAAAGAAGGGCTGGAAATGGCTTTGAGGGGAAAATAAAAAAGGAGACATTAAAAAAGAGAAAAGGTAAAAAGGGAACTTAGAGGTTCTTACAGGAAAAGATTGGTCTGAAGGGGTGGCAGTGTGCACTCACCTGTGTGATTTATGTTCTCAGGGAAGTGCTCAGCCCAGCTGTGTGCTTAGACCAGAACCAGGAAAGCAGAGTGTGGAAGAGGACATTTTGGAGCAGTTGAAGTGTCTCCCTTGGGCTTTTACCTCCCAATAATAGGTGTCAGGATGGTGGTGAAGAAGTTGGAATCCCCCCAGCTGTGCAGTGGGCTCTGTGTGTGTGAGCCTTGGGCACACGGGCTGGAAGCACGAGGGGCAGAGCCTTCCTGCGACATCGCTCAGTGCCAGCAGAGCCTTCGGTGCCTGCCAGCTGTGAGTACAGTCTGAACTGCCCCTTTCCAATGTCTGCTTTCTGTGTGCTTCCACACAGCCAGGCATGGAAAGGAGCTTATTCCAGCGGCCAGATTTATCATCACAACACTCATTAGGCCTTCTGGTGGCCAGAGAAGTGTTGAAAGCTTCAGAGAATGAGTAAGTGATCCATTATGTTTTGGCAGCTCGGCCTCATTTCCTACCTGCTGTTCCTCTTGTGGTCACTGTGAAGCAATTATTTCGGACAATGGGGGAAACAGCCCGTTTGTGAGGGTCCATCAAGAAATCATTATCCCACTAGAAGCAATGTACAGGTTGTTAAACAGGATTGGAGGTATGAATTTAAAAATGTTTTCCTTACTTTCTTTAGCCTCTTTGGAGGGGGAGGGAAGAAGGGATGTCACCACCTCATGCAGTTTATAAAATACGCCCCACTGCCTTGCACGTGACAGAAATTTGCTGTTCCTGCAGCTCTGGGAAAGCCTTCTAGTCTGAATTGCTGGGAAGGAAGGGAAAGCCAGGGGTCAGCCTGGACAACTGGGTTATCATCCAAATGACAAGGGAACCTTTCAGGGATGTGTTCCCTCTAATATTTTTTAGCTTCTACTGACTTTCTCCCCCCAGCCCAGCTGACTTTGTCAATCAGAGTGTCTCCCCAGTGAGGTGGTGGCTGATGGTGGTGGAGGTCCCATGGTATTGGTCAGCAAAGTGGCTCCTGTGTGTGTGGAGCTGCCCACTAAAACCTGTGGCTTTGGGAAGAGGTGGCCCTGCATAAAAAGAAGTTATCTTTGTCCTCATCTCTTCAACAAAGACAAAGAACAAGTACTTTGGTTTTGAGGCAAAAGTCTCCTGTTTTAGACTCTGAGAAAGAGCATTACCTGAAAACTTCCTGTAGCTAAAGCTCAGATTTGTTCCTTCATGTTGTTTCCTTCCTTCCTCTTAGGGCTTCAGTGGAAGGAGCTGCTGTAATGCTTTTTTTATCCCAAATCCATTGTTTTCTAAGGCCAGTTCTCCAAACATCCCCCTCTCACCTTTTCTCTTTTCCTAGAGAAATCTCCTGCTCAGCATAAATAGCTCTAATGATACTCAGAACAGGATTGATTATGTTTTCTGCCATTCTGGAAGAAACATGAGGGCCAGGCTAGGAGAAAATGAAAGGGAAACAAAAGAATTCAATGGCAGGGCAGTGACAGTCCCCAAATATTGCTCATGCTTGTGGAAGCAGGGACTCCTGTAGGCCCTTGGGAACAGGAACAGGGTTCCTGTGTTTGTGCTGCTGACTCAGGAGCACAAGTCTCAGTACCAGCACTGGGGCTCCCCTACCTGTGTCCCCCCTTGGAGTGAGTTTGCTCTTTTAAAGAAGCAAGGGGAAGGAACCTACACGGTCTCTTTGCCTTTATCAAAGGGGGCTCCTCTAAATTCCTGTACAGTGGATATGTGCAGATCTGGCTTTCATCAGGTACTGGAAAAGTTTATGTTTAAAAGCACAAATGAAAAAGAAACTGAACAGTTTTTTAGATTTTTCTCCCTTCCCTTTTAATAATTTTTGTCTTTAATTTGATAAAATAAACACGTAGTGCCTTCCCCTTTCAGTTTTCTCCAAGGAAACTTCATTTTCCTATGGATATGAATTATGCGTACTTGTAGAAAAGCTTGTTTGAAGGCCATGATTACTGCTGAAGAAATCCTACAGGATCTAAGCAATGGCTTTGTGCACATTGAGACAGTATTTCCCAAAGAAATAGGCTACAGCTCCAAATAAAGCAGATTTTGGTGCCTTTTTTAATGTACTTTTTGGATTTGAGTTCCCAGCCCCTTCTGTGTGCAGAGGCAGGTGAGGAACCTGCGGGTGGCGAGGCCCCTGTGCCACCCAGCAGTGGCACAGTTCAGCAGGAGCCTTACAGCCCTTGCAGCTTGGCAGGGCAAGGAGAGCAGCAGCATCCCCAGGATAGCCTTGTCCCAGACTCCATGTGGAGCTCTGGGGAGCTCGTGCAACATCTGGGCACTCCAACCTCGGGGCTGCCCCTGCACAGGGACAGCGTGTCCTCACCAGCTGCTTCCTCCCAGCTGGGTGCCCTTGGCCAAGGGGCAAACATATGCACTGGGCAGTTGTACCCTAAAGCAAGGGCAGGAATGTCCATAAATGTGCCAGGTTAGCCCTCAGGATGAGCAGAAGGAAAAATCGCCCTTTATTTTGAAAGCAGTGTAGCTCACACTGGTTCAGCAGCAAGGTAATTACACATCACCTCAGGATAAGTGTCTGGCTCACCCACGTGGATGTATCTGGGGACAAAATCCCACTCTCAGGCTGTTGGGGTTCACCAACTCACTTGCAGAGCTCAGTGCAGGGACTTGTTTAGTCAGGGCTATTAGGCAATTGCTGAATTAGTGTCTTTTTATTTCAGAAGAACATCCCTCATACATCATTTCTCTCATAAAGGACTTAGGAAAAATACAATATTATCTCAATTAAACAAAGGGTTTTTCTGTGCAGCTCTATCACTCCAAATGGAGCAGGATGACAGGCAGATCGATGGGCATGCCATAATTCAGCAAAGGTATTCAGAACTGGTTCAGATGGAGTCAAACCCTTTTCCTCCCCCAGTGTTGTTTTCAGTGTATGGCGGGGGGGAAGCAGGAGGGGGTGTTTGTGTGTACTGCAATAAACTATTGCTGCTTATCAGCCATGTGCTTTTCTTTGTTTATCTCAGGTGAACAATGTTGGCTATCTGATCCAAACACATCCGAGCCAGAATTGCTGAGAAGCTGCACAAAGCGGGGCCCTGTTGGTAAATGCCTGTTTTTATTCCTCCTTGGCAAGTCGGGGTGGTGCAGAGATGGGAGAAGGGAAGGATAAACATGTGTACTGTGGTTTTAGTGAGCAGGTGGATGGACAATTCCCAACACAGCCTGCAAAGCCCTGTGCCATTTGAATGTGTCGTTACAGTAATGGGAGATTGATGGGAACAATTCTTGCTGGGGTTCTTGCCAAAAGCACGCACTGCCTAAAGTGAGCCTATTGATGCTGTTCTCTCCTCGTTTAAGGTGCATTAGAGACACTGCAAGGAGAGGGCTGTGGAGAGGGGCAGGGGATACTATTAGTGAGTGTATGTGACTTATATGAGGACTGAGCAAAAGGCCATTCATTGCAGAAAAAACTTGGGTCTCTGTGTGAAAGAAACCCCTTCTTGTTCCAGGTGCACTCTGCAGGCTGGGGCTGGAGTTACTCATTCAGCACTGCTGGCGCTGTTTGCAGCCCTGTGGGAAGGGTCCTTAACTGCCCCAAGGGCCATCAGCCTTCCCAGGCACCACCAGGATGGAAGGACGTGTCCAAGGAACACAGGATGGGAGAAGGGAGGGACAGATGCACACCCAGAAGCCCTCAAAGGGAGCACAAACAGGGACCTGCTGGTGCTGGTCAGGGCGAGCAGCTGGTACCAGGAAAGGGTGAGTTTTATCCATTATTATGTGTTTGATATATAATGGGTATAGAGGTGTAAGGATGGATGGAAGTAAGGGAAGACAGACCTAGGAATGGAGGGACAATAGGAAATAAGAAGGGAGGACAATCAGCTGAAAGAAAGGGTGGGCAGAAGAAAGGATGGATGGAAGGAAGAAGGAAAGAGGACAGGAGGGTGAAAAGAAGGACAGTAAAGGGCAAGCAAAAGGATGGATGGATGGATGAAGAGACACAAGGAAGGACAGATGTATGAAATGACAAAGATGCATCAAAGAGCAAAGGATGAAAGGAAGGGAGGATGGATGTAAGACTGGAAAGAAGGAAGGAGGGACAGGAGTCAGCAATGATGAGTGGAAGGACAAAAGGATGCATAGGAGGTATCGATGGAGGGAAGGAAGGCAGGAAAGACAAGGATGGATGGTTTGGAAAGGAGGCCAGAAGGGAAGAATGACGGATGAAAGAAGGATAGACAAAGATGAATGGTAGGAAATATGGAAGGAAGGAGGGAAGACTGGAGGAACCAGATGGAAGGACAGAAGAATGGAAATCAGTGGTAGAATAGAGGGATGGAAGCACAGACAAAAGGAGGAAGAAAGGAGGAGTAGAAGGAGAGTCGGGCAGAATGAAGGATGGAAAATAGAATGGAAGGCCAGAAGGAAGAGCATATGTACAGACAAAAATGGAAGGAAGGCAGAAAAGATGGAAGAACACAGCAGAACAGAAGGGAGGGAGGTCAAATGGAAGTATTGGCAGAAAAGAGGATTGAGATGGAAGGAAGGACAGAAGGATAAAAAGTGATGTAAGGGCAGATGGAAAATGGGGAAAGAATGGAAGGAAGGACAGCAGCTGTTGGAAGCAGGGAAGGGAGGAAGGAAAAGTAGCGAAAGGAAACTGAAAGAAGGGCAGGTGATCACCTGTTGTCCCACGGGTTTGTCAGCCCTGTAGGTCCTGCCCTGCTCCAGTGTGGTGACAGCGGGGGAGATGCTCCTTCTGGATGTGCTGCTTTGAGGTGACCCGGGAGGGGTGTGTGCTGTGGGCAGGCAGGATCAGGCATTGAACCTTCCCGCACTTCAGTTGCAAGTGTGCTCACAAATTAACAAAGCCACAGCGCTAATGGGCGGGTTGTGCAAGTGTTTCAGCACCGTCTGTGTGGTGAGAGAGGCACTTCCTCCAGTGCAGTGATAAACAAAATAGTTTCAGGGGAGAATAAGCCAGAAAAACTCTTTGCTGTCTGTGCCCCAAGAGCTGCTCCCCTCAACAGACCTTGGCAATGGCTACAACACCCCAAACCCACCCCCGAGAGCTGCTGTCAGGGCAAGAGAGGCGGAATTTGCAAAGGCAGAGTTGGCTCCTGGATTAAAAATCTTGACCGTGCTTTTTAAATGTTACAGTGCAATTCATCCCATGGATGGTCTAGTGAGAGCAAACCTGACCTATTTGCTGCAACATGAGCCTGGCTCTGGAGAGCTGGGCTTAGTTCACAGCTCAGCCACAGGCTAAAATATTGGACAAGGCGTGTGCCCTCTTTTCCCCTCTGTAAGGAGAAGTTATTACCTCAGTTCCTGCCCTGGTGAGAAGGGAGGATTCATTAATTTCCGTGTGTTCTCAGATACTCTGATCACAAAGGTCACCCATAAATTACAGTGTGAAAGCCACCGGCTGTTTCAGTGGGTTAGCCTAAGAGTTAACACACCATGAAATGCTCCTATTAAAATGAGCAGCTGCCATTAGATCTGGCGTTAGTGCCTTGGAGAAACTAAAGAAACAGCCCACCAGCTCCTTCAGCTACTGTTTGTGGTTGGTGATGGCAGAGATGCTCCGTAGATGTAAGTCCTGACCAGAGTTCTCCACGATCACAATAACTTGTCTTTTCCAGCACCCCCAACTCGTGCAGAGATTTCACTACATCCAGGACACCCCCAGCAACAGCACTGTGGGAGTTTCCCCACAGGTGCTTGAGCAGGTCCATCACCTGCAATCCACAGCACCAACAGCTCAGACTGGAGTCAGGGCTGAAAGGTAAATCTGCTTTTTCCACCCCATCACAGTTTCTCCCCAGTCTTCCTCCTCCTTAAATACAGAGTGTTGAAATCCAAAATGCTTCATCTAATTAAACCTCGAATTTTGGTTTCAGCTCGTTTAATTTAGCTCATTTCTGTCTCTACTCTAGGTACATTATATACTTAAGCAATTTCTGTGAATGGGTCAAATCAAAATGTGAAGCAGCAGGAAATGTGTCCAAACATGAAGCAGAATTACCTCCATTTTCATTTCAGGTACGACAGTTAGGAAAGTACCTTATTAAAGGAGATGTTTTACACTTTTTTTATGCCAGTAATGATATTTCATATAGAATTCACTGTATCTTTTGTTGGATTGTCTTTTTCTTTGCTGCCACGTAAAGCCAGTTCAGTCTGTAACTTGACTTCATTGCTATTCACTGTGATTTTTAACATCTTTCAATTTTATTTGCTCTGTGAAAGGACCACTCATGGGATGGCAGAGCAATTCCATTTTTATTAAAAAGAAAATCTTTGAAGATATCATGCAAAGATTGAAATGATGGGTGGGCAAAGCTGAGCAACCCACTTGCTAATTTTTAAAGCCTTGAGTTTTGGATGCTCCAGTCACAATGGCTTAATGCTTGGAAGCAGAGGGACTGATGAAAACATCAGCCCAGAGCCCACTTGTGGGGCTTGCTGTATCCAAAACACCGAAACGAGTACTTTTCTACCTGCTGTTTAAACTGGCTTTGCTCTGGTTTGGGGTGGGGGAGGTATTTTTAACCAAAGCTTTTCTGCTGTAACTCTCCAAGTAACACAATTTAACAACCATCCCAGTTCCCAAGGGAGGAAAGAATGACCAGGCAGGAAAGGAGACATCCCTCCCTCCAAGGCACTCCAGCTCAGGTAAGTACCTGCTCCCACTTGCAAGTCAGATTCTCTGGGATACATGGACCACACACTACAAGTTGCCAAGGAAACCAGATTCACTTCTGATGCTACATGTTGATTATTACATTCTCCTTCTTTTTCTCCACCCACATATACCTTAAAATTAGGGTTGTCCTTCATGGTCTGATTACCATCAGAGGGCATCAGACTGGCTTTGCTTCCTGAATCCAGGCTGGAGCCTCTCGTTTTTAAAGCAAGATATCAACATTAGTTTGGCAGGAGATGACTCCAATTTGCCTTTTCCCCCACACTGGTGGCCAAAATATTCAATGGGAGATCCAGCTGAAGTGTACAAGTAGCGCATTCCCTGAGTGTGCTTGTGCTGTAAAACTGGAATTAAGCAAGGAAACAAATTTACAGTGGTTCCCTTTTGTTGTTTTCTTGATTCCTGAGTCTCAGCATATCCAGCAGTGGCCTTGAAATTCAGTGGGGGTGATTGCTGACCTCAGTAAAACTGGGATCCAAACTGCATTTTAGAGAGGTCACCAGCTCCTTATGGAAAGTCACCTGGAGCTGGATTACATTGTCCCAGAGCAGTCAGCGTGCAGCAGCTCATGGTCTCAAGGTCTCCAGGCTACCCAAATTGCAACTGCTCCATAGTTTAGATATGGACAGCGATGGAATCTTGGGGTTTCCAGAGGATTTTGGAAAGAATTCCAGATTTTGATCGTATTCCTTTTCCCCCCCTACTTTGATCACAGTTCTGTGCATCACTTCCAGAGATACTGGAAGCCGTGACCTTCGAGTGAGAGCCAAACGAGCCAGCACAGCTCAGGGTGAGTATTTTCCAATCACTGTCAGAATAGTTGGGTTGATCTCTGGGTGTGTTTCCATTTCTCCACTGGTTTACCAAATGATACGAGAGATGTGGCACATGGCAGGATGCTGGAGCAAATTAAATTAACAGAAAATGACACTCATGAGCTCTTCTACCCCCAGAGGGAGACCACCTTGCATTTACCTTTGCTGCCATTTTGAGGGGGTTTGAGCAGGTTCTTCCCAAGCCGTGTGATGGTCGAGGTGACCTCTGTCTGGATTATCTCGTGCCTGGGGCTGCTTTCAATGCAGAACCACAAAAGAGCCCCTGGCCAAACCCCAAGGCCAACGCTGTGTTCCTGCAGAGGGCCAGCAGAGTGTGTCACCAGCCCCGACGCCCCGCAGAGGCTCAGCACCATTCCAGTGGCACTGCCTGCCCTGGGGCTCTCCAGCCTTGCTTTGCCCGTGGTTCTGCACACGCTGAGCAGCAGCAGCAGCAGGTTGTGTGCAGGTCGTTTGGCTGTGGAACACTCCTGGCAGCTGCAGAGCTCCACGAGCCAAAGGCATGGCTGACTCAAGTGCAGGGCTCTGTGCAGCAGGGCTGGTTGATGGGATTTTAAGTGCTTTTAAAGACTGCATGTTGGCAGGGGATCGGTACACGGCTACACTTGGATTAACCAGCTGGGCACATACATGGTTCAGTGCAGAAATTATGCTGGGTTTTGCCTTCTGCTGCTTAAATCCAGCTGAAAGGATTGGAGCTCACCAATTCCAGTCCACACAAGTAACGTGTTTTAAACTGGTTTTATGGAGCCACCTATACTGAATTTCTTACTTCCATACAAACTAATAAGCCTCACAAGAGACTGATTAGCATGGCAAGAAAAATAAGCAGTGACAAATTATATCTTTATTTCAGAGACTTTCCCCTTCTGAAGTTCCCTGGTCCTCTTTAGGAATTCAGCAGTTTCATCCCAAGCAAAGAACCTGCACCAAAACCTTTATTTAATCTCCTAGGAAAATTAATCAGTGTGTTCTGTAACCTCCCTCTGTCATGTCTCCAGTAGCCTTCCAGAAAATATTGGAAAGCACATTACACATTTTCTTCAAAACTCAAACCTAATGGTCGATTAAAAGAAGGAAAAAAGGGGATTTTGCAGACAAAGAACATCTTTGTTTGTTGACAGCACTAAAATGTAAAGTGTCACCAGAGCTGATATGTCGCATTAATGGCTCTTTTGTGAAAACACAGAGCTGAGTGTTATAAATATTGATGGCAGCACCCTGGGCTTGGAAGTGTGTGACAGATGGAAACTTTTTAGGGGAGCACAAAATTGGTTTCAGTGTTTCTCCAGCTTGAAATTCAAATATCCCCTTCTAATCCCAAGCCCTTGTTACATTTATCACCAGGTAAATGATGATGCAGCAGATAGAGCAGGGAAGAACATCCTTAGCTAGGTGTGATTTCCACTGCTGTCAGCGTCCCTAAGGAGCAGATCCCAGAGACAGACCTCTGAAGGACTTGGAGCAGTAATGGCTCTTGTAGGGAATTTGGGCTATTTTATTTTTTGGAATACAAAGTCTCACTGCTCCCAGGGCCAGCCAGGTTGCCATGGTTACTTGTGAGTCTCTCCTTCAACCTGAGGAGCCAGACTGTGTTTCCTCCTCCACACTGGATATGCCCACATGGGCATTCCCTGGAACAACAGGTCTCTCAGGAGCTGCAGGCCAAGTCAGCACCCAGCTCTCTGTGGCTGTTCTCAGGGGAAAGGATGCAACAAAATCCCTGATACTCCATGGAAACAAGAAACTGTACTGCCCCACCCTCACCAGCTTTACAAAACTGCTCAAAATCTTCTTCTGCACAGCAAATATTAACTTAGCTCTGAGGCAGGTGAGGCTGGATAGGCTCTCTTTGATGTCAACGTTGAAAGCTCCCTCAAGGGCTCCCAAGGCCATCAAAGAGCTGCTTCCCTCCTCAGGCAGCTGGAATTGGTCCATCCCAGCACATGCTCCGGAGTGACAGGGAAATAGCGTGGTTTGAAACGCGGGCATGTGCCAAAAAAGGAGGCAGGTAAATCCAGGGGAGAGGGAGCTGAAAAGGGAACACATGTCCCCAGCCAGCACCAGCTGCTGCCACAAAGGGGATCAATTAAGCAAATAAATCAAATTGGCTTTTGATGGGCTGTAAAGCGCTGAGGGATTGTCAGCACCCCAACAGGCAGGGGCACGGGGAGGGATGTCCCCCATGAATAGCAAAGACCAGAAAGGCCAGTTAACCCAAGAAAGCAAATGTGAGACTTAAACTCGCAGGAATCCTACAAAACCAATGAGCAGTTTTGATCTGCCCCCCTGCACTGAACTTGAAGGGCACAAGCAATTTTAGACCTTGATTTTAATGTTTTAGACCGTGCTTTTAATAATCTCTAACCTGTAATTTAGCAAAGGTTACACATGCTGTTTTGCAAAGGTAAAAAGCACAATGATAGAAAATTCAGGTGCCCTGTCACAGCTTGCAAGCAGAACCCTGAGGAAAATGTATTTCACATACTGGGAGGCAAAATCTGACCCCAGTACAGAAAGGGTAAATCTGGTTATTTTATCTTTCTTCTCTGTCTAAGAATCTGCTATTAAACACAAGTCAAACCCCGTCATTTAAAGAACAGCAGCTCTGAAAAACAAGACCCTCCAGATCCAGAAAAACATGAGTTTTCTGAAGTTCGTGTTCAAGCAACACTATTGAAATAGAAATTCAGGTCTTAACACTCAACCCTTGTTCTCCAAGTGCTGGGGTAGTACAAGGACAGAAGACCTGAATCTTTAATTGACGTGTACTTTCAAGAAGAATTTGACTGCAGAGATACAACAGAGATACAGAGGGGGAAATGCCAGAAAACAGACTCCTTGACCTACTTCCATAACAGAGAGCACAGACCCAATGCAGCATTTAAAAACACAGGAATATTCCAAGAAGGATTTTCCCTCCAACAATCCCAACCCAGCTATTGAGGTGAGTGCCTAAATCTTGGTGGTGTTGGTTTGTACGTTTCTATGGGATTCAGATAAAAAAAATCAATATATTTTATTCAGATAAAAGCCACATCCATACAGGACAGTCCTCCTACAGGTCAAAAATTAAACCTGAAGCAACCACACAAGTGTTTAAAAAGTGAGACAGAGCTACGTGAGGCTGAAGAAACGCAGTGAGGAACCTCCTGGGCTCTGACATTTATGGCTCCAGACCCCCCAGATGCTCCTGGGCCCTGCAAACTTCTCCTTCAGCTCTGATTTATAGGCTGAGGAAATCCATGCGGAACAGAACACTAAAGGAAATTTGTGGGCTAATTCAGTGTCTCAGCTTAGGTTAAGGTTTTTAATAGCTATTTGCCTTTCTGTTTTAGATAAAGATTTGTGAGGAGTCAATTACCCAAGGCAGCTCAAGTGGCTGTGACAGCCGAATCCAAGGCGTGAGCTCCCCTTAGGAAGCACTGCCTGATCCTCTGATAGGAAATGCTACGGTTAAATACAGAGGCCAGAGTCTACATCTTAAAATGATGGAGATAATTCACATGGAACATGGCTTTTGAGGATAAAAGCTTCCCAACAGAAGAAAGAGACATCATTACTGTACATTTCTATAAAGCAGGGTTTTGTGGGCTCCATTGAAGCTGTGCCAATTTACAGCGGCTGAAAACCCTTCTCTGAAGAGTTCATTAAAGCTGTGTCCTCCCTGGCCTATTGCTCCAGGATTGGAGCATTTGTTCCTCTGAAAGATTCATTATTCTCCTCATCCAAAATGGTACCTCTGGTTTTAGGGCTGGCTGTGAAACGCTGGGGATTCCTGCGCTTTTCCTCACGTTTAAAGAACCCACCATACAGCCTGGGAAATGAAACAGCAAATGTTCCTTTAGCTGGAAGGGGGGTAGGAAAAAAGAGGCCTGAGACCCAAATTGGATGTTTGGAACTCTGCAGCCCTGTTTGGGTTTTGGGCTCTGCTGCCCCTCAGAGCAAAGGGCCTTTGATTGCTGCCAGGTTGGGGTTTTTTTGCTAAATTCAGGAATACAGATGAATAATTTACAAGGAGTTTTGATTGATTTTGTGTCTTTTTCAGTTTGCCAGGGAGCAAGGAACCGATTGCAGTTCCTCATTAGGAATCACTTCTGCTTAATTCCTGCTGCTGCCCTGAGTGCAACTCAGATTCCAGGCCCTGGATCTCAACCCAAGCCTTGTCATCAGATGCTCCAGTCACGAGATGCACTTCCAGCTGGGTGAGCACAATTCTCTTTTTGCCTTGTGGCTGCTGCTCTGGCAGTTACGGGCTAGGAGAAATTGTCTAAATAATCTGTAATGCTCAGGCATCTGTTGATTTTGTGCACTGAGGGAAACGGGGTTGGTGCTGCAAGGGCAGAGCCTCCCCAGAGCAGCCAGAAAGGAACAAAGCCCCAAGAAGGGACATGAATTTCCATGAATTTCCCCATTTGTAGTTGTTACTTTTCTCCAGCCCCTCTCTGACCCCAAACCATCCCATCCTGTGTGTATCCTGTCAGCTGCAGGAGCTGCAGGCAGTAAAAGCTTTAAAATAACGTCGAATTAAAGCATCAGGCATCTTCCATATTCACATAGACTAAAATTAGGCATGCAGCATATGTGGCTGATGGCACAGAAACTCCCAGAGGATGCACTGAAAGCAGCCCCAATGGTTTTGCACATTCTCGTGTGTTTGCTGAGCAGACAGTCACGGATTGTCGGGAACAGTCTGGCACCTTCTCCCCACGCCCTGCTCCGGGAGCCGCAGCCACCAGCGCTGCAGGGGCTCTGCTGGCAGCCCCAGAGCAGGTAATCCCAGAGCCACACCACAGCCTGACCCAGGGAGTCTCCAGGGATGCTGCTCTGGGTGGCACCCACGGGCCACAGCCAGGAACAGCAGCAAAGCTGCAGCCATTTGGACATGGCAAAGGCACAGCAAATATTAAGCCCGTGCTGACAAACACAAGTAACAGAACACTATTGCAGTAATCCTTGCCAGGCTTAAACCCTCCCCTTCCTTCCAAGAGATTAAAAACATATGTCAAATCAGAGTAAGCAGAGGTTCAACAGTCCTTGGCCTGTTTCCCTCCCCACCTTGAGAACAGGAGGCCAGTCCAAGCAGGGTTTTGTCACCCTTCTGTCCCCTCTTTGCTCTCAGTGGGTGCTGCAGCAATTCTGCACCTCTGTGCATTTTGAAATATGGATTTACATCCTGGGGGGTTGGGAGGACATTTCCTCCCAAACTCTGGAATGTCACTGGTAACGTTCAAGCTGTTACGTGTGTCAGTGAACTGTGGGAAGCTTCTTCTGATCAGCTGCTATAGAGATTAATTTATTAATTGTGTTATACAGAATTAAATATGATTTCACATTATTAATTATATATTATGATAACATATATATTATATTATATTATAAATTTTCTCTATATTTTTTATTAATCAGGTTCCTCTGTAGTTGTCAGACACCCATAAGTATTTATGACATGTTCTACCCAACACTGCCCAGTCTCAAAAATCAAGAATTCATTCTGCTGGGGGTTAAAAAGCTGTTGAATTCCACCTGGGGAAAGTTCTGCTGTGCTGAAGTAGAGAGGAGAAATTAAAAAAGGAATCATGCTTTCCAAAGCACAAAGATTTTGACAGATATCCACCAGAAAGCTTTTAGTCTGTCAGATGTATTATGACTTGGTGTTTTCGCTTGGCTGTTTGTCATTATCTGCAATGTATTTTGTAGGCAAAGAGGGTTCATTTCACAAGTGAAATGCAGTCTTGAGTAGGATGGACATTGTTCTAATGGTGCCATCCCCATTAGCTCAGTCTGAGTGGGAATCACGTGCCATAAAGAATGCAGAATTGAATCCCTCTGCATTTTTTTAGGAAAACCCCACCATGCTACCAAATACCAGTTCTAAAATGCATCCAATTCCTACAGAGTACCTAATCAATGACTTTTGGGATACCCTGAGCTGAACAAATGCTGGGCAGTGAATAATTCAGTGAGTTTGGGCAGTTTCTGCTCCAGAACTGACCAGGACCAGAGTAGATTTTCTCCAGCACATTTGGTTCTACAAAATCTCTGCTAAATAATTTGTGTGAACAATTATTGCTGTTCAGAGCATTTATGAGCCCTTCCCTGTGTCTCTGATTAAATTTTGATCTCTTTCAGGCACTTTTAATTGGGTGCATCAATCAAATAGTATAATTTCCTTTTCTTGACATAACCCTACTAATGAAGTATCTTTTTCTCTGACTTGTAATCCATTGTCTAATCCGGAGTGATAAACCCTAATCTCTATGATTTGGGAGAACATTTAGGGACATGTTAATCTCTAAACTGCTTAATTGCTTTCCTGAATAGAGGCAGGTTTAATATTAGCTTTAATGAAGCTCTGAATTAGCTTTTTTAGGTCATTAAAAAAATGTAAATTTAAAAAGTTAGTGCCCCCACATGTCCACTTTCCTCACTCCATTAAAAACACAAGGTGCAAACTGGCTCTGGTTAATATCTGTATGTGGAAGTAAAGCTCCAGTTTTGGTCAATACAGGTAATACAAGGTGTGGGAATTCAATTTGGTGCAGACAGTCAAGGAAGGTCCTTCAGGAAAGGAAAGAACAAATTTTATATCACATGTAAAACCTGAAATTCTCTCCACGTGATTATCCAGGAAATGTGGCATTGAACACGTGAGGATGAGAATGGATTTGTAATAATGGCTTTTTAGAGAGGCTAAATATTTGATTATATTGTCAACGTGTGTTTCTCAAGAATATAAAAACATGCTACACTCTGATGAATTCCAACCACAGTTAGTTCTAAACCCAGGCAGGTTTCGTAGTGTCTCTGCTCTTCCTTCCCCCACAGCTGCCCTTAACAAATGGAGACAGAAAATGATGGTAAAGGGAAAGGACGTGAAGGTTTTGTTTGACTTTGGGAATGTTGTCCTCCTTAATTCTGTAACTTTGTGAGCCACCATTGAACACTCAGAGTCAGGAACTGAGCTAAACAGCAGCAGGATCCTGAGTTTTCCCCTTTTAAGGATGGATTCTGTTAAGGTCAGCAGTGCTAGAAAACTCTTCAGAGTGGTGCTTAAGTGTGGTGGGCAGAGAAAACGAGGCAGCAAATGGAGAGACCCACATCAATATCGACGTGCTTGTTGGCAGCCTCAGCACTGGGATGGCCCTGGGGACTGGCTAAGACAGGAATTATATACATATATATATATACACAAAATACTTGCATTGCTCTGCAAGTTTCTTGGAGCCAAAGCCAAGAGCAATTGATGGCTCAGCTGGCAATAGCCCTCTCTGAGCTGTGAGGAGAACAAATATTCCTTGCCCCTGGGTATTGGAATGACCATTGAACTCACATTCCAGGCATTTTTATATAAATGGGTTTCCAGATCTTTTTCTTGACCCCACAGAAGATGAACAAGTTATGTGATGTTAATGATGTTGTTTTGACAGTGGCCCCTCTTGAAGAATTCCACGATATTTAAAGTGTTAATGGCAGTAGGAATGTATGGATGGTTATTGCCCATTACCAGGCTAACAAAATGACTCAGGAATAGGCTCTCAGTTTGGCTGACTTTGGACAATTGTCTCATTGCTCCCCTCACTCCTGTTTCCATGGCTTAGGACATGGAGTGCTTCTGACCTGCCACGTGCTTCTTATTGTTCCCAACCGTGTGTGAAATTGGAGCCTCACTGGAATTTTCCTCAGCAAACTTGCGTTGTTGGAGGATCAAAATATTGACAGCCTCATTTGATAATTGTAACTCAATTTGTGTCGTGCCTCAGGGCTGGTATTTCAATGTTACTTCAGGATTATGTTGTACCATTTCTGGCTTTCCTTCGGCAGTGTGTTGACTGGAGCTGCCTTTGGCCCCTGCTCGCTACATCTGGCTGAAAATTTCACATTTCATGTTTTCCAACTTTGTGTTATTCACTGAAAGATGCCCGTCCTTAAATGGAAACTTTCCCTGCATTTATGCTTTTTTTTTTTGCTGGAGTCAAACTTTACACTTATGTGGTTTAGGGGAAAAAAAAAGTCCTGTTTTTGTCTTACAGGAATGAAAATGGAATGGTTCAATTACTCATTTCAAAGCAGCTCTTCCTTCTAAAGCTTGGAAGCTCCATTGCAGTGGAGGAGAGGGGGGAAATGGAATCTATTTATTGAACTAAGGCAACTGGAAGGAATTAGGATCACAGGGAGGGGTTGGTTTGTTTGTTTGTTTTGTGCCCCTTTCAGAGCAGACACCATTTTTCAACAAGATTTGCTGTTTTCACACCAGATGGCTTTATTTTTCCAATACTTTATTTTCCTCACATACATTTTCCCTTCACATGGAATAGAAGGAGGATGTGTTTGCTTTTTATTGATCTGCCAGATATTCAACTCTACAGTAAGTCATCCTGGCATCTGATCCAAATTTGGTGATCCCTTGGATATTCCCAGCTTCTTATGGAATAGCTGGGTTATCCTTGTTCAGCAACTATCAGAGCTACAAAAAAACCTGTTTGCCAAATAGAGACTTGCAAGGGTTCCATTAATACATGAGAAATGGGGCTCACTGTCTTGTCGGACTCCTGGAGCAACTCCCCATTTACTGGGCAGTTGATCTTCATCCTTGTGAGATTCACTGCCCTTTGGCAGAGCCCTTGGAGCACTATTTCAGTTCAAACTGAACTAAGACATTACTGGGCAGGGGCTTGGGCTCCTCCAGCCCTTCCAGCATTGCCACAGCATTTAAATATGGATCTGGGTGGTTTGGAAGGAGACTCACATCTTGCTGCCTCAGCATTCCTAACCCTGTTTGCCATAAACAAGGCAGAAACTGCCTTTAATGAGAACACTTTATGCCAGAAATTTTTTGCAAGTGCTAATGTTTAACTATCTGATTGCATTATTAAGAATTTATTCTATTTTGGAACCACTGTTTGACATTCTCAGAAGACAGATCACCCTCATTAAGAGGCTGAGAAAAGCAGAAACTGAGCTTGGGAATGAAATTTAATTTGTCACTGAAACATTAATATAGTAGCAAACACTTCAATTGTGCCATCTGCCTTCTTCTCCAGGGTTTGAGGAGCTCCAGCTTTTTCATCCATGGGAGTCCTGCTTTCCTTTAGCCTTCCCTTGGTCTGTGCTACAGGAGTTTGTTGCTGTGGTAGCTGATTGATACTGGCAGAAAACAGCATTTTCTGTACAATGAAAAAGGAGAGCTGGATTATAAAGGATAAAAATCTCAGACACAGAACTGGCCTTGCAAATGCCACTGGTGCTGCATTAGGATTTGTGTTCTGAGCACGAAAAGCACCACAAGGAGCTAAATGTGTCTCTGTCTCGAATGCCCAGGAAGGAGGGATCAATTTTGCTCTCTTTGTAAGGTCCCTGGTTTCTGGTTCCTTGTTTGAATGGTTCTCACCCAGGACTCCACCGCAGGACAACGATGTGCCTCAAACCTCACTGTAATGCTGGGGCCTCTCCTTTTCCTTTATTCCAGACGTTCCCATCCCACAGAACTCCTCTCCCAGCCCAGTGTTGGGAACGAGGCTCAGCCTTCGAGCTGCCAAACACAAGGGAAGAGGGAGAAAGCTGTGACAGACCCAGGGGCTGAGGAGCCATGCACATGGAAGGCACTTCAGGGCTGAGCAGGGCTGGAGGATGAGAACACTGCCCAGCCCAAACCACAGGCTGGTGGCAGAGAAACACAGGAATTTAATAGCATGGGCTGCTCACTTGATGGATTTCAGTGCACATTTAGTGCACTGTTCACAGCTGAGTTATCTTAATTTGGTATCAATCATCTGTACATTCAGCTTGACCAGAGAAGAATCATTTGCATTGCTCATCACAAAGGAGGAATTTTTCCAAAGGAAAGGTAATTTTACATATAATGTAATCCATCATTCGCAATTCGTGGTAAACTCTGAGGAAAGCCTCCTCTTACCCCCTGGAGCATCAGGGATTTAAAAGCCACGTGGATGTGGCACTGGGGGACACGGGTTAGTGGTGGCCTTGGCAGTGCTGGGCTAATGGTTGGACCCTGATCTTAGAGGGCTTTTCCAGCCTAAAGGATCCCACGATTCTGTGGAAAACTCCCTTGAAAGCCAGTATCTCTTAGCACTGTGTAAAATAGCCCCTTTTCCCTGCTGATGTTCCTGTGCTCAGTTAATGATCTGGATCAATGATTTATAAGAAGCTGAACTGTGCTAACATTTCCTTCTCTGTAATTGAAAAAGGAAAAAAAGAAAATGGTGTGGCTGAGAAGGACCAGCATGTGTGGGAAGTGCTAACACTGCTCTAGGGAAAGCAAGGCATCTGATTGATGTCTAATTATGAACAGAGAATTACAGAACTTAAATAATTCACTTTTAACGAAAAGTGGAACAAAAAAGCAAATATCCCAGAGAAAGGGGGGAAATGTGAACGAGTCAATGACAGTGGTGTAAGATGGTCAGGGCATGTCCAGGTGCCTGTTGCTGCTGGACTCTGCAGTGGAAGTGGAAAGAAAAGGCCCCAATTTAGTGCTACTGAGAATGCAAGAGATGCGTTTGTGGCTTCAGCAGGGCAGCAGTTGATGGTATTTTTCCCATCAGAGAACAAACGTGCTCCAAGCTCCACCCTTTGCTGGCTCCTCTGCTGTTTTGAACACCCCTTCTGGAAGCACTTCCAGCTGAGATGGCCATCAGACTGCACCTATGGATACCATGAACAGCAACAAGCTGCACTGAGGCCTCTTTGTCACCTGAGGAATAAAAGGGTGATGCTTTTCCCCCCACTAATTAAAATGGTGTACAGGATACCTTTGCTGCCATTGCTTCCTGCAGTAAGCAAACAGATAGTGCTTGATCCTCCATGAAGGAGCAAAACAAAGAGACTAGAAAGGTTTCCATGCTGTAACACAAAAGGGGTTAGATTAGATATTAGATATTAGAAATATTAGAAAGTATTCTGTTTAATATGCAAGGTGTCCCCCAGTAATTAGGCTGGTGGGGATTGTTGTTGTGCAGTGGCAGCAGTGACAGGGGTAGAGATTCCTCCTGTGGCAGGAACACTTGAACTGGAGGCATTATCTGTGCATCAGCACACTGAGCTAGCAAGAACAGAGTGACAGCAAAAGGAATGGAACAAAGAAGTGGAAAAGGGCTGGAAAATGCACTTTAAACACATTTTAGCAAACCTCAAGACCCAACTAATTTCTTTCAGGTCATATGATCGCAATGAAGAAAAGAAAACAGAAACAAGAAGGTACTTCGTATTGCATTATTATATTTTTATTATTTTACACTGGTACTTTTATTGGTTCATATTATTGGTTTTATTATTACCTTTATTACTGTATGTTATTGGTTATTTTTATTTGGTTATTATATTTATATTGAATTTTTAACTGTATGCAATTTCCCCGTGAAATTCCAGGTGAGAGAGGCTGTAGAATTCTTCTGTTTATGTCAAATACAGATGATTCAATTAAACACTCATCTTCCCCTGAGTGTGTCTCCATCTCAAACAACTAGTTTAGTTTAGTTTGCAATTTTCCCCTACCTTTTTACTGCCAATTCCTTCCCCCACCAACGCATTTGGGGTAAATTGCTGTAGAGTTTGTCGCCTTCACAGAATCAACAAGAAGAATATTGAATAACTTTGCGTTTCCTTCTGTTTTGAAACACTCTGGAATAAAACCCCCAAACATTTGGGGCTCCTGTGTGGCAGGTGGGAGTGTCACCCTGGAAAACAGAGCAGGTGTTGGATTACAGATAATGAGGATGAGACACTAGATATGGGATTATTCTCACTTTCACGGTTTCCCAGGGCACTGTGCACGAGGTGCAGGGATTTGCTGAAGGAAAGTCTCTCTCTCCTCCGAAACAAATCCTGGTGACTGCTCAGGGCAGAGAATGGACTCCCCTGTGTAATTCCTTAGCCACAAGTTCATTGCAATGATTATATTGTATTTTACAAGTATAATAATGATATATAGTTGTATATTATCTAATAATGATATTGTAATTATGTATGTATAATAATTAGAATTTTTCTCTCTAGACACTGAAAAGGTGGTTTGATGGAGGGTTTTTGGAAAGGATGTGGTGTCCCTGGTGTGGGAGCTGTGTGGGTGCCTGGCTGTGGAGATGCCACAGGTAAGGCCCAGTTTGCTGGGCTGTCCCGGTGGGGTGTCCCACCCCCACTGGGCACAGGGACATGAGGTCTGGAACACTGGGAAGGGCAGGTGATGCTTGGCTGAACCCTCATTCCAGCTGCAAGTCTGCTGGGAATTCTGCAAGGAATTAGGGAAGAAATGCTTAGTGGAGGACAAACCTCCCTCCAAACTCAGCCCTGTGTGTAACCATCAGTATTTTAGGCCAAACATTTCAAACCTCTGGGTTTGGGTAGCTCATTTCCTTGCTGCAGTCTGAATGCACTGCACGTGGCATTTCGGGAGTGTTTGTGTGACCTTTACCAGGAGAACTTACCTAAGAATAGCTTCCTGTAGCTCCCCCGATTCTGGGCACAAAGTAGGTTGAGGAAAAAGCTGCTCAGCATTTCTTAACGACAAATTCTCTTCCTGTGCACTCCTTTTTATTATTACTGTTATTTTACAGCAACACTTCTGGCAGCAGCTCAAGAAACTCGGGCCCTTGCAAGAGGATTTTCAGGATTCACAGCACAACCTCTGTAAGTTGTCCAGCATAAAATACTCTTCTGACTTGGGGTTTCAGTATTTGCAGGAAGAAAGGAACTTTGAGCCTATTTAAGACTGAGGGAGGGAATTACTATTCAGGTGGAAAAAGAAATTGTTCAGAAAATCTGAACAATTTGGTATCTTTCTTTCTCTCAACTGTATCTGCATTTAAGTGCCTTTAGCCTCTAATAGAAGTAATTAATTTCCTGACCTGCTCAGAAAAATGGATAAAGAAACATCCTCCAGGAGAGGGAGGGTGTGAATAGACACATGAAACCAAACAGGGGGGAAATGCTGTGAAGACTGAATTTCTGAGGGAAACCTCTAAAATATTAGTTAGTCTTTGTTGCCAATATAACAAGCATAACTCAAGAAAACATGGAATGTGGAAGGCAAAACTCTTCTTGTACCTAGAAACTATACTATTAAATATGTTTCTCATTGTCCAGGTGGGGAACAAGCCCTGCCACTTACGTTTAACCCTCAGCAACACCAAATTCCTCCTCCTCCATACATTTTTTCCATTCCATCCTGGGTCAGGAATGCCTGGGTGACTTGGAGGGGTGATTGCTGTTAGTCCAAGTAAAGGCATCAATCCTAATTCACTCAGGTTTATTTTCTAAGTGGCTAAAGGAATGTAACATCAGCCTCCAAGGAGGGAGAGCAGCTCCTGCGTGTGTGGGAATATTAATAAGGACTGGCTCAAGGTAACCAGCCAGATCTGTTTGCTAAAGCCAATTAGTTATTAATCGGCAGCTTGCTCACTTGAAAATGTCTGAGTATTTTAAAAGGAAGGAAAAATCCAGCCTGGAGAGCAATACCAAACCAGTCATGTGAGAAGATAAAAGGGTGTAGCACAGATTTTGTAACCAATGCAAGATAGTGACGAGAATTTTGTTAAAAACAGAACCTTCCCAAACTCTGAGGGAGTTTAAATCCACTCTGCAAAGTGGACTGTCCTCTATTCAACACTTGAACTTAAACTGTGGGCTTGGAGGTGCTGCTGTGGGTTCAGAATGCTGCAGGTTACACACTGAAAAATCCTCTGTCTTTGCCACAATATGTTCTTTACTGCCTTGGTTTCTTCCTAAAGGTCTCCAAGGGCTGGACACTTAATGCTGGAAACATCTTGTAGCTGGTAAAAGTCACAGAGACACAACCTGGGCCACAGGACAAGGACTGTCCTTCAGCTCCAGGCTCTGAGTTGGGAACACCTTATTTCTGAATCCAGCAGAAATCCCTCAGTTTGTTTAACTGCAGAGCAAATTCCTTTAGCACAAATATCCTCTACCAGCAAATGCTCTGCTCTGCAGCCACGGGGACCTGCTTTTGGTCCCAAACGAGCCACAGACCAAGTCAAACCAAGATCTGCAGGCTGTTTTGCATTTTTTAGCATTAAGCAACCCCCTGGCTGCAGTAATACCCATCCTCCTGCTCCCTCTCCAGCTGCTCTCCAGCATTCTCTCTTCAAACCCCATCACTTCCAGCTCTATCAAGGACCGAGTCCTCCCTGCAGAGGGTTCAGTCGGCTTAAACTCTCCAGTTTCCCAGGGTAAGGAATCAATAACTATTTAATATTTAAGCAGCTTACAAGCCACAATTGAACTGTAGATGTGACAGCAGCGTCCCAGCCACAGAGAATCCTCGGGAATGCAAATGCCACTGGCAGCAAGGCATTAACACGTGTGGGCTTGTCTCTACTTGAGAACCAAGCACCTCACTTGGAATAAGTCCTGCTAATGACCCTTGCAGTGTTCCTCTTCTCCTCCCAGAGTGCATCCTGTTTCAGTGTGGGAGAGCTCAGTCGGATTTGGGGCCGATCACTGCCAATATGACTTTAATAGAAGGACAGCCGAAGCCAGGCAAAGCCCAAGCGGGCAGAGCTTTGATCGCTCTGCCTGTGAAAGCAGGATTTGGGATCAATTATTCCCCAGCAGGTGATCCATGTCTGCTTTGTCCTTTTAGCTGTGGGGCAGCTCCTGAGAATATCCTTCATGACTCTGCAGAAACAGAGCACTTACAAGAGAGTTTCTGTGCCAAGGGTCTCGATGCAGCCACGTGCTACGGATGGGTCGGGAGTTCAGCACTAAGAAACCACAAAGTAACATAATCTGTATGTAGAGTGAGACTTTATCCAACATCCCTCCACACCCGCTTTATCCTCTGGGCCCGCAGGTATCACTGCCACAAAAGCCAGCTCAAAGTGCAGCTTAGGCACAATAAAGAGCTCAAGCAAACAGCTCTGCTGACCCCAAATTAAGGGTCCCGCTCTGCAGCTACACGTGTGCCTTGACACAAAATGGTAGGAACAGGCAGTTTCCAAAGGTATTTTCACCTCCATTTAGTAGCTGAGAAGTAATCCCTGTAGGAACAGGTTAAATAAGTATAAATATGAATCTGTAATACCTGTCTGAAATCTTTAGGATGGTGGACAATAGCCATCTTTTCACAATGATACAGGAAGGCTTAAAAGCAAAATAATCCCTTCTCTTTCATAAGCTGTGTGAATACTTTAACAGTGAACACATTCGGAAGTTTTCAAGGAAATGAATGGTATTTGTTCGGAGCCCTTAAGAAGAGGTAAGAAAGCTGAGACAATGATTGTGTGGAGATAAGGAGTGCCGGGCCCTTGTAATCCTCAGCCTGCTTTTGTGTCCTGAGGAAACGCTCTTCTTTGTTGCAGCTCCGCGGACATCACTAATCCCTGGAGCAGCAGTGTGAGAGTCTGCAAGCCATGGAAACCCTCAGGAGGGCTGATTTTTCTCATCTGCCAGCGCAATGAAGAGATTCCTGCAACACAAGCGATGGCTATCGTCCTTTTCTGGAGGTAATCTGGTTGATTTTTCTACAATCGCCTCATGGCAGCAAACAATGGGGTTGGGAGGAAAGGAAATGGTCAACTAGGAGTCCCCCCAGTTTGCTTTTGTGCAGTAATTTCTCACTCCTTGCCTACTTGAGGGTCAGCTCCACAGGGCACCTTCTGTACCCTGCACTCTGGTGTTTGCCCGTGAGAAAAACCTTCGTTCTTAGGGACTCTCAGCTTTTAAACTTGCTTGATGACTTTCAGCTTTGAGAAGCTCCAGCACTCAGAAACATGTGAGTTTCTGAGGGCATTCCCTGCTAACTTTGCCACAGGATGGATTTTAAGGCACAGGTGGTTAAAAGCAGCCCTAGTGACTCCTCTGGCGCTCTGAGGATGTGGTGGGATTTTCCAAGGCAGTTTTATTTCGGATTTACAGGAGCTGAATAAGAGGGAGGTACCAGAAGTCCTTCACGTGAGCAAATACCCAGTGACAAATAATTCCTGGTGGCATCCAGCCTCTAATACATGTTTTTCCAGGAACCCAAGGCTGACAGGTTGTCTTTAAACTGGTATCAACCAGTAGAACAGCAGTAGCTAATCACACACATTACTGGGAAACAGCATTGGGAGGGGCAGAGGGACCCAGAATTTAGGATGCTTGGTGAGGAATTGGGAGTATTCTGCTCCAAAACAGTGTGTTCAGTGCCCTCAGCACGATGGAAATAACGAGGCTGAAAATGCTCACCAGTGCACAGAGTGCACACTCCAGTTTCCACCCATCCCACAGGTAGAAAATAGACCCAGACCAATTTTATATTTGTTGTAGAGCAGCCAAAGTCACAACCAAATCTGATTAGATGTCAAATATCACTAAAAACTCATTGCCTGTTCTTCCTCAGGATTTCAGGGGTTGTGTATCACATCTGACCTGCAGTTGCTAATTAGTGATGGATCCATTATGTTAGGGCTAGCTCAGTCTCAGGGATGATGCATTTGACTTACTAGTAGAGTTTTCCAAGAGAAAATATGTTCCTATCACATTTAGTCCTCAATTACTGCTAATGAATACAAATAACTTGCTTGCTTAAAGCAATTATAAACCTCGTGCTAAGAAACCAAAATTAAGTTAAGCAAGCACAGCTCATTTCTTCCCCATTTCACCACTGGCAAAATAATTCAATTACACTTTGCAATTTTTAAGAATGCTCTGTATAAATCATTGATTTATATTTTAATATCATTATTCAATAGGCTACAACTCTTTTTAGGACTTGCAAAAGCTTTCCCAAGTCCAGACTGTCCCCACCCTGATTTCAGAGCAGATGGACAGGTGGAAATGGTTTTACTGGAATGTTCTTTCTTATCCCCACTGGTACAGAAGCATTTTGCAGGTGTTTTTGTTTCCACAGGTGTTTGCCAGCTTTGTCAGGAGCACAGTGACAGTGAGCAATCCAAACCTTCCTCATGGTGGGCAGTTTTCTCTTGCTCTGACCACACCAGCCTTCCCAGAGGAACATAAAAGAGGAGCTTTGAACTTTTTTGTAAGTTATTATTTTCCTGTTACCCTTAAAAGAACCTGCTGGCCAGAACCGTATCTTCTGAAATTCTGCCCTTACTTCCTTCGATTTAATTTCTTGCAGATTTCTTTCTAAACTTTCCTCTTTGATGCCCACATGGAACTTAAAATGCCTTTTTTTATGCTGCACTGACTCTCTGCAGAAGTTTCTGGCTGCTTAGGAAAGCACAAAGCTGTGCACATACATGTTATATAAACTCTTCTTACTTTGACTGCCCAATCTCCAACAGGTTTGGGTTTATTTAGTGCTAAAAGAATGATAGAGCTGCATAAGTTTAACGCCTTTGTCTTCCTCCAATGATTTAGCTCCTGGCTCCCCTAAATAATTAACTGGCAATGTTTTATAATCAAACTTTAAATCAGAACTGAATTTATGCTGTTAGGATTTGTATTGTTGCATTTAACTTTCCAAAATAACTGTGCTGGTTTATGGTTTTGACATAACACAGGCACGGAGGTGTCTCTCTTCATCCTCTCTCAAGTACTTCAGCTAAGCAGCATTTCTGTTATGTGCTTGTAGTCTCCTGGCAACAAAACTTTATCTTAAACTGACCCTTGTTGTTTTGGAGACCCTGAGCCCACAGCATGTTACAGCTCTTCTTTTTCCAAACAATTAGTGCTTTTCCTTGGTTTTCCTCATTTTTCCTTTTTATCCCTCATTTTTCTGACCTATTGCTTGTCTGAAACCAAGCATCAGGAATATGTTAACATTTAGAGACACACTCTTCCTGCTTCTGGTTGTTCCCTTGTAAATCATCTGAGTCTGTCACTCAGCAAACCCTTCCTTTAAAGAAGAAAAGGGAAATACCTCAGGCACTTAAAGCTTCTATGTCTTACATTCCACACACTTGTTTTTCCCTGAGGTTGATTCAGGCCCAGCCACACTGCAGAGCTGTGACTGTGGGAGTTCCTAGGACAGTGCTTTTCCAAGTTGTAGTTCCTATTGTGGATCCCAGAGGATGAGAGTTACTCTGCATGTTGTGAGTGCACTGCTAGCAGTAATTAACTACAAACAATAGAGAATAAACTCACAGCCTGGTTTGGGTTGGAAGGGACCTTGAACCTCATCCAGTGCCACCCCCTGCCATGGGCAGGGACACCTTCCACCAGCCCAGGGTGCTCCAAGCCCCGTCCAGCCTGGCCTTGGACACTTCCAGGGATCCAGGGGCAGCCCCAGCTTCTCTGGGCACCCTGTGCCAGGGCCTGCCCACCCTCCCAGGGAAGGATTCCTTCCCAATATCCATCCAGCCCTGCCCTCTGGCAGAGATACCCTCAGTCTCCCTCTTCTTAAGCATCCAGGTTTGGTCTGGGTTCAATCTTGTGGTCAATAGAATTTTTTTCTTGTTTTCCAGTAAAAAAAATGTACTGTTGTGTTGGGATGAGAAACAAAAGCAAGTCTTGCACAGAAACAGCCAGTGACATCCCCATTCCATGCTTTATTGTGTAGGATCAGCCCAGACAACAGGTTTTTGGCAGTGGGGTCACAAGAACACACTGTGGATTTCTATGATCTCACTCAAGGCACAACCCTGAACCGAATCGGGTACTGCAAGGACATTGCCAGCTTTGTCATCCAGATGGACTTCTCTGCAGACAGCAGGTACATCCAGGTACGTGTGGGCAGCCCTGGGAGTGGGGTGTGGGACTGACTGTGCCCTGGGAACGGGAGGGAGGCACTGACTGGGGTGTGCAAAGGATCCCCCAGGGCAAGGGAGCTGAGAAAGAGATCGTGGATGGGAACCCTGTGCAGTGGCTGTGATCCCCAGGCCGGGATGTGTGAGAGCTGGATTAATTGGTGAGGTTTGTGATTTAGTCAAATCAGGTAGAGATAAAGCAGAGAATGTAGGACACAAAGGAATCTGTCAGCTCTGCATGAGAACCTGTATCATCCTGCAACACTGTCATTCCTTCCTGTTGCACAGGAGGAATTCTAGATAGCCAGGAGAGGTGAGACATTTTATCCCAGATGTTTAATTCCTGGTAAGACCTGGTGAGATGTGTCTGTGGCAGAGGCTCCAGCTCTCTCCTCTCCCACTCCCAGGTCTCCACAGGTGCCTACAAGCGCCAGGTTCACGAGGTGCCCCTGGGGAAGCAAATCACAGACCCTGCAGTCATAGAGAAGATCACCTGGGCCACGTGGACCAGGTAACACCCCCAGGGACCACGCTGTGGAGCTGCAGCTCACACACTTGTTTTCACACACATCTGTAGCTGCTAGGTGTCTGTAGTAATTATTGCTGCAGTAACTGTACTGGGGGCTGTTGTACAGCAATAGTGGCTTGTTGTCCTGGGCCCCTCACATGGCCCTGGGCCACTCCAGGCTTCATTTCCACTGTCACTCTGGGGCAGGCACTGCCTTGTCCCACCCCAGCAAACCCCAGCAGCACAGAAGGCCTGGAAATGTGCTCTGGTGGCATTAAGGAGTTGTGGGTGTGATTAAAATACATTTTCTGATGTGGATTAATCCAGGATCCCTCCCAGGACTGCAGAGCTGTGGCTCTGCTCTCCTGCAGGAAGTGGGACAGTCCACAGGCAGATCTGACAGTGGGTGAGAGCCAGGCAGGTGTGGGAGAAGGTAAATGAGAATCCTCCTACTCTAAGAATGTGTTCCAATTTCTCTGTTTCTGAGGACTCCTGACAGCTGGTGGGAGGGGGCAGACACCTCTGGCAGCCACTGGGAAGGTAAAACAGCACCAGTTACAGAGCAACTGGAACCAAGGCCAGAAGAGCCAGTTTTGGGGGCCCGTCACCATGCAGACCAGCATTCCCTGACTGAGGAGCTCCTGGCCGAGGGAACACTGCAGTCAGCAATGCCTGGGGAGGGCACTTGTGTCCCTAAGGGATGGAGGAGGCCAGAGCTGCACCAGGGGCTTGGGTACAACAGTGCCAGTGGTTTCCGAGGAGACAAACCTCGGGATTTGTGGGTGGAGGTGGTGAAAGAGTCGCACAAGCCCCACGTACTCTTGTGATGGTCTGTGATGGGAGCACCATCAATCAGGGCAGGGATTTGGAGGGAAAGGCTTTATTTCAGAGCCAGCAATTCCTCATGGGTGGGCTGTGTGGCCTCCCCGTGGTGTGCAAGAGCCGCAGCGAGTCAGTGCTGTGCTCTGACGCTGTGGTTGTCCCCTGGTTTTGGAGCAGCATCCTGGGGGATGAGGTCATTGGGATCTGGCCCCGCAGCGCAGACAAGGCAGACGTGAACTGTGCCTGCGTCACCCACGCGGGGCTCAACATCGTCACGGGGGACGACTTCGGGCTCGTCAAGCTCTTCGACTTCCCCTGCACCGAGAAGTTTGTGAGTGGCTCTTTTGTTTTCCCCTCACCAGCTTTGGCTTTTCCCAAACCCCTCAGTGCGGGGTTTTCCAGCACCCAAACAAATACAGTCCATCCCTGGCAGCTCCCACGAGAGCCCAGGAGGTGACACGGACTGGGCTGTGGAGCTGGGATTGCTGCGGGCTTGGAGCTGTGGGGCTGGCTTGGATCTGTCTGTGTCCTCTCCTGGTCCATCCATGTCCCCTCTGGTCTGTCCATGTCCCCTCCTGGTCCGTGTCCCCTCCTGGTCTGTCTGTGTCCCCCCTGGTCCATCTGTGTCCCCCCTGATCTGTCCATATCCCCCCTGGTCTGTCCATGTCCCCTCCTGGTCCGTCCATGTCCCCCCATGTCCATCTGTGTCCCCTCCTGGTCCACCTGTGTCCCCCTTGACTCCTGTTTGGTGCCCACAGGCCAAACACAAGCGCTACTTCGGGCACTCCGCACACGTCACCAACATTCGCTTCTCCCACGATGACAAGTACGTGGTGAGCACCGGGGGGGACGACTGCAGGTAAGGCTGGCTGAGCTCTGAGCTCAGTTGGGGCTGCACACAGGACATACACAGTGTACAGTCACACACACACAGAATGCAGGCACACACACACTCTACAGACACACACACACACACACACACTGTAGATGTGCACACAGCCACACTGTACATGCATACACTCACACAGTACAGGCATGCACACACACACTGTACAGGCAGAGACACACTGTACAGACAACACACACTATACAGACACACACACTGTACATGCGCGTACAGTCACACTGTACAGGCAGACACACACATGGTACAGGCACATACACACACACACAGTACAGGCACACAAACACACAGTACACACACACATGGTACAGGCGCGTGCAGACACACACACACTGTACAGGCACAGATGCACACACTGTACATGCGTGTACAGTCACACTGTACAGGTAGACACACATAGTACAGGCACATACACACACACAGAGTACAGGCACACAAACAGTACACACACACATGGTACAGGCGCGTGCAGACACACACACTGTACAGGCACAGATGCACACACTGTACATGCGTGTACAGTCACACTGTACAGGTAGACACACACATAGTACAGGCACATACACACACACAGAGTACAGGCACACAAACACACAGTACACACACACACACTAAATGCGCATACAGCCACACTGTACAGGTGCTCACACTGTACAGGCACACACACACACTGTACAGGCAGGCAGACACACACTATCCAGGCACGCACACACACTATAGGCAGACACACACTGTACAGGCAGACACACACATAGTACAGGCACATACACACACACACAGTACATGCACACAAACATTGTACAGACAACACACACACACTGTACAGGTACACACACACAGACTGTACATGCACACACACACTGTACAGGCACTCACACATATACATGGTACAGACACACACACTGTCCAGACAGCACACACACTGTCCAGGCACACACACACCTGCTGTACAGGCAGACAC